>JAHWFO010056012.1:0-15927 GCA_023313115.1 Rhysida immarginata
GCTTTCTCTGTCGTCTTTCCACTCTTTCTCAATAGTCTGCTAACTCTTCATTATCTCCAGCTACTGATCATTTTTAAAGATTTTCAAGAAATTGTTAAGTACTAAGAACTCTCTTTTCTAAGAAAAACCTGAATAACAGCAATTCTATGCATTGTTACAAATTGAAACTTATCCATATTGCATCATAATTTTATGTTCATTGTTATAATTCTTGGAAAGGATTGCTTTATCATTGCATCATCATTTTGAGCTCATTGTTATTGGTGAATTGCGTGTTGAAACCATTGTTGATACCTATTGTTGCACAAACTTTTATTTGCATTGTTGGTCATGAGATATATATTGTTGGTCCGTGCAGAGTGTTTGTGAATTGCGTGTTGATACCATTGTTGCAAAAACTTTGTCTTGCATTGTTGGTCATGCGATATTTCTCATTAATATGCCCTGCCATAACCATGAATATCGATTTTTTATCAATAATTATTATTTTTTCGAAATCTGAAATAGACAGTGACCTTCCTCATGCTTTGAAGGTCATGTATGCGAAATTTCATCAAGATCGGAATAAAACTGTAGATTTGTATAAAAAACGTACACACAGAACCACAGACCCACCCACAGACCCACAGACGCACAGACCCACAAACATCCTTCTTTATATATATAGATAGATAAGGAACCGAAGGAATGTCCTCTTCATCGTAGCCTCATCGAATGCATTCAGTTTATTGCCAGTCGAACGAGACCAGATGTAAGCTATGCGGTCAACCAACTGGCACAGTACAATTAACATCCAAACAAAAGGACTTGGGAGGCTTTGTGCAAACTACTTAATTACCTCTGAAGTACAAAACATAAAATACTTAATGTAAGCTGTAATAATTTAAATTTAAGAAGTTTTTGTGATGCAAGTTGGGGATCGAATGAAAGCAACCGGAAATCCATTAGTGGTTATATAATTTATATAGACTCTGCCGTCATCAGCTGGAGAACAATGAAGCAAAAGTGCATCGCTTTATCATTGATATTCGTTATCATTTCACTCGACAGGCATTTAACAAAGACAACTGGAAACTCCAGCATATTTCATCGAAGGAAAACATCGCAGACTTCATGACAAAACCCCATTCAGTAAACCGAAATAAGAAATTCCAAGACAATTTATTTTTGAAGGACTGTTAGGCATCAACATTGTGCAAAGGGGCCATATGTTAATATTTAAAAAAATTGCACTAACGAGCCACCTTTAATTTGTAAACTATGAATCGCCGTTTTATTGTTGCAACATCTGAAGTGACGTCAAAGCCTCAAAAAAATTTTTCAACTATCGACTTGAATACGTGCGGCATAGAAGAACCAAAAAACGTATAAGGATAAGAAGGAAAGGCTCGCGTAGACGTAAGTGGCGCTGCCCAAGTCTGGCGGGAAATGTGTGTTGCAGAGAAGCCCCGTTTGATGATCGGGCAGCGTTTATCGCGTAATATAAACACAGCCTTCACTTCTTATCCTTATACGTTTTTTGATTGTTTGTACTGCTATATCAATGCATTTCAGCGCGGCCTCAGCTTATCACATACCTTGTGCGTGTGTTGCTAAGGGTAAAACAATTGCCAAGAAATAAAACATCATTGCTACAATATAACTGATGGCCACAAATGTTATTTTATCCTGGTCAGTAGGAAACTGTAAAAAGGATAATGATGAACTTTTATTGCCAACTTGAATTCGAAGCAGTTGCAAAGTCTTCTTTTGACTCAGATCCAATAACTCTAGACACTGAAAATCCAAATTTATTTGAAACAAATTCGGCTACATACGTTGCAGGTTTTTTAGCCAAAAATATTCTTGAAAAAAAATGAATGCATTGACTGCAATTGATTTTATTTTTTATGTTCAACATCTTTTCCACATTCTAATTTTTTTTGGTGTCTGCTTATAAATCACTTTTAAAAAAGTAAGTGAATAAAAGTCATGTTAAAATAAACATTTGCTTTTTTTGGCAAGAAATAACGTGAGGTGTTCAGAGCTCGCTAGCGGGTATTCTATTAAGCCAAATGGAGTACATTTTGGTGTATATACTTAGTGGAACATGCAGTTTTGATTTCTGCCAAAAAAAAAATAGTACCAAAAGTCGCCATAGGGGGCGCTTATTTCAAGAAAACAATGAATACATTTGCATAAGGACGTTCCGTGTTGATCAATTATGACAATAAAAGGCAAGGCTGAGGATTTCCCATCATTCACGAACAGAATAATTAGTCGTGCATTTCCCATGGTATGGCCACCCAGGTCGCCTGATCTCAACCCTTGTGATTTTTGGTTATGGGGATATTTGAAAAGCCTTGTGTATCAAGCACATGTTCCTGACCTCTCAACCTTAAAGGATCAAATAACGTTACATATCAGACTAATTAATGCAGATATGCTGCGAGCTGCCGTAGAAAATGTCGTGTACCGCATGCAGCTATTGGAGCAGCACACTGGTGGTCATATTGAAACACATTTGTAATTAAAAATAAAATATTGTTTATTGTTGTTAATAAAGTTGGTTTGTACGGTATTTGTTCATTTGACAATTCATTTGACAGTTCATTCATTGTTTTCTTGAAATAAGCGCCCCCTATGGCGATTTTTGGTACTATTCTTTTTTTTGCAGAAATCGAAACTGCATGTTCCACTAAATATATATACCAAAATGTACTGCATCTGGCCTAATAGAATTCCCCTAGCGAGCTCTGAACACCTCACGTTATTTCTTGCCACCTGGTATATTAAAAATTACAGAATTTAATAAAAATTACAAGATTTTATTATAAAATAATGTTACGGAATAAAATAATTATACTTTCAATATAATAAACTGTGTCAGTAAGTAAACGAGAAAATAAATGAACTATAATTTAAATTAGCATTTTAAAACTAAATTAAAAAAACTTCAATGAATGCAGATATAGCAAAGCATTTGCTGCCCTCTTTGACATCAGCGAGAGCTTCTCTACATACCACTTTCCCGCCAGGCTGTGGCAGCGCTAGGATCTACAAACTTACACTAAATCAAATAGAGCTTTCATTCTTTTCCTTAACGTTCTATGGAAGAACACTCCAAAGTTTCTTCATTAAGTTGAACATCATCTTCTATATATATAAGTTGAACATCATCTTCTGTATATAAAGAAGGATGTTTGTTTGTGGGTATTGAATACAAATCTACAGTTTTATTTCGATCTTGATGAAATTTTGCATACTTGACCTTCAAAGCATGACGAAAGTCACTGTCTACCTCAGATTTCGAAAAAATAATAATTATCGATAAAAAATCGATATTCATGGTTATGGCAGGGCATATTAATGAGAAATATCTCATGACCAACAATGCAAGGCAAAGTTCGTGCAACAATAGGTATCGACAATGGTATCAACACGCAATTCACACACTAGGCAGGGATCAACAATATATATCAACAATATATATCTCATGACCAACAATGAAAGACAAAGTTTGTGCAATACCTGTTATTCAGGGTTTTCTTAGAAAAGAGTGTTCTTAGTACTTAACAATTTTTTGAAAATCTTTAAAAATGATTAGTAACTGGAGATAATGGAAAGTTAGCAGACTATTGAGAAAGAGTACAAAGACGACACAGGAAGCACTCCTTTAGTTCCGTGCTATATTGAGGAAATGGTAAGCAGGTCAATAGAAGAATTGGCGATCGCTAGACTACAAAAAGAGATGAATGGCCAAAGTGTACAAGTTTTGATTCAAGACATCGAGAGAAGGAAAGGAATTGCAACAACATCAAGTGTACATCTAAAGTAAGATTACGTGAGTAGCAGTGAAATCCTTGGAGAGGTCCATCCATTGTGAGCCTTTATAAATTTTTTTTTTCGAATTTTCATTAAGAATTTTTACTGTATTAATTCTAAACGTTTTCATGTGTTTATTTTTAAGATATTGCAAAATTAATCCAAAAAAAAATTAAATTTAATCCAAATTTAATCCTTCCCACGTCGCTGATTTTGGGTATTGCCTTTGTCATCACGGCGGCACGCGAACAGTTCACAAAACTTGCCGTTTCAGAAATACTGCACCCTTGGCTTGGAAGTCAATGATCGTGGAGGTCGGATAAATAGTGAAAGTTTTGCCATGACTCCAACAATTACAGTGTTTTTCATAGAATGGATAGGCCCTTTGCTCTGGGTTGTATTGATTGAGTTATTATTTAACCAAGTGTAATTAACCCAGGCAACGCCGGGTATCTCTGCTAGTTTACAGAAATTTCTTATTTAAATCCTAAATAGCTGCCACATTATATATATACATTGCCATGGGCTTTAGATTGAATATTTAATGTCAGAGCGATAAAATTAATTGCATGATATGAATTAAAACTAGACGGCAATTTTTAAAGTAAAGTTTTCTTTGTGTCAGATATTAGGCAAATAATAATATACAGTAAAACCCCGTTACAACGTACTTCAAGGGACCTGGAAATTTGTACGTTATTCTGAGGTGTACGTTATACTGAAACTGGGAGGGGGGGTGCTTGTGAAAAATGCATATATTAATAGAAAAACATAAGAATACATGAATGCATTTTATTTTATTCAATACAAATACACTATAGCATATACAATATGTAGTATTACATTAATTTAAAAAAAAAAAATCTGTAATGGCCGTCAGCTTTCTTTCTATAACTTGCATCCCCAAAAACTCCTCCATATCTGACATTGTGAAGTTAAATGTTTCTGGTGCACTGCTATACTGTGCAAAATAGTTTCGTAAGCTTTTTATAGCCTCCATTGCTACCAAAGTTGAGACGGGCGTCACCTGTGGTTCTAAATGGCCATTTATATCTTCGTCTTCCTGATCGCTATGAATTTCATTTTGCTTTTGTCCCATCATTGGATCCCGACTGAGTAGCATGCAACAATCGACTATCGAACATGCTAGACTGAGTAGCATGCAGAGATTTCCGGCTTTATATATGCTATACTGACCAATCAATGAAATGTGAACTCGGCTTAATTAGCCCATTGGCCCATTTGGAACTTTCGCATGGGCTGCATTGACCAATCAGTGCAAGACATGTGAACGATGTACATTGTACTGAAGGGATAATTTAACCAAGGGGATGTAAAATTAGTACGTTATTCTGAAATGTACGTTAAAGTGAGGTATGTTATTCTGAAACTTTTTAGCATTAAAATACCTACGTTTGGGACGGGGATTTGAAATTTGTACGTTATTCTGAAATGTACGTTAAAGTGAGGTACGTTGTAACGGTGTTTTGCTGTATAAAGTTAAAGAATAATTGTTATGATAGAAAGATTATATGATATAAAGTTTGTGCTTAATGACAATTTTGGATTTTTACAGTGGTTTATTTTTTTCTATTCATCTTCTGAAATAAAATTATTTCAAATCCTGTCCCCTGTTAATTGTCTGCTTGTTTACAACCCTCACGTATACCTTATGCCAGCAAGCAATACAACTACAAAAACGTCATCCGCAATATGACTTAATATTTTTTACTTTTAACTTAATCGTTTTTTGAGACAGATGTCTGGTTTTTATCGCAAAATAAATTTTCTACTAGCAGAGTACCCGGCGTTGCCCGGGATAATTATAATTGTAGGTAAACAGAACAATCTCATAAAGTTAAATTATAACTCCAAAATGGTTAAATAATAACTCAATCAATGCAACACAGAGCGAAGGAACTATCCGTTGGAAGAAAGCTTTAATTATTAAAATCAATTATCCTAATTTCAGTTTAAGGACCCCAAAATTTGTACCGCTTGGGGCATCCGTCTAACTTGAGTCCTTATTATTATTAATCCCCTTAAAACTTAAAGCCTCCTCCGCATATATCCTATTTTTTCGATATTGTTAACATCTGAATATCGATTAGAAGAGCGTAGAAGGCCAATGGGAGGTTGGACGTGAACGGGACGTAGCCTAATTTTCCGGGTTTTCGAGGTCATCTGTACAAAATTTCAGCCTCGGGGGTTACTCGGTTCAGAAGTTATGGAGTAACAATCAAACAAACAAACAAACAGACGGAAAGTGCGCTATATATATATAAAGATATCGCAAAATATAATTATCCAACATGGTTTTACTTTAACAGCACTGATGAATTTCGCGTTCTGTTTATTGTTCGTTCAATGCACGTGAATAGGCTATTAAGAAACCTTTTATTAATCGAAAAAAGTATCCAAAATTTCATTTTTATGAACTCTAGCAACATAAAGGTGGGTAATATGCGATCCGGACAAAAAGACAAATTGCCCCCTTTAGATATAGGGTGTCTCTAAATTCTTGGTACAAACTTTGAGAGGTGATAGAGGGTGCAACCATAAGCATCTTTTCTCTATAGTGTTTTTAGGGAAACTCAACCCCTGCAAAGATATGAGGGGCTAAAAGTAGGATGCACCGCCTGCAATGTGGCTGACCTGCGTACAGAACAGCTCTAAACATCCAATGACTGTAATTGGATGTGACACAAAAAACGAAATACGAACATTGACAGTACAGTGTTTGATTAGAAGTACGTATTTTATTTTAAGCAAATACTCAAAATTTTCGCCACCAACCTGTTCACACAGTTAACATCTGCGTACTAATGATTGGCGTGCGTGTTGAAAAATTTATGTATGGGCTTGGATTTCACCAGCTGAAACAGCAATGCGCGCAGTAAGGTCATCAATGTCTTGGACTTCTGTTGCATACGCCAATGTTTTCATGTGGCCCCACAACCAGAAATCGAGAGGAGACAGGTCGGGCGAACGTGGTAGCCACCGTACCGGGCCTCCCCGACCAATCCACCGACCATCAAACAAATTGTCAAGCACTCCAGCAAAATGAGCTGGCGCTCTATCATCCTGAAACCACATCAATCGTCGCCAAGCTAATGGAACATCCTCCAACAAATCTAGCAATACTTCCTCCAGAAACAGTTGATAAATGTGTCCGTTGAGGCGAGGAGGTAGTAGGTAAGGCCTGATCAGCGTATTGTCAAGAATGCCACACCAAACATTCACCCGAAATTATTGTTGAAGTCCATGGCGAAATATCGCATGTGGATTGGCCATTGCCCATGTGTGGTTGTTTCGATAGTTGATAATTCCATCACGGTTAAAGAAGGCTTCATTGGTGAAGAGAACATATGATGGGAACAGCTGATCTCTTTCCGATTCTTGTAGTAACCATTGTGCAAACTGCATTCGAGCCGATAATCTTGGGGAAGCAACGGCTGCACTCGTTGATGGTGAAATGGATACATGCCGTTCTCACGAAGCACACGCCAAACCGTACCTCGTGGACGTCCAGCATCGGGTCTCTGAACATGAAACGTTCCATTTTCGCTGAGTCGAATGTGAATTCTGGTAAACAGCCGGCTCTCAAGATGTACTTGACGTGGAAACTGGTGACGATAAATTCGTGCAGCGTTCCTGCTGTTTCCATTTGCTACACCTACAGCGTTCCTGCTGTAAATGTAATGCATGTCGTCAAGCTCAGCATTTGTGAATCGCTGCATGACAGAACTGATTGCACAACACAATGGACGGGCTTGTTTGTAATAACAACATTTTATCGGTAGGCTTCGAATTTGCATGCATTTTCGTATTGTGAACTTGTCTTTGCAATAGGGGTGGTTGACGACAATCAATTAGGAACAGATCACACCTACGTTTTGGGAGAGTTCATCATAATGCAAAACAATTCGAACCTTATTTATCAGTGTCAGTAAGGAGTTCAAATTACGCAGGTCAGCCACATTGCAGGCGGTGCATCCTACTTTTAGCTCTTCATATCTTTGCAGGGGTTGAGTTTCCCTAAAAACAATATAGAGAAAAGATGCATATGGTTGCACCCTCTCACCTCGCAAAGTTTGTACCAGTAATTTTGAGACATCCTATATATACTTTTTAAAAATATAGAGGGTGTCCCAACGGTACACGTCCAAAATGAAAAACTGAGTAAAGGACCTCAGTACTTTGTATGTACCCGAAAATGTTATTATTATGGAGATATTAACGATTTTGTGATTTTGTTAGTAACCTTATTTTATTCCATTAAAATCTGTGTTTTCGAGAATGTATGTCGCTTTGAGGAATTTGATCAACAACAACATCACGCCATTATCCTACATAAAGGGTGGGCAGCACACAAAAAGAAAATAAAAACGGATCAACCAAATCACACATCGCTAATCAATCGGCGCCACACATTCCGGTCTTTTCACACCATCCCAGCTTCTTCCATGGTCATTCTCTTCTTAATGCAAGCACGTCTCTTGTTCAGGCTCTCAAACAGGAATTTGGTCAATGGAATTATATTCTTTGGGCAACGTAATATAATATCAGAAAATGGACGAACTGCCTGCATACAATTTTTCGGAAATCAAGGTTAAAGTAGGAAGTTCTGAGTTATTCTGAAGTTTCAGAAGTCTTTGATGATGAATCTAAACAAAATAAATCAGGTCAGGAGCACTGATAGGTATTTAATAGACTGTCAGAAAAAAACAGTACATGTAACAGGTTAAAAAAGCATGCAACTTTAAAGGTAAAAATAGGAGTTTCATAGTAAACTTGATATTTCCTCTGGGAACAGCTAAATCAACAGGTGGGTTATTGAAAAACCACACATATTATTTGGAAAACAAGTCATTACAATAAATATGCGAAGTGTCTGCCACCAACTTCTATATCTTCGAAAGGTTACTGACAAAATCACAAATTGTTAATATCTTTAATAAAATTATAAGAGTAATATTTCAGATAACGTACATGGGGGTAATTCTCATAGGTATTGAGGTCCTTTACTCAGTTTTTCATTTTAGATGTGTACCATTGAAACACCCTGTATATCTTTTACTAGCAGAGGACCCGGCGTTGCCCGGGATAAAGAGAACAACCTCAAAAACCTAAATTAAACCTACAAATTGGTTAAATAATAACTCAATCACTACAATATAGAGCGAAGGGACTATCCATTCTAAGAAAAATCCGAAAGATAAGAATTTACCTCTTCACTGAAAAAATCCATTCTAGGTGATATACCGGGACTTGATTTACCGAAAAAAAATTTTTAAAGGCTCACAATGGATGGACCTCTCCAAGAATGCCTTCTAGTCTAAATAATTTTTGACTCGCGTAATCTTACTTTAGATGTACGCTTGATGTTGTTGCAATTTCCTTTCTTCTTTTGATGTCTTGAAGCAAAAATTGGCCATTCATCACTTTGTGTAGTCTAGCGGTCGCCGATTCTTCTATTTACTTGCTTACCATTTGCTCAATACAGCACGGAGCTAAAGCAGTGCTTCCTCTATCGTCTTTCACTCTTTCTCAATAGTCTGCTAACTCATTATCTCCAGTTACTGATCATTTTTAAAGATTTTCAAGAAATTGTTAAGTACTAAGAATTCTGTTTTCTAAGAAAAGCCTGAATAACAGGAATTCTATGCATTGAATTCTATATTGCACAAACTGTGCCTTGCATTGTTGGTCATGAGACATATATTGTTGATCCTTGCATAGTGTTGGTACATTGCGTGTTGGCACCATTGTTGATATCTATTTTTGCACAAACTTTGACTTGCATTGTTGGTCAAGAGATATTTCTCATTAATATGCCCTGCCATAACCATGAATATCGATTTTTTATCAATAATTATTATTTTTTCAAAATTTGAGGTAGACAGTGATCTTCCTCATGCTTTGAAGGTCATGTATGCGAAATTTTATCAAGATCGGAATAAAACTGTAGATTTGTATAAAAAACGAACAAACAAACCCACAAACAAACATCCTTCTTTATATACCGGGTGGGCAAGAAATAACGTGAGGTGTTCAGAGCTCGCTAGCGGGAATTCTATTAGGCCAGATGCAATACATTTTGGTTTATATACGAGGTCTGTTCAAAAAATACGTAGACTGACGTCATAAAACAAAATATACTTTATTCAGAAGTTACACATCTGGGTCCCCTTCAAAGTACTCTCCTCTCCGACGCACACACTTATCCCAACGGTGTTTCCACTTTTGGAAACAGTCCTGGAACGCTTCTTTTGTGATGTCCTTCAGCGCCTTCGTCGCATTTGCCTTTATGTCGGGAATCGTCTCAAATCTCCTTCCTTTCAAAGGTCTTTTGAGTTTGGGAAACAAGAAGAAATCACAAGGAGCGAGGTCAGGTGAGTAGGGTGGGTGAGGAAGAACAGTGATCGAGTGTTTGGCCAAAAACTCTCGAGTTCTGAGGGCTGAATGGGCTGGAGCGTTGTCGTGATGAAACTACCAGTCACCTCTCGTCCACATTTCTGGCCTTTTCCACTCGTCCAGTGGCAGTTTTTCCGAGTTTAACACAAAATTTCACAGCAACTCTTTGCTCGTTCAAGTCACTCATTCTAAAAATCCGCCAAACGAAAAAAAACACACTTCACAAACAACCGCGTAGCTAATCAACCAATACTGATATTTGCAATCAAAAAACTGCCTTGTAATCAGCGGATCTGTCAGAAGATGGCGACACAAAGCGATTTTGATTGGGACCAACAGGGCCCGCGCAATTCAAACAGTCTACGTATTTTTTGAACAGACCTCGTACTTAGTGGAACATGCAGTTTCGATTTCTGCAAAAAAAAAAAAAAATAGTACCAAAAGTCGCCATAGGGGACGCTTATTTCAAGAAAACAATGAATACATTTGCATAAGCGCGTTCCGTGTTGAGCAATCATGACAATAAAAGGCAAGGCTGAGGATTTCCCATCATTCACGAACGAATGGCCTGACGATGACGCTTACTCTGCCTGACCGGGCGTTATTAGTCAAGTTGTTTTATCAGAAGAGCGACAATGCAAGTGCTGCCCTTCGTGAATTCCGGCGATTGAAAACGTTACGAAGAGGACCGATGAGCATAACTAACTTACGGAAAATGATTGAACGATTTGAATCTACCGGAACTCTAGGAGTGCAACCAGGCCGGGGACGCAAACGAATCAGGCAGCAACACGTTGAAGAAGTTGCAACTGCTGTTGTGGAACAGGAGATGACTACTATGTAGGGTACCAGCAGTGCACACGCAATAGCACGCCAAACAGATATCCCATATTCGACGGTGAGGAAAATATTGCATAAGATATTGACATTTTATCCCTATAAACTCACACCTATTGAACAGTTGCTTCCTGGAGATGAACGTACCCGAACTGACTTTTCGTTGAGATTTTTAGCACGTATGGAAGTGGATGATGCATGGCCATGGCAAATTTTATAGAGTGATGAGGCACATTTTTATTTGAATGGTGATATCAATACCCACAACTGCCGTATTTGGGCTTCATCAAATCCACAAGTGCGTCTGCCAGCTCCTATGCATTCACCGAAACTAACAGTATGGTGCGGCTTTACTGCTTCATCATCGGCCCGTAATTTTTTGAAGAAATCCGTCCCCGTGGACCGGTGACTTGTTCCGTCAATTCTGCCATGTATGCCGATATGCTTGAGAATTTTGTGATACCACGACTGCAGGAAAAGGGTTGTCTGGATTCTACCATTTTTATGCAGGATGGTGCGCCACCGCACATCGGACGTCAGGTGCAGCAGTTCTTGTGAGAAAGTTTTTCAGACAACAGAATAATTAGTCGTGCATTTCCCATGATATGGCCACCCAGGTCACCTGATCTCAACCCTTGTGGTTTTGGGTTATGGGGATATTTGAAAAGCCTTGTGTATCAAGCACATGTTCCTGACCTCTCAACCTTAAAGGATCAAATAACGTTACATATCAGACTAATTAATGCAGATATGCTGCGAGCTGCCGTAGAAAATGTCGTGTACCGCATGCAGCTATTGGAACAGCACACTGGTGGTCATATTGAAACACACTTGTAATTAAAAATAAAACATTGTTTATTGTTGTTACTAAAGTTGGTTTGTACGGTATTTGTTCATTTGACAATTAGGTATTCATTGTTTACTTGAAATAAGCGTCCCCTATGGCGACTTTTGGTACTTTTTTTTGCAGAAATCGAAACTGCATGTTCCACTAAGTATATACACCAAAATGTACTGCATTTGGCCTAATAGAATTCCCGCTAGCGAGCTCTGAACGCCTCACGTTATTTCTTGTCCACCCGGTATATAGAAAGATTTTAAATAAAGATCAGTTGGTTTTAAATTATAATAAAAACGTATTATATTTAGAAAGAGACATTCAAAATAAAATTAACAGTCAAGTAACACAAATCAGTAGAAATTAAAATGTACAGTCGGGTGCAAAAAGGTTTTCACCTGCTCTATAGGGGCTGAGCTTTCTGAATGTTGATCGGTTGCAAAATCAGGTACTTGTACTGAGGTCAAGGCAGATTAGAATGGACCTGTCCCTTCTGAATGAAAATAGGGTAGCAGGTATACGCTTGAGATGTGCTCGTCGCCTGCTCTCTCAGACAATAACAAGCGATAGCGGCTGACAACAGCATCGTTAAAGTCTCTGCCTACTGCCTCGAATGGCAGAGTTCGAATCCGATATGGATAGACATTTATTTTTGGTTCAATATCGCGTTTTTGATTTCGTTTAAGTTTTAAACAGTGTATGTAAAGAATACCATAAAGAGATTAAAGCTTTTTCATGCAAATGTGAAATTGATCTGTTTATTTGAGGGTTTAAAAAACTTTTCATGTTAATTGTCATGTCATGCTTTATTCTATATTGTAGTTTTTAATCAAATATACGTTAATTCATATCACCGTTACTTTTACCAAAATCCTCCTTTGTTCAAATCATTTAATATTCTATACTATTAAAATATATAATACTATATATTAAAACGCAAAGCATTTTTGTAAGAGCAAAATTGGCACTTTTGCGCATGCGCATCTGAAGTCAACAAAGAAAGTTACGACTATCCATCAAAATCCAGGGATTGTTGTAATGAATCTTCAATCATTGTTTTGAATTAAATAAACTGGTGATTTGCAGAAAGAAAATCCTTCCTTGATCATTTTATGACGTTTCCTTGTGACTACTGAAAAACTCTGAAAATGTTATGTTAAATGTTATATCGTTAGAAAGAGTTTTAAAATCTGATCATTTTATCCGCTGACACTTTGTCTCATTTTAATACTTTCAGAGAAATTTAGTTTAAAGCTATTTTGATTTTATATATTAACTCATTTCTTATTCTTTGAGCATAATGAGATATTTAAGCTCTGATTATTCTATTCTTTTGTGCATAATGATTATTCTATTTGTTGCTCTGACAATTTTTTATTTTATTATTTTTTAATTAAAGAGATGGGCATTAATAATAAGATGGGGTGTTCTCCGTCAAATTTTGAAGGGGTCCATCTAGTTAAATAATAATTAAAAAAAAAATTAGGGTGGTTTTGGCATAATTGTCGTTGATTATTTTATATACACACAATAAATGAGACTTGTAAACCTTTCGAGCAGTCAAAAGAAAATAGCTTCCATTTACACCCAGGGAATAGGGAGAACGGCACACCCTATTACTGTATCTGCTTACACCTTAAATCACTTCCGCATCACACCAAAAGGAGCGCTGCATCAGCTTATCTCTTGATCACGCATATAATTATATCGATACTGTGCACCATTTATGTTATATTATTAACCAAATAGATTAGTTTATTATTAATAAAAGAAAGATTCTCATCAGAACAGCTAAAATAATCTTTTTGGCAACATAGTTGAGCACGTGACTTAAAACTTGCCTACCCCCGATGCTAAGCAAAAACTTAATGGAATCATTCCATAGTAAGCGTGCTCGACTAGATACCTCGTTACAAATTATTATCAGATGCATTTTTAATACACAGTCAGTCACATTAATGTGACATCCCCTACGTTCAACATTGGTGGAAAATGGTTATGTCCAAAA
Source organism: Rhysida immarginata (assembly GCA_023313115.1). NCBI lineage: Eukaryota > Metazoa > Arthropoda > Chilopoda > Scolopendromorpha > Scolopendridae > Rhysida > Rhysida immarginata. The sequence continues at coordinate 13,905 of JAHWFO010056012.1, forward strand.
GGTACGTACCAATATCAGAGTTGAGGGAGGTATAGGAAGCGTGTCAGAGGGAAGCAGAAAACATTGTAATTGTTGGAGTCATGGCGAAACTTTCACTATTTATCCGACCTCCACGATCATTGACTTCCAAGCCAAGGGGGCAGTATTTCTGAAACGGCTAGATTTGTGAACGGCTCAAGTGCCGTCGTGATGACAAAGGCAATAACCAAAATCAGCGACGTGGGAAGGATTAAATTTGGATTAAATTTAATTTTTTGGGGGTTAAATTTTGCAATATCTTAAAAATAAACATATGAAAACGCTTAGAATTAATACAGTAAAAATTCTTAATGAAAATTCGAAAAAAAATTTATAAAGGCTCAAAATGGATGGACCTCTCCAAGGATACCACTGCTACTCTAAATAATTTCTTATTCACGTAATCTTACTTTAGATGTACACTTTATGTTGATGCAATTCCCACTCGTCTCTCGATGTCTTGAAGCAAAAATTGGCCATTTGCGTAGTCTAGTGGTCGCCGATTCTTCTATTTACTTGCTTAACATTTGCTCAATACAGCACGGAGCTAAAAGAGTGCTTCCTCTGTCGTCTATCCACTCTTTCTCAATAGTCTGATAACTCTCCATTATCTCCAGTTACTGATCATTTTTAAAGATTTGCAAGAAATTGTCCTAAGAACTCTCTTCCCTAAGAAAAGCCTGAATAACAGGAATTCTATGCATTGTTACAAATTGAAACTTATCTGTATTGCACAAACTTTGCCATGCATTGTTAGTCATGAGATATATTTGGGCATTGTTATTCATGAGATATATACAGGGTGTTTCAAAATTATGTACAATAAATTTAGTGACATATTCTTCAGGTCAAAAGAAGACGAAAATGTTCTATAGCACTTTGTCTGGAAACGATTTATTTACGCGATACAGCCAACTAAACCCGTGGCTCCAAATTACAGGAATTGTTCAAAGTGCCCGCCACCAGCTCGCACGCACGCTTCGGCTCGTTGCATGAGCGACCGTCTGATGTCATGGAAGAGTTCGTCGCCAGCATTACGAACGGTTTGGCATGCATTTTCAATTCGTTGTCGCAGATCCATAATGTTAGGAACTTCTGTGCTGTAGACGATCGTTTTCACATGACCCCACAGAAAAAAGTCCAAGGGATTAAGGTCGGGTGATCTTGCAGGCCAGGCTACCGGTCCACCTCGACCTATCCACCGATTCGTGTATGCAGCATTAAGGTGTGCTCGCACAACATGGCTGAAATGTGCTGGAGCGCCATCATGCATGAACCACATGTTAGATCTTATCAAAAGAGGAACATCTTCCAGTAACGAAATTGTTAGTAACTTTACAGTATAACATAGGGACGACAGAGATTCCAACTAGTTTCGCCTTTTATTCCCGGCTTTATCAAGGATAACACAACAAGAGGCTCGCAGGCCTTATATACAGGAGCAAGGTACATAGTATGCAAAGAGATTGGAGGATGGAAATAGAAAGTGAACCACTCAAGAAAATTACTGTAAAGTTACTACCAATTTCGTTGATAGAAACAGTATTATGAACCCTTATCTCACCGATCTTCCAGTAATTCTGGCAATGCATTCTGCAGAAACGAAAGATACGTTCGCCCAGTCAATCGTGGCGGCAACACATAAGGGCCAATTAAGTTATTTCCGACAATTCCACACCAAAAGTTCACGGAGAAACGCTCTTGATGCGCTCGAGCTCTGGTAACATGCGGGTTAGCATCTGCCCAATGGTGCTGGTTGTGAGAATTTACGATTCCTGTCCAGGTGAAGGTTGCTTCGTCCGTGAAAAGTATCTGGCTGAGACAACTAGGGTCTGCAGCATCACGACATTGTATCCATTGGCAAAATCGTTGTCGGTGTGGATAGTCCGTTGGGTTCAGTGCCTGAACCAGTTGCAGGTGGTATGGATGCAAAAGCTGACGGTGAAGAATGCGCCAAAAGATGAGTGCGGAATGTGTACCATGGAAGAAATACGACGGGTGTTTG
>JAHWFO010056016.1:0-10466 GCA_023313115.1 Rhysida immarginata
TTTGTAGGTGCTGTTTAAAAACGGTGTGGAGTACAAGTTTATTTGGTGATATTTCACATAAGATAAAAACGCTTTAACGACAAATATCGACACCGCGAAAACCGTCTACAGAGAAATACCGTCATCGTAAAAACGGTCTAGCGAGAATTTCCGCTATCGTAAAAACGGTCTAGCGAGAATTTCCGCCATCGTAAAAACGGTCTAGCGAGAAATTCCGCCATCGTAAAACGGTCTAGCGAGAAATCCCTCATTCGTAAAAACGGTCTAGCGAGAAATCCCTCATTCGTAAAAACGGTCTAGCGAGAAATCCCGCATTCGTAAAACCGTCTATGGATCAATTCCGGCTATTCCAAAAACATCCTTACCTGTAATCCTTTTGTGATAAACTGTACCTTGGATAATTGCGTAGAGTATGAATTACGCAAGTTGTGACTTTTGAAATAAAGAGCGTTTAAAAGAGATTTGCGTCATTCAACATTCAATCATGGAAATAAATGCAACGGTTAAATTTACGCAATACTTTTCGGCTCTTGTCGCTGGTAGTTCTGGGTCAGGCAAGAGTACTTTAGTAGCTCAAATGTTGAAGTATAGAGATGAAGTGATGGATCCATCGCCTACGGAAATAATTTACTGCTATGGAGCTTTAATCCCACCGGTTGTTAAAAATCTGAACCTACCTAACATTACGTTTCATGCCGGAGTGCCGGATGAAAAATTGATACACGAACGCATACCTGAACAGGCTTTACTGATTTTAGACGACTTATTAAACGAGGTGAAAAACAACGACCTTGTTGAGAAAATCTACACGCGCTACAGTCATCATCTCAACTTCTCTGTGTTGTTAATCACTCAGAACCTCTTTGCACATTCGAAAATCATCCGTACAATAAGTTTAAACACCCAGTTCATCTTTCTACTAAAGTCACCCAGAGACGTAGGCCAGATTCGCACCTTGGCCTCGCAAACAGGTTACGGACGCTTACTCATCGAAGCCTTTAAAGATGCCACTCGGGAACCCCATAGTTATTTACTGCTTGATTTAACTCAGAGCTGTCCTGATGTACTGAGATTGCGTAGTAAGATTTTTCCGCCCGAAAAACCTATCGTGGTTTATGCGGATAAAACGCGGGTTTAAAACCGCCGAACGTCATTTTAAAATCGGCTGAATAGGGTGTTGATACAACGATGATTCCTCTGGTTGTGAAACATCGTCATTTTCTAGGAGCTTTGAAACACTCGTCTCCTCAGCATAGGAAAGTATTAATGCAACATGCCACTCTTAATCAAGTTAAAGCGTTGTGCGAGATCTGCCATAACATTCTACATCGTAGAGTCCACTGGACACCACCTATTAAACAACATTTGCGGAAAATAAAAGGTTTAGCCCATAAAAAAATTTCATTAAGGGCCAAGAAAACTTATCTGAACCAACGTGGGAACGGATTCTTGCTACCTCTTTTGTTAGGAAGCGTAGCTGCACCTATTTTGAATAAATTAATTAGTTAAGAACATGCAAAAGTACGTTTTACTACCGGCTCACGAATATCAAAGGTTCCTTCACGCTACGAACCAGAGTGTCCCTGTGTCATCGCGCCCCGTTGAACATGGTCAAACTAAGGTTGAACCTAGTGTGGTTAATGATGTTGAAAAAAAACGTAATAAACAGTTGGATTCTCAAATCAATGAGATTTTAAAAGCATCAAATTTGAATGTCCATCAGAAAATGGATCTTTATTTAAATACACTTCAAAAATATCTAAGAGCAAGACGTCGTGAAGCACATTCGAAACGAACAAGCCTTTCAACCCAAACCGACCCTCAACCACCTTCAAACCCGTCTTTAATACCACAATCACCGTCACCACCATCCCTTCAAGAAACACCTACATATCTGTATCCGCAACAACTCGTCTATTCACCCGATTTTCGTACGTCTGCAGACTTAAAAGAAAAAACCCTCACCGACCGTGATATTGCCATGGCTAGCGGATTCGAGGAGTCCTACGACGAGGACAGCCGGCCGGGTAACATAGCGAGTTTGTCTGTTGAGCAGCCTTCCCCACGTACACGTATCATAGACACACTACGAAAGAGACCTGATGTTATCACATGGAATAAAAAAGGTACTGTGTCCATCGGAGGTAAATCAATACGAGGATCGAACATTAATAGTTTAATACAAGACGTATTATCACCCATCCCTCACCTGAAGAAACCTCTACCTGGGAGAACCCTGTTTACCGACGTGATACATCATGTAGACATTCCCGAAGAATTAATCGTGAATCCCGTGTACCGCCCGACGCATGCGTCTGACACGCCAAAACTCCCCTGGTTACATTATGATAAATAACAATTTAACGTAAAATATTAGGTTGTATTGCAAATGATAAAATTTTATTTTAACGTCTGTAAAAAAAAAAAAATTAAAATTGAATAAAAATGTAATTCAATGTATGAAAACCGTTTTATTGTGTAATTTATTTATTTATTTATTTATTAAAAGTAACCACAAACAAACACAAATTCAAGCTGAATACAAAAAAAAAAGTTTATTTGAACAAAAATGAATATACAGAAATTGAATAAAAGAGATAATAATAATTAGAATAATTAAACAGAGTCATTTAAAGGCTTGCAACATTGGTTCCATTTGGCCTTTTGGCAGATATTAAATTCAGAGTTGCTAGTATATTCGTCTTGAATGATTTCGCATTTCACGAGTAAGTCGTTCAAAAGCAGTTCGTTTGTATAAGTGTTGTTCAAGATGTCTGCCGTAGAATAACCTCTGGCTGCTAATTTCAGGTAATGTAGACAGTGATGACCGCATGTGTCAGACGTCTGATGTTGCACTATTCTCGTGTTGTAGATCCATTTTTCCGAGTGCATAAGCATGAACTGGTGGAATTGCGGTTGAGGAAACATTCCGAAAGAATCAAAGATGTATGCTTGTTTGCAGGACGGTATAAAAAAAGCCACCCAGTGCGAGCCTGGCTTGCTGGAATCATCCGTATTAGCAATGAGTAAAGCAGGGTGCAGAGGTTTGAGTTGAAGCATCAAGTCCGCCGGGAAAACACCTCTTGCCATAGTACATGTGAATGGATCTCTCTCGAGAGCCCTCCATAGCTCTTGCGTATCCATCCATCGATCTTAATTTGTGAAATCGAAGCTCACGGTTCTGTCTTTATTGATTTCCAAGAGATTCTGATATTGACAATAAGCAATCAGATTCACCGAATTTGCTAAAGGTTCGGAAAACTGAACTTCAACACTTAACGTACCGTTACGTATAAGGTTATATCTATCTGTATAATAATTCCTATCCCCCGAAAGATCAAAGGCCAGAAATGTGTAACCAGAACCGTAATCGAACTGACTGATGTCAACATCTCTGTCTTCTTTCCAAATCCCCAGTGCTTTCATGGAATGAACAAACTCTCTCAAGTATGACCCAGAGGAAAAATTCGGCGTCAGAGGGTTTAGAGGTATTGCATGAGTATCCAATGAGAGGGAGAAGAAAGATAGATTGAAATGTTGAAAGTTGAATGGATTCGAAGTAAAAGAACCATTCTGGGCTTCACTCGATGTAAATGCAAAAATCAACCGCGAGGGAATCTGACCCGTAATTAAGTTCTGTATGACGTGATTTCTAGTACCCGTAGCAATACTCACGGACCTCATTTCAACCCGACCGATAGGATAAAACGCGTTAGTGGTTTGCAGAGTCTTTGCATGTGCTAATAACGTGGCTGTGTTAACTTTAACTCTCTCGACATTCAGCGTTGCTTTTCGGATTGTAATCTGATAATTTGGGTTAGCTACGTCAGACATCAGAGCAAAGGAGGGTTTACTTCTGTAAAGCCTCAGACGAAAATCCGTAGAGTTTAGTAACAATCGACCCTGCCGAAAGATGTCTAAATGGAGCGGGCCTTCCATGTAGTAAACGCCGTTTCGTGCGAGTCTTTTACGTAACTTAAACCCATTGTTTGCATCGTCAGCATTGTCCATTTTACCGCTCGTGTCTTTACAATACCCGGCTGTTGTGAGTTGACTTTGTTTAGAAGTCTGTCCATAGTTCAAAAGAGTTTCAAAATAAGCTCTGTACGGATATAAGTTATTACTATGACTAACTAACGTATCACCTAGATAGCAATCGACTTGTGAGAATAGCGAATGTAAGAAAAGGTTCACAGGCCCTGTTTTATCAGCAGCTGGTAACGGCCCGTCCCCTTTGTTGATAACGACTTCTAAGTTTAATGTAGATTGATCGAGATCCGTGTAAAAATCTGCCAAACCAGGTACGTAGAATTCAATAGGCCCGTCTTGGCTGATGATGGCTGTTGGCTGGTACCCCGTGACGTGCCGCTTTTCCTGTTGGCCACTCGTGTGAGGTATAGAAAAAATGTCGAGATCGCTGTTGAGACATTCAGTGCTCAGCTGGTGTATCATCGATGCCATGATTACGTATGTATTAGGCGAAAACCGATGATAAAGGACGTATGTTTAAAATCGGCTTAGAACGTCGTTTTGTCTGTGTTTTTGTCGATTTCTTCTGTTTCTTCCTCTTCTTCTTCTGTTTCTTCTGCCCGTTTTTCAGCTTTTTTGAACGCTGCACTCGACTTCTTTGTCTGTATTCACTCTTTAGAAAGCTCTCCACGCTGTTGCCTCTGGGTCTTTTTACATGTGAATGAGTAGGAAATGCCGAATTTCGTCTTTTAACACGTCCTCTACCTCTCTGAACTCTAGCACCCATTTCCTGCAGGGCATTACCTCCAGCTTCTTTCATACGTGATGACAGCGACTGTTTAAAATTTTGACCATGTATCACATCGTTAAAAACGGAAACACCGCCCTTTAGGGCATGCCGACCGAGAATCTTGCCCACGGATTTGAGTAAAGGTGTTGCCAAACGAAACAGATTTGAAAACACTGAACCAATCCCATTGCCTCTCTGGAAAACCGACCCTCTAAACACAGGTAAGCCATTCCCTCTCTGGTTTAAATAGTAACGCGATATTACTTCCTGGCTCGGCTGATAGGGGATATGCATCTTGAAGTAATCGAGTAGGAGAGAAAAAAGAAATCAACCTCGCACTACAGCTGTTTCTTACGAAAATGTAATTTCACTATGGTTTTACCTGTTAAAAACGCAAGTAAATCACCGTGGTCGGAATGAACCGCGATTTCAATCGCGTCAATGACGTTTTTACTTAAGGGAAAGTAGTCGGGTGAATGAAAAGTCTGATAAATCACTTCTCGTCTGGCATGTGAAACGGGTATGATTCGTAGGAGCGGTGCGAATGTGTTACCCACGATCTGCGGTTGTATGATGTCTGTATACAGATAAAAACCATGTATGCCACGCGTAAGATCTATCGGGATTGAACCCTCGCCGATAACGAGTTCTAGGTCGGCTAGTTCGGCCTGTAAACCCAATGTGTAACATAAACCCTCACTAAAACTGATATAGCGATCTTCTGTGCATTTGAAATGAAAACATTTGTTAGGTGTGAGATTGATTTTGTAAAAAGGCTGTTCTTTCAACGGAATCAACTTAACGAGCGCCTCGACAACATCGTTACGACTATCATAATACCCCTCGGGAATTTTTAAGATGCACCGTTCTGGAGTGTCAGGCGGATCAAAAATAACACAGCTGATAAAACCGTCATCTGTGTCGTTTAAGGGCATAGTAATAGGTGTTTTCAATTTCTTGTTCAGAAACCTAGCCGGTATAAATCCATTGTTGACAGCGGCTGGGAATTCGATGAACTGCGTTGAGGACCCCGTAAACAATACGAGATCATTAACAATCTTTGTCTCGATGCCCGCCTTTCTAAAACTATCTTTTAGAAAATCAATTGCGACTTCCCTATTTTGCAGTTTGGTACTCTTAAATTCAAAAATTTTTTGATAAAGAGGTGCCGACTTGGGATGCCTAAACGTAACAGAAAAATCGGATACCCACTTAAACGGCCCGCTGTAATTCGGAGTTAGAGAGAAACGGTCCTCGTAGAAAATGTTTGGCGAAACATTGAACAACTTACAGAATTCGGGCGTGTTAAAGCGAATCCCGACATTCAGCGGCAAACTCATGATGACATTGAGATCTAAAGAAGGGTTATGGTAAATGAGAGCATCTTTCAAATAGGCTTGTAACACCAATTCAACTTCGATTATGAAAGTCTGGAATGTCGGAGCTCTTACTGGTGAAACAATGCTGAAATCGATTTGTTCATCAATGTGATCGGTCTTGAAACCTATTTCGAAAGTGTTGTTTACAGTCGTAATGTTCTTGAAGAGGGCAGGGAAATGTGTTTCCGATAAACCAACCTCCCATCGTCCTTGGAAACGCAGCGTCCTCGGCAGTCTTGTGATAAAATGAGCTGTTGTATTGGAATGAATTTGATCACCCGTAGGTGTATTTGATGGTAGCGTAACATAAAAATCCGTGTCTTCATACATGATGGCTGTACTCGGCCCCAACTGCTGTCAATCGCCCCTTGTCAAGCATTTAAAAGATCACTCTCTCGCACCCAGCTGTTCATACTGACTGGGTAACCTTGCCATTTCACAAAAGCTTCGCGAACACCACGCCTCGTACGCCGGCGAATAATCTGTTCAATGTTAAAAACTTCGGGTTTTTTCACCTTTTGTAACTCCTGGTCGTAGAATACGCCTGAGACCTCGCTACCCTCGTAATCTTTAATTTTATACACGACAGGTTTTCTATAAATGATTTTTGAAACCTCAAACACCTCCTCTGTCCAGTTTGGAAGATAACCTTTATCAAATATGTTTTTCACTTTCGAAATACGTACGTGATCACCGACTTGCAACCTCGGCTTTGTTTGTGGTGCTGCTGTATAATAACTCTGTTGTTTCAGCCATAGAGCCGGGGCATTTCGTTCATTGACATCAGCTGGTGCCATACCCAGGGCTCTGTGATTGCGTTGGTTGTAGCTTAACACGAGATCCGGTAAGACGTCAATGTATCTGTGTTTGTTGGTAAATGTAAAAAACTTAAACATCCTCGTTTTTAACGTACGGTTGAATCGTTCGATCGTAACGGCTTTCAAATCTGATTCTGTGGTGAAGAAATCGATGTCGAGTGCTTTAAAATAATCTTGAACGTGTTTGTTTAAAAACTCCTTCCCTTTATCGCTGTTCACTTTTACAGGAACACTATTGAGTGTGAAAATTTTTTGAAATGCTTTCTGAAGCTCGAGTCCTCTCTTCGTTTTTAGAGGAATGACCCACGCATAGCGCGAGAAAACGTCGATGCAGGTAAGTAGAAATTTATAACCATCGTTCTGTTTTGACAAACTGGTTAGATCAACCAAGTCCACTTGAAATTGTTCAAATGGCGCATATACACGCATTCGATTACGGGGGTAACGATGACGCACCGGTTTATGCAGCGTATAAGCTCTCACGCCCCTTAACCATTCACCTGTCTCTTTTTCAGAATGATTTGTTTGTTTAGCTAAACCTCTCACGCCACCAAAACCTGCCGCATTAGCGGGGTTAGAAAATGCCTCATCCATGACAAAAATTTAAATTAAGTTATGTAAAGAACACATCTGTATTTATTTATTTATTTATAAACAGGTATATGGTTGTACAGGCCCAACCTTTTAGACAGTATTAGCCCCACCTTAGCTGCACACCCATCCATTGAAACAATGTATCCATTAGTTGAAAATTAAAAAACAAAACAACTTGAAACAGTAGTCGTATTATTTAGAAAAATTGTAAAAAGAGCTTGGAAAAATTTGGTTACCCTAGAAACAATAGCGAATTAGTAATTAGGTAATCAAAACTCGAGGGGCGCCAGCATGAAAGCCGCTACCCGAAAAGTATGGTATATAAGGGAATCGACTGGTGTTTACTTGTAAGCCAGAATCACCCAAGTGGCTTTTGTTGAGAGCATTAGGACCCCTCTAACCCAGCACCAGGGGTATATCAGAGGATGATAAAATTAATTTTATTCCAGGCCCCCACCCAAATAAAAGACCAACGCCCAAATTAAAAGAGGGGAGATGAGGTGGTGGGTCACGTGAGGTACCTTCTACGCGCGGATTGGTTGAACGCCTGTGACGTCAGGTAGGTGTAGGGGGAGGTAGAGGGGTCACGTGGGGCGAATACTAAATGTCGGGGCATGTGAAACAAGTTTTCACAAGCCCCGACACGCAAACACCTTGTGGCATGCCCGTACAAGTTGGGGCGAAATGACCACGCCCTTCCAATCAAAGGGGCGCCGCCCTAATTAATTAACCAACGCCCACATTAATTAACCAACCCCACATTAATTAATTAACCAACGCCCACATTCATTAAAACAATGCCCACATTAAATGACCACACCCACATTAAGGGAGGGGAGGACTTTAATTGGAGCAAAAAGGGAGGGGAGGACTTTAATTAGAGCAAATTGGTCACCCCCTCCTCATTAATATGCGCCTATTTGAGGACTCTATCTACTCAGAGCTACTCACCGACGAGGGCTAAGATCACGGTGAGAAGAGGTGCTGCGGGGAACGTGATGGAGACGTTGAACTCCAACATCTGGAGAAGATCAACTGAAAAGAGAAAACAAATGTTCACAAAACAGAAAAAAAAAAAACGAAATGGGAACTAAAATGCAAATAAATATGGTAAAAAAGCAGCCATCTCATTTCATAGAAACGCCTGATACGCTGAAAAATGTCAAAAGTTTACGGAAGAATTCGATCCAAAGATGAAAACAATACATCTAACTGAGCAACAGTGAGGGTTTAGTTAGGTATCAGTTTGTTTTTTTTTGACTGGGCGCATGCTCTAACCAATATGAGAACACATAAGGTACTCGATCTAGATTTTTTAATACTAAAAGCGCAACTTAGAAATAAATTTTAGATTACATTAGGTCAGAAAACGCACAAGCAAAAGAATACCTATGATCAAACTTAAGATGATTATGATCAAGAACTCGGATGCAACATGTCATTAAAAACTTATTAAATGATCATGAAGCTCTTAACCCTACCTAAGAAACAGATTAAACAACAATGGTCTAAGTCATGGCAGAGATATCTAACATTGTTAGAGGGCCCCCTCCGCCGTAGTCCCACTAAGTGCAACGGCTCATCTTGGCATCGATTCCACAGTGGACGGAAGACCTCTGAAGAGACGCTGGCCCATATCGTCTGGGTAGTTCCCACAGATCCGTGATATTCAAAGGTGTAGCACCACGGATGCGTATAGATGTCAGGCGAACGTCATGACCATTCCATTCGTGGAACACTCCCGAACTTTCCTTGGATCTCGGACCTAATGCCATGCTACATTATCTTGTTGGAAATCCCATCGTTCCAGGAGTACATGAAGAGAGAGTAACCAAACAACATCAGCGCAATGTAGCGATCACAGAGAGTAACCAAACTTTACAGAGAGTAACCTCATGGAGATTGCGTCAATTCCGAACCCTACCATCAGCACAACTTTATCTTCCGAGATATGCTTCTGGTATATCTGCATTTAATTTGCCATGTATGACATGCGCTAGTGTCGCTTGTCTGTTGCTTGATACGATTCTAGCTACATAGCGATGGTTACGATTAGTAAGCGTCCGTGATCGGCCATAGGCAGTCTATGAAGTTAATCTCGATACGCATCTGATGCTGTAGATCGAAGAATGTGAAATGCTCACAAAACTTCAAGAGTGGCCTGTCCATCGGACACTTACTGTCATATCCCGTTATAATTCCCTTCTCGTTCCTTTATCAAGACATTCACTCCTCCAGTTAGTGATATGGGAATGTTTAACTTCAATTTTGTGAAAAAATTTTAATTGAGGAAGTAAATGTGAAAGGGGGTCATACCTCGTCAGCGTATTTGGTGTCTTCAACTCCTTCTCCGATATTGCGCTGCACTGATATATGGAATGCAGTTTGTCTACATGTAGAAGGCGCCACCATGATATATGAGTTGCCTTTTCGTTTATACACACCACGCCATCTATTAGGAACATGTATTCAACAATTACGCAAGAAAGTCTTTTTCCTACGAAATTGTTATTTGAAATTCGTTCCTGAAAGACTATCTATTTGCTGTAGCTACCTGAATCACACTTATTAAATTAGCTTACTCAGGCGCGTCTCCTCATCACAACACCTGTTGCATCATCTTTGGCTATCTTTCAGGGTTATTGTTTAGAAGGAAAAATTTTTTTGGCATCCGGTTGGGTAGGAAAGAAAAAGAGATGGCAGATGGAATGGTATCGCAACTCTCTCCAATTAAAGATTTCGTGTAAACATGTGAAACTAATTTCAAACATATATCGACGAATAAGATAACAATGAAAAACCTCATATTGCGAAATAATACCTCTTATTATAGTCAATTATATGCAGTCATTCAAAAAGTTACAAGTACTAAAGCACTAGATAATACAAGTAGCGCAAACTGACCGGAAGTCGCCA
>JAHWFO010056018.1:0-10841 GCA_023313115.1 Rhysida immarginata
TAGGCATCCTCTAAACCTGGTGGTATTTTGGACATTTCGTGTAGCTTGAAGTGTGCTGTCCACCACATCTGATGCACTTAAGAAGGTCTTGTCCTTTGATGTTGGTGCAATCTCTTGACTGGTGCCCCTCAGCGCGTTTATTCAAATGAGTATCTTCCTTGCAGCCCGTGGATACGTGTCCAAAGCGCAGTCAGTTGTAGCACTGTAGTGTCTTCTTGTTCCCTTGTAAGGCCTACACTGATACTGCAAGCGGCCCAATACGTGTTATGCTTTTCAATGACTGGTTGTGTTCGGTGTTCGGGAGCAGAACTAAAACGAGAACTTAAGCAAAACTAAAAGAACTATGTTCTTCTTGGAAGTCAACGAGATCATAGGTTACATCAACATTTCGAATGACGAACTTCAGAACCTCTTCGGCATTCATTTGATTTTGTTGAATTTTTAGAATATTATCACACTTAATTCCAGAGACTAACCTGTTGTGAGTTTCTTCTTCTTCACATTTAACTTTGACGATTTCAGCTCTGCCCGTATGAACAGTGATCTTTTCCACTTGAACATGCATCTCGAGCTCAGATAGAATCGTCTTAAACGGGATGCTATAAGTCTGCAGGATAATCGGCGGGACATACTTCTTCGTGATGCTATGGTTTTCATTCGCCGAGCGACTCTGTCCATTCTTGGGATTAGACGCGCTGACGACTTATTTGTTTACCGTGGAGATGGTCTTTAGGTTATCGATCCTAGTGCCTTTTCTGATTTTTTTATTAGTAACACCAATCCAGGGACTGTCAGTCACTTCTTCATCGGTTCCATCAGAGTGACTTATCTTACAGCCAGCGTTTGTCGCACAGACACTATTTTCTTTTATATCCACAGACTCCACACTGTCAGAACAGTAAAATAGTTTTAATAACTGTAATAACATTACTTACCTTGCTGTTATCATCCGGTTTGTCTTCCATTGAGTTTCCTGCCTTCGGGGTCCCAGAACATTTCCCAAATGCATCCTTAAGTTCGCTTATCTTGTCAATAACATCTCTACGACAGTCCCTAATTTACTGGTTGATATCTTCGAACTTCTCCTCAAAACTTTTATGTCGGGATTCGACTTTTTCTGCCAGTGCCCTATACTTAGCGTTTATTTCATCCCGCGAAGCTTCTGACATTTCGTTGAACACATGTTCAAAAGTAGCAAATCTAGCATCCAAGCAGGTTAGGTACGCAATTTCGCAGGACACAGTTTTACCATCTACCAATAGCAAAGGTACTTTAGCCGACTCTAACGTGCTTAATTTGGACGAAGCCATCATATTCCTAAATATAATTCTATAAAACCTGGGGGGGGGGGCTATCCTCGCAGCTACGTGTGTGCTAAAGAAGCCATCATAAAAAGGACGCACTTAGCTTTAAGGAAAAAAGAAAACAACTCAGGTTTGCGAGAAAGTTATTTCTTCGCCAGGGACCCACTCGTGAATGATTAGAATGATGATATATGATATGATAAATGTCCTTAGTTAGGTTTGTGGGGAAATTAATGAAACGAGTTTTAAAAAACGGCTTTATATATAGTTAGCATAGGGAATCGTAAGATGTATTGGCTGAATAGCTAGAAGAGAAAAATGGGAGAAAAGGAGATAAATTTGAAGACGTGTTGGGATAGGATAGGAAGGAAGACAAATAGGAGAAATTAAGACGGCGGTGAGAAGAATGCAATAGGATAACATGTAAAATTAAAGTTATAAAAAGGTTATAAATGAAAGGGTATCTAGCAAACGATTTCGTAAAATTCCCTGAATTTTCCTAATCATTAGCAGCCAAAAAAAGGGGGGGTCTAACTAGAATGAGTATTATTGACGTTGTTCAAAATTTTCCCTGACTGTTCCCGGTTACAAAAAAATTTTCTGACAATTATCGGTCGCTAGTCACGCTGAAAACTAGTACCGCGTTAAAAAGCACTGGGTTAAAGGTCACTGAATGAAAAGAGAAAGAGTAAAGAAAGCCTACGAAAAAACAAAATGCAAGGAAGACAGAAAATGAACATGGAAGTGGAAAAATATGAAAGAACATTAAAAAGAGGAACTAACTGGGAATAGATAAAGAAACGGAAATATAAAAAGAAATGGGCCCCAAGGGCTTTCGACAAATTAGGGAATAGCTGTAGTTGGAGAGGAATATGGGAAAGGTGATGAAGGTATAGAGCCTTTGCTAAGGTTAATGCCAATAGGGGGCGAGGGAATTAAATTTCCAAATAAGAAAACACTGGATTTGCTTTCTTTCTTTTTGTTACAGAAGTTGTTGCGAAGAATATAAAGGCTGACGTCCTGCAAAGAGTGGCCAGGGGAATTAAAGTGTTTAGCCACAGATGTGTCAGCATTGCTATGTATGTCGAACTTATGGTTGGTGAATCTGGAACGTATGGTATTACCTGCTTCACCAACGTACTGTTTCTGGCAAACCTTGCAATGTAACAGGTAAATAAGGTTGTGAGAAGTGCAGGTTAGGTTTTGATTTATTTTTACAGTATAGGAGGAAGAGCTACTGGAAATGGAGGTGGCAGGGTTAAGAAATTGGCAATTGCCACAACGTTTTTTCATTCCAAGGAGAACATCCCTTAGTAGAAGCGCGTGCTTTAGTAATAACAGCATGGACCAGAATATCATTAAAAGTAGATGTGCGTTTAAAAGAAACTTCTGGTGATTCTGG
The DNA here is from genome assembly GCA_023313115.1 of Rhysida immarginata. NCBI lineage: Eukaryota > Metazoa > Arthropoda > Chilopoda > Scolopendromorpha > Scolopendridae > Rhysida > Rhysida immarginata. The sequence continues at coordinate 2,707 of JAHWFO010056018.1, forward strand.
TAGAATGGAATGGGGAAGAGGAGAGTTGTCGATATTTCCTAAGGACATTTTTAATGCTGTTGAGGGTTGGATGATTAGGAAGAACTAGCGTAGGTGTTGCCATCACTGGAGAAGGTTTGGGATTGTTGTTAGAACGGGAATTACAATGTTTATATATAGAAGCACGTATGAAAGTTTCTGGGTAGCCTCTTAATTTAAGGGAGTGAGTAAGGGTGTTAGTGTGGAAGTCCTTGTCAGATTGATTAGTACATATTCTATGGATGCGAGTTAAGTGTCCTGAAGGGATGTTATCCTTGCAATACTCAAGGGAGACGTGAAAAGAAGTTTGGCTTCTATCTCCCCCATAAAAATGTTGGCATAGTTGGGAGCAATTTTGGAGCCCATAGCAGTACCACTGGACTGGATATAATACTCGTTGTTAGAAGCGAAGAAATCGGAAGTGAGGATGGTGCGAAGGAGAAGGCAGATGGTATCACTAGAAGGGACTTGGAAATGTTTGTTAGCCATGAGATGTTGCAAACAGCTTTGATTGTTAGTAAAAAGAGAAGAGACATCAAGTGTGCAGAAGAAGACTTTCTTGAAGTCTTAGTTAGAGTCGTTCAGGCCCTGAATATGGGAGAGAAAATCGTTAGTGTCTTACAGTGTGTGTTGTTATAAGAGATAATCCGACGGCCGGGATTGCCAGGTTTCGGCAAGAAGGTAGAAACAACTAGGGGAGAAGAAGGTAGAAACGACTAGGGGAGCTGAATTTAGGAAAGAGGAAGAGGCGGCTATTTTTATCGATTTGGGAAGAGGATTCTAGCTGAAAAAGGATATTATTAAGTTCGGTGTTGAATGCGTTAGTAGAATTAGTGGTTAGTTTCTTGTAGAACGTGATATCAGAGAGTTGTCTTTTTGCTTCGCTAATGTAGTCAGAGGTGTTCATGACAACAATAGCGCCCCCTTTATCAGCAGGCTTAAATGTTATGTCAGGGTTATTGCTCAGGCGTTGATACACAGAAATTCGTTATTGGTGAGGTTAGGAAGAGGTTTTTTGATATTTTTAGCAATGGAGAGGATGTCATTTTGTATGGACTTGATGTAAACTTCAAGTTCAGGATTCATATCATAAGGAGCGGTCCAGTCTTTGGGAATATGAAAGGTTGACCTTTTAGCAGAAGTAAGATTGGAAGGATTCATGCAAAAGTATAGACGAGATCTGAGGTACTATTTGCTTAATTTGACCACCATATACTCCACATCACACCCAGTCTTTCTTCCTTTATCAAAGACACTAATGACTTTCTCTCCCATATTCAGCGGCTTAACGACTCTAGCTACAATTTCATGAACGTCTTCCTCTGCAAGCTTGATGTCTCTTCTCTCTATACTAATATTCCTCATGATGATGGAATCAAAGCTGTTCGCAACAGTCTCATGGCTAACAAACCTTTCCAAGTCCCCTCTACTGATACCATCTGCCTTCTCCTTCGCACCATCCTCACTTCCAAATTCTTCACTTTTAACAACGAGTATTATATCCAGTCCAGTGGCACTGCTATGGGCTCCAAAATGACACCCAACTATGCCAACATTTTTATGAGGGAGGTGGAAGCCAAACTTCTTTTCAGGTTGCGGTATATTGAGGATGTTTTCTTCATCTAGCTACATAATGATGACTCACTCCTATCGTTGATCACCCACTCTAACTCCATCCACCCCTTCATCAAGTTTTCTCACAATTATTCTATCACGACGGTTCCTTTTTTGGAGGTCTCTATCTCTATCACTAATAATAAACTATCTACTAATCTCTATAAGAAGCCCACCGACCAGCACCAGTACTTACATTATGACAGCTGCCATCCACGCCATTGCAAGGATAACATCCGTTTAGGTCAGTTAACTCGCATCCATAGAATATGTACTAATCAATCTGATAAGGACTTCCACACTAACGCCCTTACTCAATCCCTAAAACTAAGAGGCCACCCAGAATCTCTCATACGTGCTTCTATCTATAAATATCGTAATTCCCTTCTAACAACAATCCCAAGCCTTCTCCAGTGATGGTAACAGCCACGCTAGTTCTTCCTTATCATCCAACGCTCAATAGTATTAAAAATGTCCTTAGGAAATATCGACAACTCTCCTTTTCCCCATTCCATTCTACCAGAACCACCAGAAGTTTCTTTTAAACGCACATCTACTTTTAATGATATTCTGGTCCATGCTGCTATTACTAAACCACTCGCTTCTACTAAGGAATGTTCTTCTTGCAATGAAAAACGTTGTGGCATTTGCCAGTTTCTTATCCCTTCTACCTCCATTTCCAGCAGGTCTTCCTCCTATACTCTCAAGATTAATCAAAACCTAACCTGCACTTCTCACAATCTTATTTACCTGTTACATTGCAAGGTTTGCCAGAAACAGTACGTTGGTGAAACAGGTTAGCATATGTTCCAGATTAGCCAACCATAAGTTCGACATACTTAGCAATGTTGACAATCCCTGTCGCTAAACACTTTGATTCCCCTGGCCACTCTTTGCTGGACGTCAGCCTTTGTAATCCTCGCAACAACTTCCGTAACAAAAAAGAAAGAAAGCAATTCGAGACTTTTCTTATTTGGAAATCTAATTCCCACACCCCCCAATGGCATTAACCTTAGCAAAGGCACTATAGCTTCATTACCTTTCCCATATTCCTCTAAAACTTCAGCTATTTCCTAATTTGTCGTAGGCTCTCGGGAGCCTTTTCTTTTTCTATTTCTTTTTCTTTAACTATTCCCAGTTATTTCTTTCGTATTTTTATACTTCCATGTTCAATTTCTGTCCGTCCTTCCACTTTCTTTTTTCATAGGCTTTCTGTACCCTTTCCATTTTTTTAAATTTTTATTTATTTTTTTTTATTTATTTATTTTGTTTTTAGTGACCTTTGACCTTTTATCCAGTATTATTTTACAGGTGGAGTCGCGACTGGGAATTGTTAGAAATTTTTTTTTAACAGGAAACAGTCAGGGAAAATGTTGAACAATTTCAATATTACTTATCAAAAGAGCCCAGCCCCCTCTTTTTTCGGCTGCTGATGATCAGGCAAATTCAGGGAATTTCACGAAATCGTTTGCTAGATATCCTTTTATTCATAACTTTTTTTTAACTTTAATTTTATATGTGTTATCATATTGCATTTTTCTCACCACCGTCTTAAATCCTCGTATTTGTCCTCCTTTCTGTCCTATCCCAACACGTCTTTAAAGTTATCTCCTTTTCTGCCATTTGTTCTCTTCTAGCTTGTCAGCCAATACCATCTTACTATTCCCTATGCCAACTATATATAAAGCCGTCGACTTTGCTTTCCTCTGTGTTATGGAAGACCACTTGGGTTGGTTAGTCTTCTTGACTACCTCAGTGTATTTCATTTCGAGTTTCTTCTGGTTGGATGAGCTTCATGAAAGCGCTGCTTTTTCCTATCCTAACAAATGTACACTTCACTGTTCGATTGTCGATTGTCGCTTTCCTCTGTGAAACTAACCTCAAACGAAGCCTGTGTGAAACTCATCTCAAACCAAGCCAAGACGAGTGTGTGTACCGTAAGGATCGAATGGCTTCAAATACCGCAAGATGTGCTTCTGGAGGAGCTGCGATCATCATTAAGAAGGGAATTCAACACCAAGAATTAGTCTGCAAGTCTTATGCAGGTATGGAATCGGCCTCCATCATTATCAATGACGTCTCCTGTGGTGAAGTGAAGTTCGTGGTGCTCTACAATTCACCTAAACATTACCTTGACATTAGTGAGCTTGATGAACTCTTCAGTAGTGACACTCCAGTCGTCCTAGCTGGCGACCTAAATGCCAAACAGCCAAGCTAAAACTCCAGAACGCAGAATTACAATGGCATGATTCTCTATAGCTACATACAAGGTAGTTATGATATCAGAGCCACTGGACCTGTGGAGGACACCTACTACTGCGACCACTCCCCTAGTACTGACGTTTTGGACATCTCGCTCTTGAAGGGTTTCTTCAAACCGCACAATATCTTCACGATTGATGACCTTTCCTCTGGCCAACAGCCTGTGGCGTTGAACTTTGACAGTGTGGACATAAATTTCTGAGAGGAACTCGTACATCATCAAGACTGGAAGCTCTACAAAGATATTCTTAAGGACTATGGCTGTCATCCCCACGTTCCTTATTGTATAAAGGACATCGATCAACGTGTTGAAGACATCACCAGATATAACAGTGCCATAGAAGCTAGTAAGTATCCATCAAAGAATAAACCTCCTCATCGAATTCAACTCACTCCTGGAATCCAACGCCTAATTGCTGAAAGAAACAGGACCCGTCGACTATGGCAACGCTATCCTAAACCTAGTCTCAAAACCAAGCACAACAGGCTAGTGCAAAGAATCCAGGAGGATATGAAGGAGCTTCGCGACACTAGATGGAATGAAAAACTCAAAAGCTTGTCGGTTCGCGACAATTCCATTTGGAGTATGGTCAGAGCTTTACAGAAGAGGAAGAATGATACGCTTCCTCCACTCCGTACACCACAAGGTGACTATGTGCAAACTGAACAGGACAAGGCCCAAGTCATTGCAGATTTACTGGAAATGCACTCTGTTACTCATACCAATGATAAGCCCGAGAGCAAAATCATGTGCTGTGTGTGGAAGAAGGTATTGTTGAAGTCCCGCAGCTCTTAACGAAGAATAACATCGAGGCTGGAGAGATCGCCACCATCTTAAGTAAACTGAAAAAGAAGAAGGTCCCAGGACTAGACACGGTGAGTTATATTGCCTTTATGAATCTCCAGAACAACTTTATGGACTATCTCACTAATATCATTAGCAAGTGCTGGAAATTTTCTTACTTCCCTGTGGCTTGGAAGCAATCAATTGTGTTGAGTGTCCCCAAGCAGGAGCAAAATCCCGCAATTCCCGCGAGCTACCGATCTATTAGCTTGCTACTCTCGATGTCCTAAGTGTTGGAGAAAACGATCCTCGTCAGCTTCCAAGACCAATGTCTAGACCAATGACATTTTTCGGGAGGAGCAGTTTGGCTTTCGTGCTGCCCACTCTTGTCTGATTCAGATATTGAGGCTCGTTGAAGACCTGTGCACCCCCCTGAACCTCTCCAGGTTCTGTGGGCTGGTATTTCTCGATGTCAGTAAAGCTTTTGACCATGTGTGGCATAAGGACCTTGTCTACAAAATGATCAGAGACGGGTTCCCTGCCGATTTGATTTTGATGGTGAAATCCTTTCTTGACAGCAGATCTTATCAATCCAAAGTTGGAGATAATCTTTACATGCCCCGTATTGTAAAGGTCGATGTTTCTCAGGGTTCTATCCTCGGGGCTGTGATATTTAATTACTTCGTACATGATTTCTCGAAACCGGATAATTGTAATCTGTATTTTTATGTGGATGATATTGCCATTATGACATGGGCACATCAGCCAGCTCACGTTATTATTCGGCTGCAGTGCGCCTTGAAGCAGTTCGTAGAATGGTTTAACTGCTGGAAGTTGAACCTTAATGTCGGAAAGTGCAAAGCTTTGTACCTCAATAGGAAGCTCAAGCATCCCCCAGATTCTCTTTTTCTGTTCAATAAGAAACTGGACTGGGTGGATAACTACAAGTATCTGGTAATTATCATTGACTCAAGACTCTCTTGGAAACGATATATGTCCTATGCTATGAACAAAGCGAAGACGGCTAAGTACAGTATCATAGCTCTCATGGGTCGCAATAGCGCTCTCAGCATTGACAGCAAGCTACTTCTCTACAAGTCGATTATCCAGAGTATACTCCTTTATGGCATGGCTGCGTGGGCGACTATCTGTAAATCCAGATGGAGTGAACTACAGTCGTTGCAGAATGTTACCCTGAGGTGCATTGCCCAGCTTGGCAGAAGGACGGTGAAAAACCAATGCATCCACTTGGATTTAAACATAGCCCATATCCGACAGTTTATACAGGACCTCCTTTTGATTATTATACAGAAGATGAAGACTCACGACAATAAACTTGTGAATGGTATACTGAAGAACTCAATGAATATGAACTGACATACGAAGTATCGTAAACCGAGGCACGTTCTTGACGTCAATTTTGAAGATTTTAGCAACGTTTCTTTCCCGGACTACTGGAAGATGTGATAACCTTCCCTCTCGCTGTTTTTTTTTTACTTCGTTTGTATTTTTTTCTGACAATAGTCAATCTTATTTCCTTTTTTATATAATGTGGAAGACTGCTTGGGTTGATCAGGCTTCTTGACTACCTCAGTGTAAATCATCTGGAAGTTATTATGGTTCGATGAGCTTTGTGAAAGCGCTGCTTTCGTCCCATCGTTACAAATGTACACGTCACTGTTCGATTATAGATCGTCGACTCGTTTCATTACTTCAGAATAATTCTTTAATTTCCTTTTTGCCTTTAGAGAATTATCCTTTTTGCTTTGATTAAGGATACACTCTATCGGAAACGTCAGCTTTTTATTTTGATTTTGATTTTATTTATTAATTTATATTTTTATTTTTTATTAATTATTATTGATTTTCTTTTTTTTTTTGAATTAATAACTTTAAGGATTACTGTTACAAATGCTGCCCCTCTAAATTGTTTACTAATTGATATAAATGGTATTCAGTATCTAGCGGATCTTACTAATTGTTCTCTACATTATATTTAACATAAATATTAAAGTTAATTCTATTCAATAAAAATCCTTTACCGATAATTTTAATTAGTTCACACATTAAAGGGCACTCTCATACTTATATGTCACAGTAATATTCGGATTACTTGTTGTAGAATCAAATGGAGGAAAATTGATCAATTTCATGTATCTAAATCGAGTCGATCACATTTCAGTCAATTTTTAAAAAAGGTTTAAATTATTTAAATCAATTAGTAATAATTGCTAAATTACACTTTATACATCAATCAATTTTCTCCTTCTTGTAGCTAAACCGGACAGGAAAGTTATTATGAAGGCCATCAGTCACTGGATGTCTCATACATGCTTAAAATTCTATGAAGTACAGGATAGCTTTATTGGTCCGCACTTGATATTTGTGAAGCAAAAGGGGTAAGAATAATAGAGTTTTTAAGTTCCTATATATTAAATAAAAGAAATTTTTTAAAATATAATATAAATACAATAATGTGTAATGTTCTTAGAATTTTCTGTTGTGCTCAAGGTATGTCATTTCTATCTACGTACTATCAGAATATTCAGAACACGAATATTCTGGAACAAAGATTATTGCTCGAGTTTGCGCTCATCCCTTCCGTTAAGTGGTTCGGCCGGTCGCTGGCAACGAAACAGGAAATAAAATACGAAGTGAAGGAGACGGTATGGAGCTTCGATATGAAACGGTAGCATAGGAAGAAGCCAGCAATGCAATCGTGTGTTTCTTCAGAAGCGATCTCTACGGAAGCATGGGAGCCGCAGGAGAATAGAGAAAAGAATTTTTGCCAGTCCGCAAATGCACCGAAGGATTTCGGCGATATTGAGATAGAATCGCAATCAGCAATTTCATCATGCAAGTGCCGTCCTATTTTTGTTAAATGGTATTCCGTCAGATACAAAGAAGGATAGTCGCTATTCAATAATGCAACACGAGCTCTTTCTGGCATGCTTGATTTTTCAGTGCGACATAACAAAATCGAATTCTCAGCAAAGGAAGAATTCCTCCTATCTCCAGTGCGGAATGAACTGAGCTTCATTCATTATAAAGCTTGGGTCGACTCTATTGATAGCAGCAATTCGAACGGTAATACTATCAATTTTTATTATCCTTCTACGGTTTTAACTACCTTGCAGTCATTGTAACAGAGAACTATCATTATTTTAATTAGGTTTTCTGGGGAGCTGGTCTTATTCAAGAGAGCGCATTGATGATTGGAATTTTTCTCTTGGGGTTAAATAGCTATTTACGAGAAAATGTCGGAGCTATGTTTCAAAGGGATTAGAACAATTCTTCTTTCACGTTTACTAAAGGGTGATTCAAAAGTCGCAGTACACCCTGTTTTTTCGAAAACCTTACAGCAATTGGCAAATCTGAATATTCCAGTAATGTATGGGTGAGGAATGTATTCTCTTTTGATTCTTTTGATATCAAACTACTTTTTGTCTTATCGTAT
>JAHWFO010056020.1:0-11660 GCA_023313115.1 Rhysida immarginata
AAAAAAAAAAAAAAAAAGTAATTGTTTATTTATTTACTCTCTATCTTTCATACTGTCATATTATCTTCTATGAAAACAAAATTATGTTTAGATTTTGGAAAAAAAATTTAAAATAATATATTGATTATTAAAAAGATAAAAATCAAAAAAGAATTGCATGCAAAAATCAATTTCTCTATCGTCTCCAGAATATCATCTTCCAATATGGAATTCTGGGAATGCAGCAGATGTGGGTCAAAAATCTGATTGATCGCTGTCGGGAGTTGGTAAACGTGCAGGGGCACTTTGGCCCTAAACTTTATTTGTTTTTGGGGGTCTCCTCTGATGGATCGCTCCTGGGATGGAGAGGAAAACGCACAGCGACCCCTATTCTATTGCCAATGCAAAATAAGATGACCACAGAGACTTTTTATTAAAAATTCAAAAGATTTCAAAGGAAAATAAGATTCGCTTTCAAATAAGAAAATGTTGATATGTTAAAATCAATAGATAAAAAAAGCACATCTTGATACCACGACCATTCAATGCTCTACTCATATTAATTTTGTAAGGTACTGTAGACAGTAAAATTTATTTCATCAATTGTTGTATTTTGGCTAGGTTAAAATGAATTTTTCGAATCAAAAATTTTTTATAGTAGCATTATATTAAAATCATTTTTGAATTCATTTATCATAAAGAATATTTGTATTTTACGAAAATTATTATTTAAAAGGAAGAAAGTTATGCAAATCATTATTTGCCTTTTTGTGTTAAATAAGTAACTGAGAATGAAGAACTCTTCGAAATAAGTATGTGTTTTGTCATTAATATTTGTAGATGGGAAGTTCTTATTTTCTTTATATTCGTTCCAAATATAGGTTGCAAGACTATGCAAGACCTTAGAATTACCCTATATAAATAAATTCATTGATTACATAGGCCAACAAAAAAAAATAACTTTTAAAAATTTTTTTAACGTTAGGAGCTGATTCTTATGCTTTTCTTGTGCTAAAATCCGTATCTGACCTCAGTTTTTTCTATCACATACAGATTTCTTGTTTTTCAATGAAACATTTTAAATTATTCAGAGTTTGGGGGCCTGATAAATTTCCTTGTGGCCCAAAAATATGAATACTTTAACATTGCAGCCGCTTCTCTTCACATCCATTACTTTAACATTGCAGTGTCTGTGTGTATAACTTGGAAACGCGATGTGACAGAAAAAAATCTAAAAGCCAATTCGGATTCAGCACTTTAGAAAAACACAATAGAAAGGCAAATTCATTCAAGAAGTTTTTTCATCGTTGGTCTGTGTTATCATTTCGAAATTATACACAATTGTTATTCTCTTGTTATTCGGTAAATATTATCTGAATTCGGTATGGTATAAAAATACAAACAAGGGATCAAAATACGCCCGATTGGTATCAAACTATGTCTGATAATACAAACGATTTCAAGCAATGCAGCTGTTTGCAAAAGGTGATATTAAAGCATGGCGATCGAGAAATTTTAAACATTAAGTGAGCCCTATAGGTATTCTATTAAGGGACCCTTTATACGAGGCCTGTCCGAAAAGTATCCGGATTTAGGCTGCAAAAAAACTCGCTGCACCTTTTTCCTATCCTGATCGTGTGACGACATTTCTGCTGATGACGTAATGAAATTTGCAGCTGTTAAGAGTGTCGCGTGCAATTGTTGTAACACGCTAAAGCAGAACGTTTTTCTTTTCTCGTCGCGTAATGCAAATGACAGAAAACATTGAGCAACAACATTGCATCATATTTTGTTTTAAAATATGTAAAACCGCAATGTGGCCAACAATGTGGGCTTCTGGAAATTGGTTGCTGCACCACGACAATGCTCCAGCACACACAGCGCACATCGTGCAGTAATTCTTGACAAAACACCACATCGTTCAAACAGGCAGCCTCCCTACTCATCTGACCTAGCTCCGTGCGACTTCTTCGCATTTCCGAAGATCAAGAAAGCGCTCAAAGGACGGAGATTTGAGGATATGGACGTGACAACACAAAATGCGACGGCGGAGCTCTTGGCCATTCCAAAGGAGCCATTCCGTACTTGTTTCGACCAATGCCATCAACGCTGGGCTAAATGCGTTGCTGCAGATGGTGCTTATTTTGAAGGTGACTAAACATTTATGCGAGTTCGAACCGTATTTTTTTTGTAGCCTCAATCCGGATACTTTCCGGGCAGACCTCGTATATTCGAATGGATATTAACATTTCTGAAGCCAAGATTCTGCGGTGAGCCCCAAATTAGAGACCCAAATTAGAGAAAGTAGGCGAAAATTATATCCATGGAAAAGCATACCGGAGTGTACGAGTTTTTTAAAATCATAGCTCTCTGCAGGGTTTTGTATAAGTAGATTTTTATATTCATTTGTATAGTATGTAATAACCCCAGTAGCAGAAGAACAGCTGGTAGAATGGAAATATTAATTAATATTAATTACATAGGACAACAAAATTTCAAAACGTTCAGGCTTCCGAGATGAAAATAGTCATTTCTTAATAAAATCCAAGTGCTGAAAACGAATGTGACTAAGAAAAAGCCGAATTGGCGACGGTTTCTTAGTAATATGTATATGTATTTTTGAAAAAAATATATATAGGTAAATATTATAATACTTGTTAAGAATACCTTAATCTTCGGATTTTTGCTTTCTTTTGGCCTCTCGTTTGTAAACCTCGTGATGAGCATGTCTGATGAGCGTCCAACAATAGTCCGCCAGTATTGACATGGATTAGTTTGGTTTGGTTTGTTTGGTATTAACATCCTTTTCAACTGCCATGGTCATTTCAGGACGGCGTTATAGGGGCCGCAAATTTTGCCTCGCAAGGGTTCTTTAACGTGCAGCCGGCAAACGACTACACGGGACCAACAGCTTTACTTCCCTTCCGAAGGAAGTGCGTGATCTCAGGATTTTCCCCCTGAAAAAATCCTCGTCGTCCTCGGCCGGGATCGAACCCGCGTCCTCGGGCATCAGAGGCGATCACGCAACCCCTGAGCCACCGAGGCCGATGTATTGACATGGAGCATATGCTTCTCGGCAATGTCCTGATGGAAATGTTCGCCGTGCTCATTACTGACCTGCCCGCAGTTATCAGGGAAGAAATCCAAGTGGGAATCAGAAAAGTGGATCTTAAGGATATATTGCAGCCGAATGCATGAAACGAAGCCAATATATCTTCAACTAGATCTTTGTACAGAGTGGACCAAAATCACGAAGGGGTTTCGATATTCAATATCTCGTTTATTTTTTGTTTACAAATTGTGATATTTTAGTAGATTATAGAAAAATGATGTGAGATTTATTTCCCCTACGTGTGAAAGATGGCATCATTTTCCAACTCGCATAAATGTGCTCTTTCTAAGACGTTTCTCATAACAGCCCTTAACGTTTGTGGCTCTAGTAATCTCATTTCTCTTCTAATGTTATTTTTAACATCTGCACTTGTTTGAGACTCGTTGACTTATTTCTTCATTTCCCCAAAGAAAAAAATTTGAAGCTGTTAGATCTGGAGAATGAGATGGTCAATTTGTCTCTGAAAATTGAGAAAATTTATTTTTTATTAAACATTTCACAATATGGAGAAGCTGAGTGACTGTAGATAAATATAATCACAAAGAAAAATATAAACATAAACTCTTATCCACATTAAAGTTTAATAACCCGTATAGTCATCAGCGGAGTACAGTCATAATTATTTTGTAAATGACGTCATTATAACTTGTCAATCATTGACTCGTCTCTGACTTGCTGGTCTGATGATGTCTTACTTTCTTCTTGTTCTATATTTTGATTGGTCCTGTCTTTTTAATTGTAATTTGTTGTTCTGTTCCATTGTAGTTTGTATTCCCTTGATTGATGTTTTTAATGTTTTTCTTCGTGAAAAAATAATTTTTTAACTTCTTCGGCACCTTTATTCCATGAAAAAGTCCCGAATATTACAAAAGTTTCTCCTGTCATCAAGCGACGGCAAAGAAAAATATTTAAGGGTGATCGCGCTAATTACTTCAATGCAATAGAAAACACAATAACGAAAAATCTTGTCAAATTCTGGAAATTTTCATAAGCGCTGCAAGGATCGTCAAAATCTAATCGTGGAAGACGCAAATGGGCGCACGGTAGCAGCCGAGAAATCAGCCACAGAATTTGATAATTACTTTGCATCTTTGTAGGACAATGGTTTTCACATTTCCATTGTATCTAAAATAATCTCTGAAGTTGTAAGCCACCCTTAACTATTACCAAAGAAGTTGTTGTAAGCGCTGTGAAGGCCTCAGCTGGCTCTGACAAAATCCCTATATTTATCTTCAAAGGGTGCTTTCGCAATGATAGTGGATTTTCAAGATGTCTATTTCTTCTAAATCTTTCCCAAGAAGCTGGAAGAAGGGCATAGTAGTCCCAATCTTCAAGGCAGGTAAAAAATATGCAGTTTAGCATTTACAGACCAGTATGCAATAGCCAAGACTTTTGAAAAGATCATTTTGACTGCATAAACTCAGATGTTTCTTTGTTCCAAATATTTTGATTCATAAACAACTATTATCTCTTTTCTCAATCATCAAAATCAAATACCATACCGTAAAATTTACATTTCCTACTATTCTTCTCGATCCCTGAGAGTCAACTTCTAATTTGATTTTCCATTCTCTAATGATTTCCTCAAATTAAGGGCACGCGGATGCTGATGGATGCTTTCAAAGTATCTGGACCCTCAATCAGTGTTGGCGAAAAAGACCTTTCTCCCTTTCTCTTAATTGAGTCGACTTCAAAGCAGATTCAAACGACGTCATTTCTTGTGGGAAGTAATAAACGATATCCAGAAGATAGATAGTGCTGATGATAATAAACGAGTCTCAGAAAAGTGCGTGTGTGGATGAGTGTAAGAGAGAGAGAAGGGGGTAGGGAATGGATGGATTGATAGGAAGAGAGACAGTCACTTCCGAATGCGTCACGGCGCACTTCCTGTACGAGCCGGAGGGACAAAAGGGTGGAAAGTTCCCCCATACCCCACCATAAATCTTTGCTGTTGAGATTAAACGCCAAGCCGACATCCGTGTTATCAAAAGGAGAGGAAGGGTTAACGAGAGCGATTCCATTCTCGTGAGCGATAAACTATATACGGCATCGTTCGCAGCACCAGACGCCGGCAGAATGAACTTTAAATTGGAATTGTTTGTCTCGTGGCAAGAAATCAAATAAACAGCTCACGCAATTGGTGGAAAATGGGAAAGGAAAAGCCCCTCCTCCCTTTCATTCCCTTCTTCGTCAAGTCGCAAAAAAAAAAAAAAACTCTTCCATTCTATAAAAACAACGAAATTTCAAGCCCGAGTACCGAACAATTCCATCGATTTCTCCTAAAGAAAACCCATCTCATTAGTCTTAGAATTTTTATGCAACTATAACCGGAAAATAAAAAATGTATTGTTCTAAAGATGTTACAACGCAAGATCAACAGAAAGTGTTCCATTCAAAGTTAATAAAAGAATATGAAAGACTGAGATATGCAGATTATGAAAGACTGAGATATTATTAGACGAAAAGGTAGTAATGTGTACCGCCTCCCTCCATTTGTTTTTAGTAATAAAAAAAGTTATAAGCTATTCTTTAGCGCAAAGCGTTTGGTATTGCTGGCATGAAGTACCGTTTTTATGATATAAATAAAATTCTCAAAAATTTGGATTAATCATGTTTTTTTGTGGTCACTCCAAACAGATCAAATGAGGTCATGTATGGTTCTTATGGTCCCCGGGGGGCCATTTTAAACGTATGAAAATATACACCCATAAACTCAAGAATAACAAAGAATAAAATCAATATTCAATAGTGAAAACATTGAAATTAGTTATTAAAAATATCTACTATTATCTAACAATGAAACTTAGAAGTTTTCTCTGAACTAAAATAAACATAAAAACGATGAAACCAAAATGCTGATTACAAATCGTATAAACAGGAGGCCGAATTAAAGGAAACAAAATTAATAGAGTCAGCAAAAATTGTCGCGTGATTTGACCGATTGTCATCATCGTCACGATGGTACACGTCATCCACCTAGTATGTTTTACTCGACACATCATCCATCGGCTGATTGATTGGCTGAGGCATCGAGACAGGTTTTTAAAAGAAAGACAAACAGGAAGAACGGGGCTTTTTCCGTTGAGAAACAGAGGTCGAAAAAGACACGGGAGAAAGATGATTAAGCATGATAATGGAGTCAGTAATAAAGGTTCGCATAATAGAAACCATTCGACAAACGTGGGCTCAACAGTAATTGTGAAGGATAGGACTTTGAATTGAGAACATTGTGAGGAATGGCGGAATGTCGTCAACGAAATCTGGTGAAATGACGACTGCTCAACAGATAAGTGAATTACGTAAAATATCCATGTTTGGTCTAATAATGCTTAAAATGAGGGAGATAAGGGTCTAGATATAGCAATAATGGAAAATTTTAATATGAGTCTACGCGTATCGACTTACTTCATCACGTGCAAACTAAGCAAGTGATACAAGAGTATATGGCCATAATTCAAAGACGTAGAACAACCTTAGCCAAGCAGGATACAGCAGAGACTCTCCTCCCGATTGGCAACACAAAAGGTGAAAAAGTAATCGAGAACAAAACTTTACATTCAAAATAAAATAAAATAAATATAAATAAATAAAAAATAATAAAAGAATAAAATCAACATATAAGCATAGTCAATCAGGATAACATTGGCTGCCAGGCCATACACGAACCACCCCCGAACAAATTAGACAAAATATATCCAAGAAGCTTATTTTGTAAGATTACTTTGCATAATCTAACAATTTTTCTAACGCGCCATCTCGGGATTCTTGAGTTATGACAACGCTCGGCCTCATGCAGTTACAGCAACACAACAAGAATTGAAACGCTTCAAGTGGGACGTTTTTGACCATCCTCCTTACAGTCCCGAATTGGCGCCTAGTGATTTTCACTTTTTTCCAAAAATGAAGGATTTCTCAGGATCGCATTTCCAACATGATGCAGCGCTTAAAAAAGCAGTAACGTCGTGGCTTCAGTCATTGGCGAAAACTGAGAAAAACTTGCGTCTCTTTATGAGAAGTGTCTCACTAACAATGGCGATTATGTAGAAATATAGTTTTAGGTTTAGTATTGTTGCAAATAAAGTTTCGCTCTAATATCTTTTGTTTTTTGTTGAGATACACCAATTGTATTTTACTTTCTGGAACGAATGAGTAAATTGTAAGAAATTATTAAATGGAAACAGGAGATAATGCTCCAAGTATAAGGTAACGATATCAACAGAAAAAAAAATGGAAGGCAATATTCCACAACCTGGATTCGAATCAGGAACCACAGTATCCCGCTCGTTGCCTGTACCAAATGGGCCATCGTGAACACGGTACAGCAAGGTTATCAACAGGTTTTCTTAAATTTTACAAGAGTAAACTGTGTAAATTTATAACGGTCTTCATGAATAAAATGCTTGGCACAATTTTCTATTTTCTTAAGATTTCTTCGTGATTGTTCTGATGAAACTTTCAATTGAGTTTAAATTAAGATAAATGAATTTCCTAATTCTTCTAGTCACTCTAGATTTATAATCATTTAACCAAACAGATGCTGGATGTTACAACCAATGACCCAACTAATTTAGTGGAAGCAATGATTGGAAATTGTCAGTGAATTAATCAATGTGATATTAAAGATAAGCTATCGAAATGTCCTAATTTTGTACTAATTTGAGTTTTAAAAACAATTAGTTAATAAAACAATATTTTAAAAAAGAAAAACGTTCAGAAAGGTATTTTTGGTCCAGGGCCGTACCCGAAATTGGCCACCATGTCAACTAAATCTGTTACATGAGAGACCCCCCTCCACAAGCTGGATTGGGCCAGCCCTCCTAAGCCCCCCCCCCCCCCCGAAAAAAATTTCTGTGTACGGCCCTGTTTTGGTCAATAAACTCAGACAGTAACATGAGGGTAAGAATTCCTGAAGTGGGCCCCTCAAAAACAAACATATGCCGTGAAATTTAAAACTTTTATTATAATTTGGTAGTATTATAATTTGGTAGTATAATAATATCTAATGAAGTATTAAAATTTCCAAAATTTGTTTGAAAAATTTACATTTATTAAAAAGTTATATACAAATACATTTTTTTGATACTTTTTTGTTTAAAAAGTCATATCTCAAGCTAATTTTTTCAAATCTCTTTGAAATTTTAAACATAAGAAGCAAAACGTATATATGTCATAACAAAACATAAAAGCATAAAAGAACGAGAAAAAAATTTTGTATAAAAAAAAAAAAATTAATAAAAAAATGAATATTTTTTAATGATCTCAATCGATTTCAACAATTTTGAAAAAACACATTGAATCTCTATTTATTAACCATTTAGAATTTGAAAAAAAAATTGGTAATCTCTGTTTTTACAATGCTATCAATTTTTGTCAAGCTCTTCAATTGTACCACTGGGCTAAGCAAATACGGTAACTCTTCGTCATTCAATAATGACAGCAATAGGGAGCTTCCCTGTAAAGCAGCTGTTTTAAGGAGGCAGAATGGTTAAATATTCCAGCAATGGTATACCAAAACTTATTTGTGGAAAGCTCAACTCGGAGAAAAACGGTTACTAATAATGAAAGGAGGTTCTAGTTCCTATTCGTGTTAAAGTCTCACGAAACATAAACAATGGCAATGTACGGAGACTTTTGACTCCACAGTTTATATATCCTTTATTATAGTTGTTAGAGTTGTTTCGCCCAGAGAATCGCCCCTCATTAAGATAATCAATTATATTCCGGGTGATCCAGGATCTATTTATATTTGCCATATTTTTAGAAATTCTTCTTGGGGTGTTGCGATTAATTCGATCATATATTTAAACTAAAGTGAAAATTCATTTTTAATATTTAAAGAAAAGACTGAAAATTTAACAGTTTAACAAAATTTAACAATAAATTAAAAGTCATAAAGAAACGAGCGGTATATTTATTTAGGAAAACAAAATACAAGCATTCAGTAAGACAGTTTCAGGTAAAATGTTTTTTGAATAAAAAGCATTTCATATTAAAATTTGAAAAAATTGTGGTTTATGGGATGGCGATAATCACAAATAAACATTTTAAAATACATGCAAGCGATTATCACTTCTTTCTAAAATGCTTCCTTTACATTCAAAACTTGAACAACGTAGGATACAATAAAAAATTTAGATCTATTTCCTTCACTTTTGGATGCTTTTCAAATCGGAACAAATATGATCGACCGGCCAATCTTTGCTTAGCAATGTAGGAATGTAAAGAGAATAAAAACTAAAAAGGATAAAGAGTGCCATTGTGGTTAGGACTTAAAAAAACAAACACGTTCGACGCCATGAACTCAAAAAGATCAGCATTTCTTCCTCTTCCAATTGCACTGTCTTCATCGATCTTAAATGAAATGGATCCCAATATGTTTTATGCCCATAAAAAAGATAGAGAGAAGAATTCAAAACACCCTCTGTAATATTCATAGCATTTGTAACCATGGGATACACTTTTGCTAGCACAATCAATGACAAAACTTTCATTTGATCCTTCCATGAAATGGAAATATTAAGATCTCAATTCACGTGATTTTTGGCCAGACACTATTCGGATTAACTTTTATTATATTTTGCTGTTTGTTTCGGTGCCTGATATTTCTGAAAATGTTTTATTGTTCATAAGTAGGTATGCATCATCCATTCCACAGTCTACAAAAAAAAATTTACGGTAAGTTTTTTGCATATGTAGTGCCTAGTTGTTTCCTCTATTTAAACGAACATATTAGTCTCGACAGTAATTAACATCTGGAAGCGAATTTTCTATCATATGAATGTGATTTAAAGGTTCATTTATATTTCGTATATTCTTATTGGAAAATGACAAATAACAGATGTTATAAGTTATATATCTTTTGAGAGGATTTGAATTATGCAGCATGAAATCTTCAAAAGATTAATTTATAAAGGATATACTAGATAAATGGCAATTTCTATTATGAACATTATCTTGTATTTTGGTCACCTCAAAATACACTATTGTGTTCTACATTAGTAGAATTTGTAAATCCACTAGATATTTTAATTCTTTTCCTTCCTCTGCCATTTCAGAAGGTTATGATTAAAAAGTAACTGAAAAAATATTTTTAAAGATTTCACTTGGTGACTTAATTATCTCGAATCTAGAGTGTCCATGATACGGTTTTACGATTTAAAATCCAAAATAAAACTTGAGGCAACAATATTTTTCTCTGTTAACAACTCAATAAGCTTACCTTAAGGAAAGTATGAAAGAAACTGAAAAAATAATACAAGGAATATTAAATGAATTTTTTATAATCATCCGATGACTTCATTTAACTTGTTTTAGGAGGTTATAATCAACGCAGGTTGAAATTCAATCGTTCCATTTCTCAGATAAATTCACTGCCCAACAAAATCAATTTTCCCCTTGCTCTAAATAATATACGTTTTCGATAAAAGTGAATTAAAATCGCCACAATTAAAGTACAATACATCGACCGATTTTAAAGGGCATAAAGTGTTTGTCAGTTTACTTAAAGCTCACGTACGATTTAGATATTTGCAACCTTTTAGGTTTTTTTTTTTGGAACTTTGTTTTCCAAAGCTTTGTATAGTATCAGAAAAATACTCAGTGTCAAACAATATAAAAGGGACATTAATCCAATTAATCTTGAATATAATTGTTTATTAACACTTTTAGGAAGTAGCACCATGCGCCTTTTTAATAAGTGAATTTCGTTTTCATTCGCGTGTAGCAAAATATTTTAAACGCAGTGTTTCAGAACCGTAACGCATTACCAAAAATCCATTCATAGGGAATTTTCTTGATCTAGTAATAGACGAGCAAAACGTGTTAACAGCAAATAGCCCATAAACTCCATGGTCTTATGCCCTAAACTCCATTATTAAATAGCGGAAGAATGGACCTGCATTGCCATGAAGTTTAGATTGCGATTGTATCAATGAAGTCGGAGTTACGGAGGCTGGTTCGAGCAAACGGCATTTTACAAACGAGAGGCTCTAAAGTTGTTTTCGATTTTCTAACTATGTTAGGGAAACTCAATTTTCTGATAAAAAGGGTTAAAAACTGGGGGTCAAACGCGGGTAAAAAAAAGAGGGGGGGAAAGATAAACAGTGGGAGATACATTTTACCCTTTATTCTCATATTTACTCCCATTTTATCCACACTTCTTAACCCCCTACTTTCTCCGCTACTTGTGGGATCCATAATACTTAATTCAGGACATTTATATAGTCCGATTGTAGAACTCAGATCGGAATAATCGATTAAGATAAAAAGGGAGTGCAGGTGATCCATACTAATCTGCACTCGTAAAGAAATCTTATAGGATGCGAAGAAACGTTTATTTCCACTATCTTACCTGTTAACGTTCTCAGAAACCTAACTCCTGCTAAAAATTTTCAAAACTGAATTATTTTATTGCTTTTCCTATCTATGGATTATCACTTGTATCCCACCCAACCCTCCCTTTTTTTTTTTGCTTTGTTAATCGATCATTCCATACAGGCCTCTGAACTTACGGTTTGGCTGTGATGTACCAAAAATTAAAATTTTAATAGCTCTTATTTAATGCCTATGG
>JAHWFO010056022.1:0-15729 GCA_023313115.1 Rhysida immarginata
TTCTCACTGATTCTCAGAGGAGGAAGACCTTTCCAGCTGTATGCTGATGACCATTACGCGAAAATTTAAATTATGGACAGGAAATTAGAAATCCCGAGAATATTATATTTTATAAGAGGGTGGTCCTCGATTTATGCATGTAAGTCATGTGTCCTCAAAATATTTTTGTTAATGAAATTTTCAAAATGATCAGTCTTGAGATTCATTTACATGTCTTAATGAACATGTCGTATATACATAACTATTTGATTGGCTGAATCTGGTATTTTTTCTCCAATTTTTGTATTTAACGCCATATCATTTTAAAAATTCTGTGTTGCTATCTCTACTGTTGAAACAAACAGAGCAGTCTATTGTTGCACAAACTTTACCTTGCATTGTTCGTCAGGAGATATATATTTTTGGTCCATAATTTGAATTTAAATCCATGAATTATTATCGATAAAAATTATTTTTTCAAAATCTCATGTACACAGTGATCTTCTTCTTGCTTTGAAGATCAAATTTCCAAATTTCATCAAGATTGGATCTATAAGAAAGAAACACACATGGACCTATCCGTTCGCTATTCATCTCAAAATGGCTAGACCAATCTCGAAGAAATTTTTCATGGTAATTCAGATGGACCCTGGGAAGGTTTTAGGTAGGTCATGGTGGAGATATTACGCTACATGGATAGCACACTCTACAATTCGTTACCCCCCCTCCCTAAAAGAGTTTAATATGGTTAATTACGTAGTGCCACACCAGTAAATGTGTTACGTTTGTAGTGCCACACCAGTTAATGTGTTAACAAATTTTCCCCTCAATCCCACTTTTCCCCTCTTAGGGGTTGGTTTTCCTTATTCTTGTGTTTTTTAAACCAACCCCTGTATTAGAAGAAACAAAGCAAAAAAAATTATTCAAATCGGTCAAGCAGTGTTTGAGTTTTAGCGAGACTAACGAACAGCAATTCATTTTTGTATATATAGATTAAATTTAACTGTTAATACCGTTTAAATGTTTTAATTCTACCCTCATTTGCCGACCCTTTAGCGGGAGGTTTCTAGTTATGTAAGAGGGATAAACATACAGAAATTGATTGTTTAATTTTGTAATTCAAAGGCACAGTCGTTTCCAAATTATTCAAATTAACAACTCGACCATTTTCCATAAATATTATTCCCCGAAACCTTACAATATTTTTTACTCTTTTTTGTTCAATGCAAGATAACTAATTAAAAATGTGTGTATTGTCACTGATATCCTTGTAAACACATGCATGTTATCAACAGTTCACTTGGTCTCATGTTTGTGTCTCATATCAGCAATAAGTATGAGGCTAGAAGAACTAAGGGACAAAACATCCACTTGACCACAAAAAGTTCACGTTTATTGGCACACATGTACAATTGTCATCAAAATTTTTTACAAGTACAAAGTGCTGCCATTTTTCTGAATGAACATTTTCAGGCGCCATCATCACAAATAGATTTCAGAATTAATTTGCAGGGGTTTATAAGCACTCTAATAATAATTATAATCTCTAATCTGTAAGTTATTTTTTACATGTGTGTCTTGTTTTGTTAACTGTGAAAATGCTTAAAGAAAAAGAAAGAGCGAGGCTTTTGGGAATGTTTATAGCAAGTGTAATATTAGAAAACGGTGCGACCCCTTCAAAATAATAGTTTAATCTATGTGTGGTGATGGTGCCTGAAAACATTCATTCTAAAAAACGGCCGCACTTTGTACTGGGACAGAATTTTTGATGATAATTTTACATTTCGATTCTAAGGTGTTCATCAGTCAGTATGCATAGTGACTGATGATCATCTTGCGATCGAAATGTACAGTCTATTCCAAAAGCGTTTTCACTTACGTAGCAGCAGTTGAGCTAACCGGAGTTGATCGGTTGTAAAGTATTATCGACAAAGATGTGTCACAATGCTAAAGAAAATATCACATGCTGAAGAAGGTAGCGTGGCTACTGAAGTGTGCATACATGTATCATGCATGTAAATACCCAAAGTAATGTATCATTAAGTAATATATCAAACAAATCGTAATGACAAGATGGAAGCAGTTATTCATAACTGTTTTCGTCAGCCGATGAATATGGTAGATGGCACGAACGAATCACAAATATTATCTAAATTGGTTCAATAGCACGTGCATAAATGGTACCTTCAAGACCCCACCTAGCAATTTTCAATGGAGATATATATTAAGTAATATATCAAACAAATCGTAATGACGAGGTAGAAGCGGATATAAATTACTATTTTCGTCAATTGTTAAATAAAAATGCCGCCACCAGTTCAACATGTTAATAACTCAGGTTCTGTAAAACCTAAATTAATGAAATTTGGCGGAATAACAGGGTATATGAGACTGCGTGTACCGTTAAAATTTGGTCGAATCCTACTAGAAATTTCCGAGTTACTTATTCAACATCATAACACGTGCTCACTTGTGATAACTAATTAGCACTTGTTACAATTTTGACTGTGTACCTAAGAAACTTCTCATTCGAATTCTATCAAATGTTAACGGTATACACAGTCTTACGTACCCTGTTATTCCTCCAAGTTTCATTAATCTAGGCTTTACAGAACCTGAGTTATTAATATGTTGAACTTGGTGGCGGCATTTTTTTTCTGTTCATATCTCAGTTATTGTTCAAATTCGGGCCCATGTTCATATGAAATTTTTTGCTTAGAATCACCCATACAAACTCCCCTCCAAGTTTGTACAATGAATTCTGAGACACCCTGTATATCAAACGACTTAGAAATACGTGTCATGAATGAATATAACGTAAAATTAATGATAGTCGAAATTGGTTTCAAGGAACCTGGTTTAGTGAAACCATTATGGTTCATTGGAACTTTCAATGCTAAAATATGGCTTGTAATATATCAAACGACTTGTAATGATGTGTCGTGATTAAATATAACGTAAAATTATTGATAGTCGAAGTTAGCGCAAAGGCACTTGTTTTAGTGGAACCATGATGGTTCATTGGAAATTTCAATGCTAAACTATGGCATATAATATATCAAACAACTGGAATGACGTGTCATAAATGAATACAGGGTAAAATTAATGATAAACCAAATTGGTTCAAAGGTACGTGGTTTAATGGGATCATTTTGGGCGATTAAAAATACTTTTCCGCGATTGGTTTAATATAACCTTTCAGTACATGGTTATGTTATTCCTTAATGGTTTATTAATATCAATCCTTTTTTTTCTCACTAGTTTTCATTTCTTATTTTACTCATCATTATTAAGTACCGAAAGGTGCTTTATGCTATCAGTGTGGGGAAACGTGTCTGTCTGTTTGTCTGTCCGTCCGTAAGTCTAACTCTTCCGAGGCTATGCAAGATTTAAAAAATCTGTTCTCGTCAGTGGATGAATATGGTTCATGGCACGAACCAATCACAAATATTATTTAAATCGATACAATAGCACGTGCACGAATGATACCTTCACGGCTCCATCTAGCAATTTTCAATGGAGATATATACAGTACTAGAAATATCAAACAAATCGTAATGACGAAATACAATACTCATTTCCAAAAAAGTTGGGACAGTGCAAAATATATAGAAAAAAGGGATGATGTAACAAAACTTTCTCGCGAATACAAAATAGCAGATACGTTTATGAAATGACATAAATATACTGTGTGCACCAAAACATTTTGTATCGTGGCCGGGACGTTCATTTTGAATGGGGGTGTTGCAACACGTTCCAAAATAGTAGGGACATACGTTGTAGAAAGCGCCGTTAGTAGTGGAACCTTCCGAATTGTTCGGGAATAATCTAGAATGATGACGTCGTACTACATTCCGTATAAATAACAGTTGCCATCCGTCGTTCAGGTAACTTATTCGGAACGATGGGTCGAGGCAAGCCAGTTAGCGAAGATCTTCGTGTTCGAATCATTCAAGAATTCACAAACAACGTTTCTCAGCGTGCAATAGCCAGAAGATTTAACCCGTCATCATCTACAGTACATAATATTATCAAGTGCTACCGAGATAGCGGTGAGATCACAGTTCGGAAAGGCCAAGGTAGAAAACCTATTCTGGATGCTCGAGCTCTTCGGATCCTCCGACGTCACTGCGTCACGCATAGGAATGCTGCGATTACGGACATTGCCACGTGGGCCCGCGATTTCTTCGGGAAGCCATTATCGTTGAATACTGTACGCCGGTGCATCCACAAATGCAAACTTAAGTTACACTGTGCACAACGGAAGCCATACATCAACAAACGACAGCAACGTCGCCGTCTGATATGGGCTCGAGCCCATCGCAATTGGTCCCAAGCACGCTGGAAGAACATATTGTGGTCCGATGAATCAACCTTTACGATTGTTTACGGAAATAATGGACGCCGTACACTCCGGACCAAAGACGAAAAAGATATTTCCGCGTGCTACAGGCGTTCGGTACAGAAACCACCGTCTGTCATGGTCTGGGGCTGTATTAGTGGCCATGGAATGGGAGACTTGCACATCTGCAATGGCACCGTCAATGCTGAAGCGTATATACAGATCCTGGAACAAGCTATGGTGCCATCTAAGAGGTGCCTGTTTGGACGACGTCAATGTATATTTCAACAAGACAACGCCGGACCGCATGCAGCGCGCATAACTTCTGCATGGCTACGTCGGCAGCGCATTCGTATGTTGGATTGGCTCCCTTGCAGCCCGGATCTGTCGCCTATAGAAAACGTTTGGCGTACTATTAAACGAAAATTACGACAGCGACGACCCCGGACAGTTGAACAGCTGAAAACCTATATCCAACAAGAATGGGACAGAATTCCGGTTACGGTGTTAGAAAGATTGGTGTCATCGATGCCCAGAAGATTACAATGTCATCAAGAGGAGAAGTGACGCCACACCGTGGTAAACGCCGTGCTGTCCCAACTTTTTTGGGAGTGTGTTGCACGTGCCAAACAGGAAAACCACCTGTATCTTTCTTTAAGCATATAAGATATGTGATCCCATGCCTAATTTATCGTTTATGTATTGTAATGCGTTGAAATAAACGGCAATACAATAATCCAAACAAATGTGTTGGAGTTCTTCTTATATGTTGCACTGTCCCAACTTTTTTGGAAATGAGTATTGTAGAAGCGGTTATTCAGTAACGACGAAATAGGTACCTTCACGACCCCACCTGGTTTAGTGGAAGCGAATATAAATTACTATTTCGGCCAATTGATAAATATGGTTCAGGAAATGAATCATTTTTAAAATGGTTGTAATCGAAACAATGGCACGTGTTCTAATGGTACCCTCATGACACCCTCAAAAATTATCAGTGATAAAATATGGCATGTAATGTATCATTCAAATTGGGGTGATGTATCATGAATGAATATAACTTAAAATTATGTATAGTCGAAATTGGTTCAAAGGCACTTGGTTTAGTGGAACCATTATGGTTCATTGGAACTTTCAATGCTAAAATATGACATGTAATATATCAAACAACTTGGAATGATGTATCATGAATGAATATAATGTAAAATTAGTGCTAGTGGAAATTTGTTCAAAGGTACGTGGTTTAATGGTGTTTTTATGGTCCATTAGAAACTTACAATGTGAACATTGGGTGGATTAAAAACATAATTCCGCGAATGATTTACTTTAATCTTTCGGTACTTGGTTATGTCATTCTTTAATGGTTTATTAAGTATCGAAAGGTGCTTTATGTTAGCCGTGTGGAGAAACGTGTCTGTCTGCCTCTCTGTCTGTAACTTTAACTCCTCCGTGGCTATAAATGATTTTCAAAATCTGTTTCCGTCAGTCGATTAGTATCGTCCATGCACGAACCAGTTGCAATGTTATCTAAATCGGTTCATTGGCACGTGCACACATGGTACCTTAATATTTTTCCAACTAGCAATTTTCAATGGACAGATATAATATGTAATTCATGAAACAAATCTTAACGACGAACTATAAGTGGTTATTAATTACTGTTATTCGTCAAATGATAAATATCTTTCCGCAAATGAACTGTTATGAAGATTGGCATAATGGATACAATAGTACCCTTATGACACCCTCAAAAGTTTTCAATGCTAAGATGGGGCATGTAATATATCAAATCACTTGAAATGACGTATCATTAATGAAAATAACGTAAAATTAATAATAGTTGAAATTGGTTCAAAGGCACTTGGTTTAGTGAAACCATTAGGCCCGGCGCAAATGGGGCAACAATCAGGCGACGGCGACTGAATCGGTCGTATGGACTAGTCGCTTGTACGATGAAAATAGTTGCTGGCAACATACTGTCGATATGCTAGCGACATGTAGAGGCTACTGCTGGTTGCCCTCGCCTCGATAAAGCCAGGTTTAATCCAGGCAACAAGGTTGCCTCCACCACTCTATCATGTGATTGAGCTTCTACCTCTTGCATTTCGCGTGTTCATACAACATGGCTGATCAAATAATGACAGATAACAGGACCTGAACCACAGAAACAATACCTCCACAAGCAAGTACTATAACTTTTTCGATGTTTTCGCTGGCATCCATTGACGATCTGCGCCTGTCGTAATAATTACGTCATTCTCAAATCATCATTTAATTGTTGCTGCTTACGAATCGGTTCCGCTCTGTTGAACGAAATGGTTTCCACATTTGCGCTTTCTGTTGCCTCAAAACAAGCAACAGAAATGTTTCCACTGACGTCATAGTCGAAGCAACGTGTTCCTTCGAAACAATTTGCTTCGACATTGTTGCCTCATTTGCGCCTGGCCTTATGGTTCATTGGAACTTTCAATGCTAAGATATGGCATATAATATATCAAACAACTTGGAATGAAGTGTCATAAATGAATATAACGTAAAAGTAATGCTAGTCGAAATTGGTTTCAAGGAATCTGGTTTAGTGGAACCATTTTGGTTCATTGGAACTTTCAATGCTAAGATATGGCATGTAGTATATCAACAACTTGGAATGATGTCTCATGAATAATTATAACGTAAAATTAATGATAATCCAAATTGGTTCAAAGGTACGTGGTTTAATGATATCATCATGACCTATTAGAAACACTCAATGTTAACATGGAGCAGTTGAAAAATATGGTTCCGCGAATAGTTTAGTTTAGCCTTTCCGTACTTGGTTATGTCATTCCTTAATGGTTTATTAATTTCTACGTTGAACTATTAATGCTTTTTTAATGTATGAAAACAACTTCACAAACTTTTTACATTCAAATACTGGTTATTTCATTTTTCATGATGTTGAGCAAATGGGGCCTACCATTCACTTTTAAATAAATGAGACACAATAAAATTATTACCTGGGAATGTATTCATTTATTTATTTAAATTGTATTCTTCAAAACAAACTTGAAGCAAATTTCAAATAGTAAAATTAGTTTAAATTTCATAATTTAATTGGTAACCATTGCAATCCGAGCCCACGTAGATTTTAGCTTTTTTTTAAATTCAAAATAATCCCAGGAATACGTAGTGAAGGTATGGAAATTCTTTTGCGGAACACCCTATTTTGATGTATTCTTCACAAATGAAAATTACTCAATGAAATTAAATACTCATTTCCATATTTTAAAAATGAATTCCAATTTATTTTTTTAAATATAACTTAAGATAGAGCTCATTCACAGTTTCAAAGAGGGAAATACAATTTTAAAAAATAATGCAACTTGGAAAATAAATGATTACAGTTTATGAATGACTTAATATGGTGTTTTGTTGTTGTAATCAGTTCCGTGTACTTTTTCTGTACCACCAAAATTCTTCAGTCCTTCTCCGAGATTTGTGAGGAATCTTCCCACCTTAGAGATAAAAATGTAAAAAGAAAAATAAATCTAAATGTCTAAAGATGCTATAAAATTTCAGTTAACAATTAAATGTGACAAAATAATTTAATACAAATGTTTTATCATAAAGATACAGCAAAATCTATACTGAAATGTGTATTCCGGTGAGATTTCAAAGTATAATGGGAATTTCCAGTAGAAAATGTATAACGTTTACCAATGATCTCAAGAACAAATACTAATTCCTAAGGAAAAGTTTATATAAATATGGTTATGCGCTCTCGCCCTTTTGGTCAAGCCGATCTCGCTGCGGCAGCTCGGTAATACTACGTGCAGTTTTGTTTGTCCCTTTACATCGATATTTGTTCCTGGGAGGTCTAAGAAAGGGCTCAATGACTTAATAGTCAATGTGTCAAAAATATCTAAAATCAAAACATTTTGAGTGATCAGATGAAAAAGATTCTGGACTTATGCTCCGCGGTCCACTATTCAGTCTTCATTGTTTCAATTTCTTTAAAAAATTATAACGTTAGCGGTTATTTTAGCATTTCCTGAAAAATATTCAACCAAATATATTTTAGTAAATATATTTTCATATATTTTCCGTATAAAACCCAATTGGAGACTAAATTTTTTTGCTTATACGTTTAGAATGATTTTAGTTCTGTTCATTGTTGCTGCAGAAGAAATTAATGTAAAAGGTCCCAAGGTATGCGCTGAATTTCTATAACGCAGTTAAAGAAAAAGAATAAAATAAAAACAATGAGTTTCTTAACATATTGATTAAAACATAGCACCAACTCATATGACTTGTTCCTTGTATGCTGGGTATGCTGAATCTCTGATTCCAAAAAAATTGCACTAATTTTCCCATCGGCTGTAACTTTTTAGATACTGCAGAAATGCCATACAATTTTTAGCGCTCTTCATTCTGCCAAAAATCATGCTATTTTATCGTGGTGTTTTATGTAGTTTCCTTACAATTAAAAGAAACAAGTAATACATTAAATCTACGTAATAGAAGCATCATCTAAAACTTACTTACATGAGTGGATGGTTGGACTGTAGGTTTATCCGTTCATACGTACGCCCATCTGTACGCTGTTTGCACGATAACTTGAAAACGGATTGACGTTTTCAAGTTCTGTTTTCGATAATATTATCATCAATGTCTTAATTCGCCTATATCAACTTTTCGGACATTCTTATGGACTCTTTCTGTTAATTGCAAGTGCTCTGATATCACCGTTACGAATACCAAGGTATTGCATGCCATTATCTTGGTATTCTTAACGGTCTGTTCTAGTACGTGCAATCGACTTGAAGGGGTCCATGTAAAAACCTGAAAAGTGGATACAGCCGAGCTAAGACCTTGATGGTCATATTTCTGAAAACAGAATTTGATAAGGTTATTCCGTTTTCAAGTTATCGTACAAACGGCGGAAGGCCGGATGGGTTAAACGTATAGACCAACGTGCATTCTTATAAGTAAAGCTTCTAATAAAATCTTGCAGACTTTCCTAGGAAGAGATTCAGCTTCGACAAAACGATCGTCACGTGTGCATAGCCATGTCAGCATTTCATAAAAGATAAACAGAAAGTAATGGTGTAGTCTTTCTTGATGAATCGATTATTATATGACCTGCCATTATATATGTATTTTTTACGATCACTGTTTTAGCAAGTGCAATCAACTTAAAGGGGTCCACGAAAAAGCCTGAAAAGTTGATACAGAAAACTGCGCGAACCATCTCGGATATCATTATTGTCGCCTCTCGTTAGGATTAAAGATCGGATCTAAACGGGCGGCATCGACTGCACACAATATACAGCTCGTTCCTTCCTCAGCAATCATCATATAGAATTTTTGTATTCAGTTCTTGTTCATTCAATTTAATTTGCTTAATTCAATTATGTTGATAAATGAATGTACATGGTATTTCTTTTGAAGTGATCCACTCAAATATCTATAAATCCATTAAAATTCCCAACAATTTATTAAGTACCCAAAGGTGCTTTATGCTATCAGTGTGGGAAAACATGTCTGTCTGTTTGTCTGTCTGTCCGTCTGTCTGTAACTCTAACTCCTCCGAGTCTATGAAAGATTTTCAAAATTTGTTTTCGTCAGTCGATGAATATCGTTCATGGCACTAACCAATCACAAATATTATCTAAATCGGTTCATTGGCAGTGCTCAAATGGTACCTCTATTTTACCGCCTAGAAATTTTCAATGGGGAGATATATTAAGTAATATATCAACCAAATCGTAATGACGAGATAGAAGCGGATATTCATTACTGTTTTCGCCAGCCGATGAATATGGTACATGGCACGAACGAATCACAAATATTATCTAAATCGGTTCAATAGCACGTGCACAAATGGTACCTTCACGACCCCACCTAGCAATTTTCAATGGGGATATATATATTAAGTCATACTATATATCAAACAAGTAGTAATGACGAGATAGAAGCGGATATAAATTACTATTTCCGCCAATTGTTAAATATGGTTCAGGAAATGAACCATTTTGAAAATGGTTGTAATCGAAACAATAGCACGTGTTCTAATGGTACCCTTACGACATCCTCAAAAATTTTCAATAATAAGATATGGCATATAATATAATCTAACAAGTTGGAATGATGACTCATGAATGAATATAATGTAAAATTAATGATAGTCGAAATTGGTTTCAAGGAACCTCGTTTAGTGGAAACATTATGGTTCATTGGAACTTTCAATGCTAAAATATGGCATGTAATACAGGGTGTCTCAGAATTCATTGTACAAACTCCTAGAGGAGTTAGTATGGGTGATTCTAAGAAAAAAGTTCATATGAACATGGATTCGAATTGAACGATAACTGAGATATGAACAGAAATAAAAATGCCGCCACCAAGACCAACAAGTTAATAACTCGGGTTCTGTAAAGCCTAGAGTAATGAAATTTGGGGGAATAACAGGGTATATGAGATTGTGTGTATCGTTAAAATTTGATCGAATCCTACAAGAAAGTTCCGAGTTACTCATTCAACACCATAACACGTTCTCACTTGTGAGAACTAACTAGCACTTGTTACAATTTTGACTGTGTAACTCGGAAACTTCTCGTTAGAATTCAATCAAATGTTAACGGTATACACAGTCTTATGTACTCTGTTTTTCCCCCAAATTTCATCAACCTAGGCTCTACAGAACCTGAGTTATTAACTTGTTGATCTTGGTGGCGGCATTTTTATTTCTGTTCATATCTCAGTTATTGTTCAAATTCGGACCCATGTTCATATGAACTTTTTTGCTTAGAATCATCCATACTACCTCCCCTCCAAGTTTGTACAATGAATTCTGAGACACCCTGTATATCAAACGACTTGGAATGATGTGTCATGAATGAATATAACGTAAAATTAATGATAGTCGAAATTGGTTTCAAGGAACCTGGTTTAGCGGAACTATTATGGTTCATTGGAGCTTTCACTGCTAAAATATGGCTTGTAATATATCAAACGACTTGTAATGATGTGTCGTGATTGAATATAACGTAAAATTATTGATAGTCGAAGTTAGCGCAAAGGCACTTGGTTTAGTGGAACCATTATGGTTCATTGGAACTTTCAATGCTAAAATATGGCATATAATATATCAAACAACTTGGAATGACGTGTCATAAATGAATACAGGGTAAAATTAATGATAAACCAAATTGGTTCAAAGGTACGTGGTTTAATGGGATCACTTTGGTCCATTAGAAACTCACAACCTTAACATAGGGCGGTTAAAAATACTTTTCCGCAATGTTTTAATTTAACCTTTCAGTACCATGTTCACACTATAATTCTTGATCATAATCAATTCGATGATCATGATAAAAAATGTAGTGTGAACGGAACGTAATTAAGTGAAACGTGATCGTCATGTTCGGAACATGTGTAATTTCACACACCTTCCTATAACCTGATCAAATCTTTACACACGTTCAAAACCAATCAACTCCCAGAATCCAGTGCGCTCCTAAGGTTTTCTTTATGGCGGAAAAACGCCACTTCGCTATATATTTAAGAGTTATATGAACAAAATGCACCATCGTGCCGTGAATAGTTAACGTAGAAGGAACTCTATTTGTTCCAGAACATCGGTTATGAACCGAAACAAGACAGAATCCAAGTTATTTTTATAACCATAGAAGATTAGGTCCGCGGTAAACTGCCTATCGCTAAACACTCCAGTGATGCCATCTAGCGGCAAAAATTATAACTCATTGTGATTAAGGTTTTGCAGTGTGAACGCAAGGATTTGTCGATAAAGCTTGAACATGATTCACCTTGAATGTGTGTAAAGTGATCATGATCAAGAATTATAGTGTGAACGAGGTATTAATGGTTTATTAATATCAATCATTGTTTTTCTCACTAGTTTTCATTTTTTTTTTCTCATCATTATTAAGTATGATACTTTCACACGTTTCCCCACACTATTATGCTATCAGTGTGGGGAAACGTGTCTGACTGTCTGTCTGTCCGTCCGTAAGTCTAACTCCTCCGAGGCTTTGAAAGATTTTCAAAATCTGTTTTCGTCAGTGGATGAATATGGTTCATGGCACGAACCAATCACAAACATTATTTAAATCGGTACAATAGCACGTGCACGAATGATACCTTCACGGCTCCACCTAGCAATTTTCAATGGAGAGATATACAGTATTAGAGATATCAAACAAATCGTAATGACGAGATAAAAGCGGATATAAATTACTGTTTTCGCCAATTGATAAATATGGTTCAGGAAATGAACCCTTTTTAAGATGGTTGTAATCGAAACAATGGCACGTGTTCTAATGGTATCCTTATGACACCCTCAAAAATTTCCAATGATAAAATATGGCATATAATATATCAATCAAATTGGGGTGATGTATCATGAATGAATATAACTTAAAATTATGTATAGTCGAAATTGGTTCAAAGGTACTTGGTTTAGTGGAACCATTATGGATCATTGGAACTTTCAATGCTAAAATATGGCATGTAATATACCAAACAACTTGGAATGATGTGTCATGAATGAATATAATGTTAAATTAATGAAGGTCGAAATTGGTTCAAAGATACGTGGTTTAATGGTATCTTTATGGCCCATTATAAACTTATTGTGTTAATATAGGGCGGTTTAAAAATATGGTTCCGCGAATGGTTTAGTTTAACCTTTCGATACTTGGTTATGCCATTCCTTAATGGTTTATTAATACAATGCTCTGGTAAAGTGAGGATGCCTGATCTGATTCGCACGTCAAATTTGACTTATGACCTCTTTAAGGGGTGAAATCATAATTTAACTTTTTAACTTGTAACAGGTGCCACATAGATCGCACTAAGGCCGACCGCAACCTGCGATAGAGATTTTCATTGAAACTGAATATGAAAGCGAAGTTTCTATCTGCAGAGAGGGCGGCGCTGCAGGCGCAGTTGGGCTGATTGTACATGCAGCGCCACTTTTCAATAGAGTTTTCGCCCTACCGAGAGCTAGAAACTTTAGCTTCATTTTAACAATGGAGCTCGATGACTATGAATATCTATAGACCGTGATTTCTATCAATAATAAGCCCTAAATTTGGCCGCTTGATGATGATGATGATGTAGCAATGTATAACGTTTCTGTCCGCAGGCCTTCTCTCGAGAAGGTGTTAGCCTATCTCTTTCGTCGGCTGCGGCATGTACAAGGCTAACGAGAAAGACAGGCTCCGGCACTGAAAAGTCACCTGACCAAGATAGGTCTATTAACAATGCAACTTTCCTTGTTTTCATCTTGTATTTTAATAATCAGTGCTCTTTCGGTTATTGGAAACAATGAAGGTTGGATTGTTAATAGACCTATCTTGGTCAGGTGACTTTTCAGTGCCGAAGTCTGTATTTCCAACACCAGCTCTACTCAAAGCCTGAGCGCGAAAACGTCATACAATGTTACATCACTTACGGTAAAATATTGTTAATAAGCCCGAAATTGTCCCTACCGTAGGTGATGTAAAAATGTATGATTTTTCCGTGAGCAGGCTTTCTCTCTAGGTGGTATTGGTATTTCTCGTTAACCTCGCGGCATGTATTAATTTCATCAACCATTGTTGATGCAACATATAAACACGACCAGCCGATTGTTGACGCAAATACCACGGGCTCATTGTTTACACATGCAAGCAAGCAAACATAAACCAAGTTTATTTCCTATATATAGATATAAAGATTAACAATTTCTACGTTTTAAAGAGACTTATCTCCAGTTTTAGATTTTTTCCATCATTATGCTAGTATTACAGATGTGTGTGTTAAATTTCATCTTTATAACTTACTTCCAAGTTGCATTTTTAAACTGGACAAACATACTTACATTGTGCTTTATTTCTACAGGATATAAATTATCTCCTTCAAAAAAAACTACACTATGATCTAGACGAAATTCAGGTGATTAAAATGATATGAGACACTTGGGGTCACAAATCGCAAGCAACGCCATAATTTGAACCTCAAACTAAGCTGAATGGCGTGGCGCTGCGTAGCACGAGCCAAATTTGGCCAGGGTTACATGTATATGATAAGCAGTATGCCCTCGTAATCTCAGAAGACTTGAACATCCTCTTACTGCCAACAAGACAACTGAGATGCTGAAAGGTTCAAATGGAAAGATCTTGAGCATCCTCCTTATAGCCCTGACCTTGTCTGGATTGATTTGTTCCACACTTTGAGAAGTTATTTGTTCTTATCGGTTCTGAGGGGTTTGTGAATCGATGTACAAGTATCTCAATGTACAGGGAGATTATGGGGAGAAGTAAAAGCAGTTTTCAATAAGTACTCGTATTTGTTTCATTTCTATATCCATTTGTAACTTACTTACTGATTTCCCACGTAGTTTTCAACGGTTTCCAAGTACGTCATTTGTTTTGCAGTGTGGAAATTTATGGGAACAAGAGGGAATTTTCACATAATTTGATTTCCTGAGTTTGGCAGGCCTGATTTACAGCTGATATGTAACTCTTATTACGCTCAACTGTCTACTGTTACGGTAATAAAGTTACTTACTAAAATAATTATTCCATGTTTCAATAAAAATACCGAAAATTCCCTCTTGTTCATATTAATTTGCGCACTACTGTAAGGTAATTAATATTGTTTAGTTTAAGGTAATTAAAATAAATATTTTTCTTATTTAATTATTATTTATCTTTGACAATTTATTTAGTGGCAAACAAGCAACTTATTTATTCCTAATTTGAGACGATTGGTTAACTGGAATTTATAGTTATCAAATATACAAGATGTATGGTCAAAAGTAACGGGGCACCATTGCACACTGCTTCTTCTGCAATTTTATATGGCGAAGGTCTACCATTTGCTACGATAAAACTGCCATGCCGTCGGAATGCTATCCAACAAGTTTTGACATGTTGCAATTGGAAGTGCACGCCATTCTTCCAAAAGCGTAGTAACTAAGTGTCATGGATTTGGGAAGGTGTGGCTGACGTTCTAATTCACTCTAAGACCTTGAGCTATACTACTGTTTATAAAAATCGCAACACCCTGATGGAATAGCCCAATCTGCATTAAATTTAGAGCATTTGCATATCATGGGTCAGAAAAGAAACCATTAGATTTTCAGGTCAATACAATGCGTTTTATTGTCACATTAGTATCGGGTGAAACCACCGTGGGATGCAATTACAGCCTCTAAACGTCGTGGCATTGAGTCAAACAAGCTCTGAATAAGGGCCTGGGGAATGTCTTGCCATGCTCTGTCTACACGGGTATACAGTTCATCCACAGTTGCTGCTGCAGGAGTCTGACGAGCCAATCGATGAGCAACCCTGTCCCACACATGTTCGATTGGGGACATGTCTGGTGAACGAGCAGGCCAGGGGAACAAGGGCGTCTGATGT
>JAHWFO010056023.1:0-19233 GCA_023313115.1 Rhysida immarginata
AAAATAGCTTATTTTTATACATGATTTTTCGAGGTAATTTCATCCCCCTTGTTGCAATACTTACCGAGATATTAAAAAAACAAATTTCTCTAATTTCAAACAGCGTTTTCAACTATATACAAACTTCTTAGATTAAAAGAGGGATTTCGGAATACCTTAATTGGAACGCTCTATGGAGAATGTTTTATACTAGTAAAATAGCTTATTTTTATACATGATTTTTCGAGGTAATTTCATCCCCCTAGTTGCAATAGTTTCCGAGATATTGAAAAAACAAATTTCGCCAATTTCAAACAGCGTTTTCAACTATATATAAACTTCTTAGATAAAAAGAGCGATTTCGGAATAGGGTAAGGGGGGGGGGGTTAAATGGTTCGGTGGGTAATGTGGATCAAGTTGAGGTTTCGTTCGTATAAAACTGTTTTAGTTAAGCTAATCGACACTAAGGGGCAGTGAACTGCCCTTCCTCGTCGAGTGCCTATAATAAGAGTGTGGCCAACGGGCTCTCGGGCCATTTTTTATCCAACTTGGATTAAGCTTGTATGGTAAAACGAAGATTATATAGGAATAAATTACAATATACAGACCTAATTTCGTAGAAACTAATTAATAACAAAGAAATATAACATTTAAATAACATTTTGCTAATTCTCTAGACATTAATCAAACATAAACAAAAAAAAAAGGAAAAATAAAACATTTCAAATTTATTTTTATATGATATATGGCATGAAATTAAAACCCCCATAGAGTATGTAAAATTCAAAATTAGTTTTGTTGAACTATATGAAGGATTATATGAAATATTAAACCTGTCCTTATATTGGATATTTAATTTTCAAATTTTATTGTTGAAGTGTAGAATATTTTCTTTCTTTTTTTAATGCAATCATTTTTACTTCAACTTATTATTTAAATTATTTTCTAATTATTTTTTACTAAAAATATTTTTAGATTATTCAACCAAAGTATAGAATATTTATCAATAAACAATTTATATTATTATAAATCAATATATAATTCCTCTGTCCGAAATTATGGTGTACATTTCAATATTTTTTTTTTTTGTATGGTAAATATTTCAATATGGTAAACATTTCGATATATTTTTTTCAATATGGTAAATGTATACCATATTTTCAGACCGGGAATATGTAATTAAATATTACAATTTAAAGAAATTTATAACTTATATAATTTTTAATTATTTCACAAAAAAAGTAAAAATTCATTTCTTTCTTCTTACAATGTAAAAAAAACACATTTTAAATCAAATCAATAAATTAACCTCAAAAAAATATTAAAATGCCGGCTTGTTGGCCGAGAGCGCTGAGGCGCAGGTCTTATCGCTTTCGCAACCAGCAAGTCGCGGGTTCGAATCCCGCTTGGGGCATGGATGTTTGTGATTGTCCTTTATTATCAAAAGAAAACCCCGTGTTGGGCTTTGGCCTGTTGGGGGCAACCCGCGGGTTGTTTAGATTATTATTATTATTAAAATAATCACATATTTACGATTAATATAGAAATGAATAATAAAAATAGTAAGAAGAATAATAAGAAGAAAAAAAATGCATGTTTAAGCTTATATTTATTGGCACTCTATGGAGAATGTTTTATAATAGTAAAATAGCTTATTTTTATACATGATTTTTCGAGGTAATTTCATCCCCTTGGTTGCAATAGTTTCCGAGTTATTGAAAAAACAAATTTCTCCAATTTCAAACAGCGTTTTCAACTATATACAAACTTCTTAGATAAAATGGGCGATTTTGGAATATCTTAAGTGGAACGCTCTATGGAAAATGTTTTATACTAGTAAAATAGCTTATTTTTATACATGATTTTTCGAGGTAATTTCATCCCCCTGGTTGCAATAGTTTCCGAGATTTTGAAAAAACAAATTTCGCCAATTTCAAACAGCGTTTTCAACTATATACAAACTTCTTAAATAAAAAGAGCGATTTCGGAATATCTTAAGTGGAACGCTCTATGGAGAATGTTTTATACTAGTAAAATAGCTTATTTTTATACATGATTTTTCGAGGTAATTTCATCCGCCTAGTTGCAATAGTTTCCGAGATATTGAAAAAACAAATTTCTCCAATTTCAAACAGCGTTTTCAACTATATACAAACTTCTTAGATAAAAAGAGCGATTTCGGAATATCTTAAATGGAACGCTCTATGGAGAATGTTTTATACTAGTAAAATAGCTTAGTTTTATACATGATTTTTCATCCCCCTAGTTGCAATAGTTTCCGAGATATTGAAGAAACAAATTTCTCTAATTTCAAACAGCGTTTCCAACTATATATAAACTTCTTAGATATAAACTTCGTGTTACTCTGCGGAAACGGATCCAGTGTTGCCTATTGAAATATAATATTTTTATGTAGATATAATATACAGGGTGATTGAAATCGTGTGTAAAACAATTTAGGGGGTATTGTAGAGGTCAAGGTAAACATAATAAGTCCTATGAACATGGGTTCGAATTTGAACGATAACTAGATATGAACAGAAATAAAAATTTCGCCACCAACATCAACAAGTTAATAACTCAAGTTCTGTAAAGCCTAGAGAAATGAAATTTGGAGGAGTAACAGGGTACATAAAACTGCATTCCGTTAAATTTTGATCGAATTCCAAAGAGAAGGTTCCGAGTTACGCAGTCAAAATTGTAACAAGTGCTGGTTAGTACTCACAAGTGAACACGTGTTGTGATTTTGAATGAGTAACTCGGAAACTTCTCGTTGGAATTCGATCAAATTTTAACCGTATCCACAGTTTTACGTACCCTGTTATTCTTCCAAATTTCATTAAT
Source organism: Rhysida immarginata (assembly GCA_023313115.1). Lineage (NCBI taxonomy): Eukaryota > Metazoa > Arthropoda > Chilopoda > Scolopendromorpha > Scolopendridae > Rhysida > Rhysida immarginata. The sequence goes on from JAHWFO010056023.1 coordinate 2,824, forward strand.
CTAGACTTTACAGAACCTGAGTTATTAACTTGTTGATCTTGGTGGTGGCATTTTTATTTCTGTTCATATCTTGGTTATCGTTCAAATTCCGACCCATGTTCATGGGACTTTTTGTGTTTACCTTGACCTCTATAATACCCCCTTAAATTGTTTTACACACGATTTCAATCACCCTGTAAAGTGAAAATAGTGTTTTATTAACTCTTTAAAACTGACTAAAAGTCCTTGATATTGTAAAGACATTAATTGTTGCCGACAATGGTACCATACGAAGCCACGCAACGTCGCCCGTTTACGGTGAATTGAAAACGTAAAGAAGAGGTAAACAATCCTGCTGACGTAGTAGAGCGTCAGAGGAGCGGCTGCTCTGTCTTCCTTTTTGTGGCAGTAGTAAAAATGTTGGCCGAGCTTCAGGCGAGCAAGCAGAAACCTTCTTTTCAAGTTTTTGAATCGATATTGCCGAATGATGAGTGAGTTTGGATCGAGGAATCTTTTGGTTAAATATGCTTGCTAATACTTGCTAAGAGTGAAGCCGGAAAAGTTAAAAGGCCAGGACGTCCCAGACGCGTCGGGCAGCAACAATTCCCCTATGGACGGAGAAGAACACAACAGGAATAACTCGAAGGCATATTCATGCAATCGTTTCTACTCGACACCCTCGGCTAAAAATGAGTAAAATTGCTGATCTACTCGTCGTATTTTAACTACAATAATGTTTCGTTTGTACGATTTTGTTTGTTTTTTTCTTTTATATCAACTTAGATGGACGTGATCGAACCACTTTGATAATCAGCCATCACGCAGAGCCTACCACATTGGTGGCCCAAATCCAGATTGACAATTAACACCGACGCCAACAAAAACGAGCGATATCTTCCCTGAAGAATCAGGTGTCAGGCGGGTTATCCAACTAACACTTATCCCCACCCTTACCCTCCTTCCCCTTAGCGCTATCCCCGATTTTTTCTTCCCCCTCCCCCTGTCTGATCACCCCTCCTGTCGAAAGGTGATCTTTCTCGCTACGGCCCTCCCATAAACGTTTATCGTCCGCGACTGCATCTGCAAAAGAAGAAAAAAAGTGTTAGGACTCAGTGTGTGTCTGTCTAATTATCAGATTAATAGAAATTGTTTAAATAACGCGAGTTTTTTTTATTCACAAAGAAAGACTCAAAAAGCTTCTAGCCTTGCGTGAGTTGATAATGAAACACGCGGTTGGCGCGTAGTTCCATTTTTCGCGAGACGCAGTAAACATGGCGAGTGTTCTAGAAAAATCTAAATGCGTGTTATGGCTTGCGGAATTTAAGTGAATGATTACAGTTCAGAGAATGTTCAAAACAAAATTTAAAAAGGATCCTCCAAATTATAAGTCAATTAAGCTATGGCATGAAAAATTTTTAAACACAGGCAGCCTGTTAAACAAAAAGGGTGCTGGTAGACCTTCAGCGACACAACAGAGTAGAAAAGGTCAGGGAGGTGTTAGATCGTAGTCCCCGACCCAAGCGGCTCGTCAACTGTATATGCCAATGACACCCGTACATAAAATAGTGAAGCACAGCCTTTTTCACCACCCTACAAAATCCAGATGATGCATGTACTAAAGCCAGATGACCGACCGAAGCGCAAGAATATGCTCCAAAAAATCGACAATGATCTCACCTTCCTTGAGGATATTTTGTTTTCTGATGAGGCAACATTCCATACTTCCGGAGCAGTAAACCGACACAAATGTCGCATTTGGAGCTCACAAAGCCCCCAAGTTCTAAGGGAGTATATACGCGATAGCGCAAAGATTAATGTTTGGTACGGTTTCATGCATGATCGAGTAATCAGACCTTTCTTTTTCGCTGAAGACACCATTACCGCTACAACCTACCTAGATATGCTGGAGAACTACCTGATTCCACAGGTGGAAGAACTCCAGCCCAACATAGTCTATCAACGAGATGGAGCACCTCCTCACAGGGGCCTGCAAGTTAGGCAGTGCCTTGATACGAACTTTCCAGGACGATGGATTGGAAGGGATGGGCCAATCCTTTGGCCCCCTCGCTCACCCGATGCGAACCCTCTGGATTGTTTCTGCTGAGGATATGTGAAAGACAGAGTGTACAAGGCCAGCGTTGATGACATTGAAAGTCTCAAGAACAGAATAATTGAAACGATCGCTGAAATCACCCCCGAAATGCTAGCCCGAACATGGGAGGAAATCGAGTTTCGCTTTGACGTCCTTCACGCCATAAATGGGGGGCACATTGAAATTTATTAAGGCAGGCTAAGAAACTTTTTCAGTTTTACTTTGTGAATAAAAAAAATCACAATTTAGAAACACCATGTATATTCCATGACATACAAAACGCTTTGTTACTTTTTTAGTCTTTAACCGAATCGTTTTGCAATCGTTACATTGATGCGAATCGTACCATTGATGCGATCCTGCGTCGCCTCGCTCTTCACTGTTAGTACAGCCCTGCCGCTACTGGCGCTTCAAGCCCTGCGTGGTTAGAGTGCCTGTAAGTAAAACCATGACCTACTTTAGTAATAATAGAGTAGGCCATGGTAAAATGAATAATGACACGCCGCCATTTTGGGGGGTATATGTATAATGTTAACTGATGGGAAAATCAGCAAATTTGATCAAATTTTTGTAATTACGAGGAAAAATAATTCGATTTTTAAAGTCATTACCAAATGAAAATTGTTAAAAACAATTTATTTAAGTGTGCGATGGAATTTCTTCAGAAAATTCCATGAGAAAAACTGCTCATCATTTTGCTCATTTACATAATTCAAAAATTCCATACGAATGTTTATCTTGTTATTTTTTAATTTTTGAAAGCAATAGCTATTACAAATTGATAAATTTGCATTTCTGTTAAATATTTTCTTCTTATTCAATTTTGGCCATCTAGGGACCAGGTGAATTTACGCTGTAGTAATTGACATTTGAAAGGGAGGAATCGGTATATACCTGATTCAAATTTGAAACTGGAATTGTTAGTTTCAGAGTATGTATGAAAATAATGAAAGGATGATAACGAAAAGGGACAAACACAAACATCCATGTCCTCGGCGGGATTCGAAACCGCGACTCGCAAGACCTGTGCCTTAACACTCTTGGCCATCGGCCACAGAGCCGGCTTGTTAAATATTTTATTAGAAATTTATTTTACCAAATTAATTTAACTTAAAAATAAGAACTTGTGAAGTGATATATATCAACTAGCAGAGACACCCGGCGTTGCTCGAGATAATTACAGTTGTAGGTTAAACAGAACAACCTCATGAAGTTAAATAATAAATTTGTTTTCAGTAATTCTACAATTTCCTTCTATAGACGAAGCAGTTGTTCAGATATTTCCGATGCCCAGATAACTTTTTGTCATCTCAATATTGCCCAATATTCATTCATTTCTTCGCTGGCATTTCGATAGATATGAATTATTGTTATAATCCTTCGAAAGATTATTATAAGACAACACCATATGGTTGTTGGTTTGAAGAGTTGAGTTCATGTATGCTTTGTTATCGGTTATGTCGCCAACTGTAGCTCGAACGAAGGGACTGCCTCCTCTGTCATCGTTTAATCTTTCTCAATAGTCTGCTAACTCTCCATTATCTCCAGTTACGGATCAACAGGAATTCTACGTATTGTTACAAAGTCAATTTTGTTTTATAATTCTCAGAGGTGGGATGTAACCATCATTCTTAATGAACTTACTTATATTGCACACTTTGCCCGGGCTTTACTTACCCTCTTGTTGTTCTGTCTTAGATTAAAATGTTATCCACCTTCACCCCCAGGGAGCATCACTGAATACTTTAGACCAGGGCCGTCCAACTCGTGCACTTCGCCCGCGTGCAACGAATAATGCTCGCGGACAAAGTTCACGGGTAAAGCCGAGAAGATATTCCAAAACTCAGGAGGGTAGTGGGTATAGGTTTTCCTATGCAGTGTTGCCAAACTTTAGGGGGCGATTGCATTAAATGAGGCATTATTTCTTTTGTTACTGATACTTGCTTGTTTTTAATCTCGCATAACATGGCGCACATTCCTAAAAGCATAAAATCACTGAACCAGTATTTAAATCGCAGTGGGAAAATATGGTTTTTTTTTTCATTGCTCACAGATCGGATTCGAAATGCTTAATATGTAATCATGTCCTATCGGGGGAAAAAATATAATTCTATCGGACATCGAGAAAATTGTCACATTAAAACGAAGGAAATAAAATGGTAAGCTGCCTCGTTTTTTTTTTTTTTTTTTTTTTTTTTTTTACAATGTCGAATTGATAATTAGCAACTCGACTGTAAGGAACTGATCAAGATAATGTGCAGTAGGGGGTAAGGAAGAATACCCGCGTGCACGGGCGCTGCCCGCGGACAGAAATTTTGGACAGCCCTGCTTTAGACCTATCTTTTAAAAATTCCCTTGCCCTTAACGTAGAAGCTCTTATACCCTCCTGCTCTAGCGGAGCTTCCGTTGTTCAGATGTTTCCAATGCCCGGAAAGCTTTTTATCTTTCTGTTGCAAATTTCACTGATCAATACTCGTTCTTTCTCTTACTTTTGCCAAACACACAAATTTTCGCCAGTCGTCTGGACGTTTTTAGGGGGCTCAAGGGAGACCCGTGTGATTCCTTATCCTCCTCGATAAACACTGCCTTATCTATGTCCTGTCATTGCATAATCATATTTATGCTCGTTGTTAATAATTCGTTACCCCCTCCCTAAAAGATCTTAATATGGTTAATTATGTAGTGCCACACCAGTAAATGTGTTACGTTTGTAGTGCCGCACCAGTTAATGTGTTAACAAACTTTCAACCCACCTTTCCCCCTCTCAGGGGTTGAATTTCGAAAAACCCCTTCTTAGTGCTCACTTACATTTTGTAAAGAACCTCTGTACAAAATTTCAAGGTTTGGGCTGTGCGTTGATCACTCACTCACTCACTCACTCACTCACTCACTCACTCACTCACTCAGTTTCTTCTTTTATATATATATAGATAAAGAAAGTGAGAAATCGAATATTTTTAATATCACCGTTTTTATTAATTCATAACATAAAAATGTTAACATTATAAAAATTCCTTCTTTACGACGTTCATGAATTCCTGCAAATACCGAGAGCATCATCCATTTTGTGGGATTTCACTTGATTTGATAAAAGGCTCTAATAATAAAATGTTTCTCAAACTTTTATATCTTGCGGAAGACTAAAAAGTTCTAAAAGTTTTCGGGACACACCTGAAATAATCTTAATTTTTGTGAAGAATTATTTTATTAGTCTAGGATGGAAATGTAATATTTTTCAATTTATTGAAGCAATTTTAAATTTTTCGAAAAATGCCGCGGCACAGTAGTTTGAGAAACACTGCTCTAATTGGCTAAATTCACGTCCTATAGAAAAGAATGGAGTGTCATTACTCGTTTTATTTACAAGTACTCTATGCGTGGTTTTCCTGCCTCACATGATTGCATAGGAATTCACGCGAGTGTCGCTTCTGAGCTTCTTTATTCTGTTAATGTTATGTGGCCAAACTTCTGAGATTGACGAACTAGTTTGGAATATCTTCAGTTTAACACCATAGGGAAAATGTTTTATATTAGAAAAATAGCCTATTTTTAAACATGATATTCTGAGGTAATTTCATTGCAATAGTTTCCGAGATATTTAAGAAATAAATTTCTCCATTTTCAAACCGGTATAGCAAAACTTCTGAGAAGAAAGAGCGATTTTGGAATATCTTCAGTGGATAGTCGTAAAGAAAATGTTTTAGATTAGAAAAATAGCCCATTTTTAAACATTAGTTTTCGAGGTAATCTTATCCGCCTACTTGCAAGAGTTCTCGAGATATTTAAAAAACAAAATTCTACATTTTCAAACCGCGTTTTCCACTATAGCCAAACTTCTTATATGAAAGTGCGATTTTGGAATATCTTCAGTGGAACGCTGGAGGGAAAATGTTTTAAATTTAAAAATAGCTCATTTTTAAAGATCATTTTATGAGGCAATTTCATCCGTCTAGTTACAACAGTTTCATCTCTGCCGTTCAGAAAAGGAAACAGGTTTTGGCTTCACCGGGCTAAGGCTTCAAGCCACATGGCAAAATTCGACGGTTGACTTTATGATCAGGGTTACCGATTTCAGTAACCTTCCTGTGAAGTCTGCAGATGCTACTCTTATGGGTTACTGTGATTTTGTCTACCCAAAAAGGACTTTGAGAAATTATATGGTATATTTAAAAGGACTTTGGGAAAATTATTTAGTCTACTGTTGCTATCTCCGGGATATCTTGCCGTATATAAGATGCAAGTCCAATACATAGGACCCAGAAGATGGTGGCATATGGGGTTAAAAGCAATAGCAGTAAAAGCTTTCCAATTTCGTTCGCTTAAAGCTTTCAAATAAGAATATGAGAAACATAGGGAATGAATTAATTTAGTCCAAGCAAGAACTTTAAATATGAACAATTTTTAATGCATTCTTTACTGATACAAGCGAAGTTTTTCATTGCTTTTGGAAACTGCTAAATGGTAATAAGCTTATATTGCAGCAGACGGTTCTAGTGGTTACTTGAAGAAATAATGCAAATAATATTGTATTGTTCTGCTTAATAATGTTTTCGAATGTCATTACTTTACTCATAGGTTATGGTCATAGAGAAAACTTTTTATTGGAGTTGGGAGGAATAAAGAAACCAAATGGAGAAGACGAATTTAAACTTTTAAATTGCATTTTCCTTTTTTTATTTTCATTTCTCTTCTCTTTTTTAATGCGTAATGTTGCTTAAAGGTAAAGAAGAAAGGAGAAAAAAAATGCTTGAGCGAAGAGCTCAGAAACTTTTCTTTTTCGCCGTCGTTATGTCACTTGGTCCCTCTTCCGTCTCAAAGGCCATAATTAATGAGATTTTTTTTTCATCTTTTAGTCCGATGATAATGAAATTCTTCTCCGCGATTGGCGGGGAATTAAGTGCCAGCGCGACATATTAAATGGCAATTTATAGCAGGGGTGGGGAAGAGGAGGTGGGTGAGGATGGTGGGAACAATTTATTTGCAATTAAGTGGACGCTTCCATTTTCTGTCCATTCATCCGAGAGGATCCGACGACAATTAATGAGCCGATTATTTTGAGGTTGGCTTTCAACTTGCAACGTGGAGACCTCATTAAAACAGTTTAACGGAAAATCCGTGTTATTCCGTGCGTCTAAATAGCGACTGTGCTCGTCTTCTTTCCTCCCAAAAATCCTCTAATCGCCTTCTTCTCTTCTCCTTCCTTCCTTTTCACTGTTTTCCAATGGCCTTTGTGACGACGTTCTCCCGTGTCATTTTTCGTCTCCTCCTCCTTTCCAATAGGCTAATTATGACCATGCAAAGCATCTCGTGCCTTAGTTTCCGTTTATTTGACCACATGTCCTTAATTAAACACTTGCTAATTGGTTCTTAAGAACTTTATGCCTTGAGATGAATTTAACGACGCAGCATTGTTTAAGGACTCTTCCTTGTTTCTGGACTTCAGGTGCCTTGCGAAATGCTTTCTTTGGCGCAATAAACTTTGAGAAGGCGAGATGAAGGGTAATTTTCGCTCGATTGTGACTTTAATGTTTAATATATTATTCTTGGAAGATTTAGGCCCACGAAAATCGAATACGATGTCGTAACCTCTAGTGGTCTCAAATATATTGACTCAATTCAAAGGAGAAATTACATAAACTGTGGTTCTATTCGATATAATTTCCAGAAAAATAATTAAAAGGCTCAATTTGATGACGAAGAGAACCCATTATCTTGCTTAATTAGAGAAATTTATATTTCTGGTTGCTTCAAATAAATTTGCCCAATACAGTACGTGTAATAAACATTCGAGCTTAGTTTCCAGAAATTTTTAATTCTTTGAAGATTTCATTAGGAGTGTACATTTATGACATTATGATATTGAATTACATTATGAATTTTCCCTTTTCGATGATAAGCATAGCTTATTGAATGACAGAAACAGCGAACAGCTATTTTAGTGATTTAACAGATTATGTATGATTACTGATATTCAGGACCATCAAATTAAAGATATTTGGATGTCAATTAAATGCTTAATAGCTTTCTTTACATGAAATTATTTGTTGCTCACGAACTAGATTATAGAAATTATTCAGAGACAAAGTTCGGAGAGGTGCTTATAACGCCAGTAAAAATGCCAAAAATCTATTAAATGTTGTAAAATTTAGTAAATTTTGCTGAAATGTGCGGGACACTCGTCCAATTGAAACCACGTTTCTTTTTAAATATTTGGGGCTAATCTAATCTAACCTTCAAACAATTAGGGCAACGTTTCCTCTAAAAATATCCGATAAGTGTTCCCGTTAAGTCCGACAAGAAGGAGATATGGATCAATCACATTTATCATGAATGATTCTTCCCAAACTTTAACGAAGGTTTTTTTGAAAGCCACCCACCCTTGTGGCATGAGGATTTTCAATTGCCCAGATATGACAATTATGAAAAATGAAAACTTCCTCTCGTGTAAATGTTGCTTGATCAATAACTAGCATACAACTGGGAAAGGCAGGTTGAATCGCAGTCCGATGCAAAAACCACTGAACGAAATATCTACGTGCAGGATAATCTCGAGGCTCTGAGTTATGGACCGTCTAAAAATAATATGGGTGCAGTCTTTCGTCGTGTACAAATCTCTTTACAAAGCTATGATTTATCCCCATACGTCGAGTAACTGTGAGGGTACATGTTTGGGGAGTTGTTTTTTTTTTCTGCATCCCTATTCCGACCAGTGTTATGCCTATTTGTATAGAATGAACCAGTTTCTCGGAGTTGGTTATGCAAAAGAATGAATGTTCTGTGATCTGGAATAACTCTTCTAGGAAAATGTTCACGATAAATTCTCACTGCATCATGTGCATTTCCATTTGCAGCGCCGTATGTAAGTGATTTGAAGTGGATATTTTCACTGACATGAAACTTCACTCTTATGGCGTCACGCGTATTTATAAAAATAGTGCATGAATTCAGAGACATTGCAAACACTAAGAAGATCATTGCTCACTAATCATTAATCCAAAGAGAAAATTTCTTGGAGCTATGGAAAAAATAAGGAAATATCGGGAGACGCTCCACTTGTCCACAATGGTATTAATTTCATGACACATTGCATACATTGTTCATTGTCAGTCCACATATGTCATTGTGGAGAAATTCTCCCGATTTTACTTGATTGTAAGTATCCACAGCTTATTGGTTATGATATATTATCTCTGAAGAAAAGACGAGGAAAAATATGACTTTAATAGACTATGAAAGTAATCTACGAGGCATTATTTATGACTTATACAGGGTTTAGAGGAAATAGCCGACACAGTCAAATAACTTTCGAACAAAAGGCGCTAGAGGCATAAACGTTAGATCTATCTATAGGAAAGTGCATATGCCCGCTTGAATAAAAGCGTTCCCAGTGTCCCTACTGTAAGCGCTGAAAAGTTACGGAAACTAACTGTTGAACCTGATTTAGAAAAAAAATTCCAATTACAAAGTTGTAGAGCGTAACCGATTTAATAGAAATCCACTCTTTGCATAAAGAAAAAATGTAGAACGGGAAAGAAAGTTCATGTTTCGTAACTTCTCAGCGCTTACAGTAACGCGTGGGAATAATTTTATTTAACCAGGCGCAGGTAACCTTACATAATTTCTTCATTGTTGCACTGACAATTACACGAGAGTTGCCCAGAATGTAATGCCTATATTCAACGATGTTAAAAACATGGTTTCTGAATTTGCGAAGTCGGTCGTTCTGTTGCCAGTTTTTTTCTAATTCATTTGATTTTGACTTCAGATTCGGATAGAGCATGAAAAACTAAGTAAAAGTTGTAATAGGCACGCATGTCCTACCTTTTCGGGAAAACTGCTGTTTAATTTGACATTCTAGTCCTTCGAGCCGGCTCGCACATTATAGTAACGATGTTTTTATTTAATGTCCTTATGGTAATTCACGCATTCTCAAGTAGTTTTTTCCTTGGAATCTGTTTATTCAAAATATATGTATTCAAATAGCATGTAGTTTCCTCGTAAATATTTAATGGTTCAGTTATACAAGCTATTTTTCCACCACATAATCTCAATAGCTATATGCTAGCGAAAACAAGTGCATGCATATAGCAGTCCTTCTTTTAGTTACCCTTAAAGACTTTGGAGGCCAACAATTCAGCGGCGATGACAAATTGGAAACCATCAGTCCAATCACTACTCCAGCATACTGATAAATTATTCTAGACTAATGGTATCCAGGAACTAATAAAGCACTAGGATAAGTGCCTAAATGCAGCAGGGAATTATTTTGAGATATGCAATGCGTTATAATTTTCCATAGATTCACAAATCTTGAGCGCCCTTCCTACATGTTTAATGAATTGACCTTTAGTAGCACATAAATTATTTAAGTTTGAAATGTATTATAATTATCTAGTAAAACACACAAATACTAAATAATTAAAACGGTCAATTAAACACGAACACTTAAGCGATAACAGGTAACTCTGTAACGCACTTTTGATGCAGGGTTATTTCAAAAAAGGCACAGAAAAGGATGTTATTCCTTTCAAAGAATACTGTTATAATTCCAGCTTTGAAAACTGAAGGAATAAATTTCAAGAGGCTACAAAACACTTCAGATTGCGCCGAACTATAAGGTGTGGCAATTAAATACCCGGATAGAGGTCGCCCCGTAAAATGTAAACAAAAATTCAACATTAATTAATGAATCAATGAAAAAGTTTGCTAACACAACAGCAAAATTTGGAAATTCATAATAGTCCAATGTCGGAGGATTGAAACTGTAAAAACGTGACTCTGGGAAGATATTGAATCCCACTGTAACGTTTTACTTCAAAAGAGCTGCGCTGCTATTTCTTTCTTTGAGAGAAAGCAAATTAATTAAATTATGACACAACGAAAATTTATCTGAAAAATTCAACATATCAAGACGCGGTTTGTATGAGTCACTTATCGCACTGCAGAGATTTTTTCAGGAGCGTAAAGGATTCGCGTTCAGACACACATTATAGCGACGGATGTGAACAAGTATCGTCGAGAAACATTGAAAAACACTGCTGACCACCGAATCACAGTTCGCATGCTTGCAGATGAACTGGGCTCCAACGAGGAGACAATTCGTCAGATCCTAACAAAGGATTTCGGTAAAAGAAAAATTTGTTCCACGTTGTCCCTCACTGCTTAAGTGTTAAGCGATTTCTAGCCAATACAACATCACAGAGCCCAACCAACCACCCTATTCTCCGGACTTAGCCCCTCCAGACTTTTTCCTGTTGCCACAGATGAAAAACGCTATGAAAGATACCCGATTTCAAGACGTTTCCGACATTGAGAAAAACGTGACGTCGGAAATCAAGAGGATTCCGTCCGAGGACTTTAAAAACTATTTTACAAACTTGTGCAAACGCGCTCAAAAGTGTACTGTGTTCGGTGAAGTTTGCTTTGAATCATATTGAACAGAATTTTTATTTGGACTTCCTGTTTATGAGTACATGTACCTGGTGTGTCTAAAAAGTTCGGTGAATAGTGTCATATCTGAACGGCAACTTGGCGCATGTGCTTGCGCATGCGCATGGTTCTTTAGAGACTTCGGGAGAATCGATACACAGCATGCAATGCATGGGACTGGCCGTGTAAACAGATTGCGACCAGTTGAACGTAGTCAGTTTGAGAGGAAGTGTCACAGCGCAATGGAGCAACGTGTAAACATCAAGTTCTGCTACAAATTGGGGAAGACTGCAACGGAGACACATGGAATGTTGGTGCAGGTGTACGGGGCCAGAGTTGCACAGGGCTGGAAAATGCAGCATTAATGGTTTGACCTGCAGGAACAAATTCCTTGTGGATGATGCCGTTGTTGTCGAAGAAGGCGATCAACAGTGTTTTCACCTTGAATTTTTGCAGACGGCTTTTTTTTTTGGTCTCGGCTTCCCTCCCGTACACCTGCACCAACATTCCATGTGTCTCCGTTGCAGTCTTCCCCAATTTGTAGCAGAACTTGATGTTTACACGTTGATCCATTGCGCTGTGACACTTCCTCTCACACTGACTACGTTCAACTGGTCGCAGTCTGTTTATACGGCCAGTCCCATGCATTGCATGCTGTGTATCGATTCTTCCCAAGTACCTGAAGAACCATGCGCAAGCACATGCGCCAAGTCGCCGTCCAGATAGACACCATTCACCGAACTTTTTAGACACATCTCGTATTTGAATTTTCATTTGTGTATTAGTCATTCATGTCTTCTTGAAGTGTGGTCGTCTTCATTCTAAAGTTAGAGATACCATCTATCCAAAATATCCGAGATTTTGAATATTACGCCCAAACCAAAAACAGTACGAAGTTCTGCCGCTAGATGCCTCCGGGTGCACCATTTAACTGCTGCTCTGCCAAGTTTCGTATCGTAAGCACAGTTGTTTGTGAGTTATTGCTGTTTGTGTTGCAACACGTTCTTGTGCTTCTGCAAATTTCTAAATTATTCGACCTGGTCAGACTGTCTTCCTGGTGAGTTTTTGAAGAGACTGAGGGAAAATTTCGCGCAAATGATTCGAATTGTGAAAGAACAAAAACTGGTCACTCCATTATGACAACGCGCCCGTACACACCTCGCTCGTTGTGAAGGAATTCCTGTCAAAAAATCACGACAACGGTCCCCCACCTACTCTCCTCACCTAGACCCCTGCGACTTTTACCTCATTCCTAAAATGAAAATATCCAAGAGGAATCGCAACTGGTCTTGAATACCATGCAGCCTTCGGACTTCCAGGAGGATTTCTCAAAATGGGAAAATCGCTCGTTACGTGCCGGAGGTGACTACTTTGAAGGTGACAGTGGGAATTAGGGGTTAAGGTACGATTTCTGCTTTGTACAAGAAAATTCTCGGAAATTTTGGGTAGCACCTCTTATTAAAATGTGTATACGCCGCTCCTGTTATATTTTGAAATTTGCCTATTTCCAATGCAAAAATGGGTCAGTTTGCAACTTTTCGTTCACATAAAATCAGAAAAAAATCAATGCATGCATGTATACAACAATGACCACAAGATTTGGAAGTGGGTAGCGGTCAGAAAAACAAAGTTTGTGAGAGATAATAAACGGCCATTTTAAATAACTTTGAAGGTAAGCAATTAGGAAATATCGCTAAATAATTACCCAAGAACATAAAATAAATGAAAAAATTGTTACACAGTGTAATGAAGGAAAAAACATGAGTAGCAGATGTTATAGATTACAACATTACAACCAGTCATTTCGAAAGCGTGTAAAACACGCCTACATAATCGTTAAAAATATTCATATTAAATTTATAGAGCGTGTAACGAAAGTTATGGATTCCTTCTTGTAAAAATAACTTCTTGGTTTCTTACAGTTAATCTTATTTGTTAAGAACATTAAAAGGCCCTAATGGGGTTGGGTGGAAGGAGATGAAAAGTTAATAGCACGCTTGGCTCCGAAGGAACAGCTGATGCAAACGAGTCCACCCACCCACCTGCCGGCCTTTCAGCATATTAATCTATCACGTGATCTCTGCTAGAAAGAATTTTTTGTCAGTGACCATTTTGGTGACGTTTAAAGGAAAATAAAATATTGCAAAGAATAAAATAGTCTGGATTTTTAATAATGCTTCATCGTTTATAAAATATAGGCTTTAAATTTTGTGTTGTCCGAAGCAAACACGAACACCTTTAACGTTTCAGCGCACATGTGCCGAAAGGATCAAAGGAATGTTAGGAGGGAAAAAAATTCTTCACGCTATCAATTTAAGTTGCGATCGTTTTCGTGTTTATTCATTACACCGATGACTTCGTGCTATCAGGATCGGAACCACTTTACAATGAATACCACAAAGGTAGAGCTTGACATTAAATATGGACTAATATATTAAATTTATTGCTCGTTAAAGCGCACTCATCACATTCTATATCAAATTTCTTAGCATTTATTTAGTTTTTAAGAGGTAGATACCGAAATGTTGTCATTGCGTTTTGCCCCATTAGGAGGACGTCAGCATGTCGTGACTGCTTTTATCAATGCTGCCATCAGCAATTAGGGTTCGTCTTTATCACATTTTTACAAGCAGGAGAAAGAGAGAGAGAGAGAGAGAGAGAGGACATTATTTTGAAAGGATATGTGGCGGCTGTCTAATCAGTTAAGTGGAGCCAATAAAGCCGTTTTCGGTGGAGATATGGAATCTTTCTTGGTCAAGACATTTATTGGCCGCAGCGTTCGAGGCAGTGTCAGCGCCCGGATGCGATGAAGTGTTACTTATCAAAAGCAATTAATTCTTAGTTTTTGGGAGACAAATATGAACTAACAGAAGTTAATTTCTATAAAGAAGACCCAAAATGATCCTAAGGAAACGAAATTAATTTTTCAGCATGTCTAGATAATTACGCAATGCGCATATTACTGAATAAAAATATTAAAGGGTTTTCGCTGACATTTATTATAAAATTTACAAATTTCTATCATCTTTATGTCGAGACATTTATGATCTAATATAAAATATTTGAAAGTTAATTAAAAATATTTACTAATAAGTAAAAGTACTGGATGATCCAAAAGTAACAGGAAAAGTAAAAATTCAAGAAATCGAAAAGTATAGACAGTAGCAGGCTGCGGTTTTTACAGAAATGCGCAGAAAGACATGGAAATTTTTATTTTAATAATGAAAATTTTTACGGGAACAGTTACAACCGACAGGTGGCGCTTTAGGTCCTAGGATGCCTGATACTTTTCAGCTTATTAAGAAGAAAAACAAAGATAGCTAATACTAGTTAGCCTATCAAGCTTTTATTTGTATATTAGATAAAGGAGGGTAAAAAAAAGAAGCACACTAACGTTTTAATTTTCATATTAAATGCGATAGCAAGTTCGAGAATTATTTTTTCACCTTTTCAGCAAAATCGGAAACTAAAAGCGAATAACAAAAGAGTTTATATTTATACAAAAATAAAAATTTGACATCTATTGATGAAAAAAAAATTCTCAATTATCGAAGATTAGTTTTAAGAATCAATCTAGATTCCCTTTTTCATTCTTTTTGTCGTGGAATGGTTCTAACGTCACTTTGCAAATAAATTTTAAAAATATGAAACAAAATTATAATAGTTACGTCTAGGTGTTAAAAGAGAAATAAATTTGGCAAAACTTTTCGCGCGAACAACTACGCTCGTCATCGGCCCCCATTGGTCACTTCAATGTTTAGCAATTAAATAACTAGTGAATAAAAAATTTTTGACGCTACAAACTATCTAAAATACTTAAATTTCAATTTTCGTTTTCCAAAATTTTCTCGGTTTGAAATATATTACATTACTTAAATATGATGTGTTTAGCATTTTAAAGCAGGGCCGTAAGTTTAGCATTTTAAAGCAGGGCCGTACGCAGGGGAGGGGGGATCCCGTATGTAGCAGACTTGTGTGGACGGTGATCAATTCTGTTACCCCCCCCCCCCCAAATAAAATCCTGGGCACGAACTGTTGTAAATTTTAGATTATCAAGGAGACAGAGAAATGGAATGCAGTCTTTGTAAACGGAAGCTTAATTTTTATTTTAATCATTTACTTATTTACTGACTAGGCCATCCCGCATCATAACGGTAAATTAGTGTATTATATGGTAAATATTAATCCAAAATGTTTCTTGGTGCCTTGCAGTACATTGTATCGGAATTTATCGATCTCGACCGGTTTCACCTTTCTTTCTCGGCTTTTTCAAGAGTACATTTGAGAATAACATGCCTCGATATTTATAGTCTTCAAGAAGTAAAGGTGATTGGATAAAACTGTCTCCTTCCAAACCCCTTCTACCTGTCATAAAATCTTAAAACCTCGACCACCATTCCTTCGCAAGATATTTATAATATGGCTGGAGTATATCGAATAAATTGTAATACTTGTAATTTTTATATCGGCCTCTCAACCCGCAATTTTGCTACAAGATTTAAGGAACATGCATCATCTTTTAATAAAAAAAAAAAAGACAATATATCCCATATGCTACTCACCTCATTGAACAAGGACACAACCTTGATAGTCTCAATAACTCTATGAACATTATTCAAATTTGCAATGACCCCATAAGAACCAACGTTTCAGAATTCATAGAGATTTACAAAGCAAAGCAACAAGAAGCCGATTCCCTAATTAATACGCAAACTTCATTTGATGTTCATTCCAAGCTATTTCCCATAATCGATTTGTTATAATGGCCTAGATCCATTTTCAGCAGTAGTAAATTTCTTTATTATTAAGTTATTCCTTCCTTTTTTTGTGATTTCATACTTAGTTGTCAGATATTATTAATGTCTTATACAGGGTGTTTTTGAATTGAGTACAGATTTTTTGGGAGATGA
>JAHWFO010056023.1:19633-77631 GCA_023313115.1 Rhysida immarginata
TCATCTCCCAAAAAATCTGTACTCAATTCAAAAACACCCTGTATAAGTTACTTTTTATATATATGTAAGTATGTTTATATCTATAAATATGTATGCGAGAATATATCGCTCACGGGCAAGAAAAGTGACACAACTCAAAAAAATTCATTTTGCGTTTTATTTCAGAAATATGATAGTTTCTGGTTTGCCTTGCAACAGGAAAACTGACATAAAGGTATCTCAGCGGGCGGCCGCAAGATTGCGTTATGTGTCATTTTTCCATAGCTCAGTAACCTGTACGGGGTGTTAAGAACAGTGTCACATTTTGAGTTGGGACGGTTTTCTTGTGGTCCTTTGAACAATTCTTCTGCTGTTTGCGTCTCATTTTGACATACGACACTCTTCGTGGTTAAAGAAAAAATAATTTTTTATAAGCAAAGTGCAGTTTATTGCTTTTGAATTTCCTCAAAAACCCAACATTATTTTCGTAAAGATTACCATAAGTAGAAAATTCAACACAGGGCTATGTGTATCATAGCAAGTAGTTTTGTTTTAGCAAGTAAATAATAATTAATTTGGGTTTACTTGTGAGTTCATCAACTTTCTGATGGTTTGGAGTGGAGAAATTCTCGATCCGCGGGCCAGGTTCCCGTCTCCCATTGGGCTTTCAACCGTGACAACTTGGTTGTCTTTAAGACACCTTGAGACAACTTGGTTGATAGCCCAATTGGTAGAGGCATCGGCCATGATAGTCAAGGTTCCTGGTTCGAATCTGGGTCGCAGAATTTTTCCTTCCATTTTTCAATTGAAAAATAATTACCTATGCTTGGAGATGCTTCTCCAGTTAATAATTATTATTATTTACTTGTCTTTTACGTATTGATTAAGTAATTTGTCAACATGGATCTTACGGTTACTACAGTTTGGCAGTTTACAGTTTAATATCGTTGCTCTCGTTTCATAGGGAAGAAGGTTCCAATCCTCGATGCTGTTATAAGGAGATGCCTTCTTTAGGATTGACTGGAAGATATAGGGTGGTTCCAATGTAAATTTACGGATAATTTGGGTGTTGGCGGTATTATTTATCTATTGAGAAATAAAGTGGGCTGGATGGTCAGGATCGCACAAGGACCTGTATAATTCTTTGAACTTGACCAATTGTATCAGATCAGGAAGAATTAATTTATCATTGGCTTTGAATGATGGGGTAACGCATGTATATCAGGGAATAGACAAAGTATTATATAGAGATTGATACTTCTGTGCGACAGATGGGAGCAGATGGGTAATCTGAGAAAATATGGATGCTAGCAGAGTAAGGCGATGGGCGGCGCGCTTCAGCATTGACAATTGATGCAGGGCAGAATTTTACGAGCATGGCTTGCAGACTCTTCTCTGTCATTGATGAAAATGAAAATTTGCTCTATCAAATATTGTTACTGTGTATCTGTTGTAGTTTTCATGGAGATAAACAGAAAGTCTTATTTTCGGAGCGACTATCTAAAAGTCACGTCACGTCCATATGATACAGTGACCTCTGGTTCCGGATGCTTCAGTTATTGCTTCTAGTAAGGTCAATACTTTCAACGCAAGGATTTCGGATATAGAAACCTTCATCTTGCCAGAAACATTCTTTACTTAAAAATCCGTCAACGCTGTTATTTATTAGAACCTCTCGAAATACTATGTCATTCTTCAGTTGGAAGATCAGCAGCGTTATCTTTCAACAAGACGGAGCACGTACACTTCTGGCGCAAGAGTTCGATGCCTTTTCCGAACTGATGGAATGGAAATAGGGTCTGATGCCATTGCCTCTTTTAATATGTGGCTCCCAAGGGGTAGGGGTACTTTATTCTCAATGGGGCAACCAGGTAGGTGAATCGTCCCTCAAATCGAAAATGAGAACAATCCGATTAGCATCGACATTTTCATCGTGTCCCGTAATATTCAGTTAACAGTAGTGCATGGTTTCGTGCGCCTGTGAGTCTTGATAAATTTATTATAGTGTCAGTCTCACAAGTAATTGACAATGTTAATTATAGGTCTATATAGTTGATCCCCAATAGTTGATTGCATATTGATTATAATTGCATATTGTCATACCCAACAACTTATTAATAAAATTAGCTTAATATTAATGTTACTATTAAACACAATCTTATTCTTTATCTATGATCACGATGTGAGTAATGCAGGCAAAAAACGGTTACATTGGTGGGCAGATGAACACTTTCCGTAGTTGCTTTACTGCAATACAAAAGTAATAACATTGCCGTTAACCATTGCTCCTATCATTGGATTTCAGATCCTTTCTTCTTAATATGGCGAAAATCTTCTGGAAGTTCATATATTAGGGTTGCCCCCTCAAAATAAATATTCATCAAGAAATTCAAGTCAGCCTTACTTTTACAATTATCATAGTACCTAACTTTGAAAAACTAGCTGGGGTGCTGAAGACGTCAATGGCGTTCCACGTTCCCTTTTTTGTTAACAGTACAACAAGTCCCAAGAATTCATCAGCAAAAACCGTGAACATGAACAACGAAAACCTCTTTTCATTACATAAAAATCCTCTTTGTTTCCTTTATAGAAATTTTAGGCTGCTTCCAAGTTCCTCTTTCTTTGGGGTCCAATTTTGATTACTCCAGAGAATGCCAGTCTTGATTATTCCTTAAGCATTTACCCGAGCTATCCTTTTTAGTCTTTCCTCATTTCGTTCCTCCAAATGCCCTGTTTGTTTGGGGGGGGGGGGGGCTAATCGAACATTTAAAAATTCGGGATATATCTCAAAATGTATCCAATGTGCCTTTTCATAAGATTTCGATATATATATTTTGAATAAGCTGGCTATAAGCCATTCGTATGCAAGATTCGGTATATAATTGTAGGCTTAATGTTAACATAAACATAAATATTTGTTATTATACAAGCCCGAACTTAAAATACGACCTAACTTTTCTTTTCAGGTGCCGCCATCAGCTGCGCAACTGCTTAAACTACTGGTGACTCCCCTACATCGACCGGAAGTAAGTATGGGGACATGGAGGAAATACAGTAAGTCTTTTTTTCCCTTGAGTTTCTGTATATGTGGGCGTGCATATGTCTCGTGCATGCATGTGAGGATGATTAATCTCATCCAGTGACGGTTCTTCTTGAGCATGCGGCAATTAGGCGTGGAATGACTGTGTGTGTAGATGTTGCTTGTGTAGAATATGTCGATGTGAATGAGTGATGGGGGAGGGGGTTAAGTAATAGAGAGTGGGCTCAAAAACGTATCAGAACGTGCATGGATGACGATATGTGATAGGTTTGTCATTCGTGATTAATGCTCTGCAGTTGTCCCCGCCGCCGTCGAGTGAGTGATTAGCAAGAGCCGAGGAGTGTCGTTTTAATTAATTAGTTTTTAACGGCGTCGCTCTCACAGTTAATTAGTTCGATTGTTTGTGGTTGGGGGAACGGGGAGCTTTCGAGAAATTAGTTGCAATAGCTTTGAAAATTGACTCTTAATTGATTTCTTCCTCATGAGTACATTTCCTATGCCAAATAGGAGAGAGGGCTTAGGACAAATACCTAATTTGTCTTTTTTTTTTAAATCCCATCCTTCGCTTCGTTCCTTTAAGTGTTTGCAGTTTTAAAGGGAAGAAAAAAGTTGGATTCTAAATTTGATAAGTTAAATAAAGCAGCGATCGTCTGATTATCGTAATTGGCTCTTAATTCCCTCTCAAGTTCGATGTGTTTAGTTTTAGATGAAGAATGCGCTTTAAAAGACTCGAGTAATTCTTTTAAAAAGATTTAGTTACTTTAGAAAGACAGCTCATTTGTAGAAAGAAATGAGGCTGCGTTTATTTTTACAAGTTGCTACTTAAAAGTATAGGGCTATCAGAAAGTCTCTCCCTTATAAAGAAGTATAATAAAACAAAAACTGTATTAGATAGATACATAGAGTTTTTGTGTTATGTTCATCTAAGAGTCGAAGCGTCCATATCGGAATGGCATCTATGATAGAGAAAGCGCAATCCGTTTAGAAATGAGTATTACAAGTTTACAGAGACAGGAACCGTTGCTAACCTTCCAATGATTGATACGCCTAGTGTGACTGAGGAGACCACTGAACCTCTCCGACAAGCTTTTCAACGAAGTCCTCGCAAATTGAAGAGCATAGTGGTTACAATTCTAACAAGATGCTTCTTTTGCTTGCTTACAAGGTGCAAATCGTTCAGGCTTTGAAATCAGACGACCGCCCCCATCGTGAAACCTTAGCTACGGAGATTCTCGACCCCACTGATAACGATAATCACTATGTTGAAAGCGTGACCATTCGGATGAGGCCACTTTTCACATACCCCGGAAAGCGAATAAACACAATGTTTGGATATAGGGGGTCTGAACACCTGCATGTGTTGGTCGAACAAGAAACGAACAATACAAAAGTGAACATTTGGTGTAGCTTAATGTGTGATAAGGTTATTGGACATTTATTTTTTACTGAGTCTTCAGTTTCGGGACTGGCTTATATGGGCATGCTGGAGAGCTATATAGCATCTCTTAGAAGTTTACCAGCCATGGGCAATTTTCCAACAGGATGGTGCGTCGCCACATTGGTTATTCCTGAATTCAGCGTTTCCCAGTGTTGGAAAGAATAGTTCCACGTTCTCCGGCACTATTTCTCTTTCCTGTGGGGATATATTAAAGATCAAATTTTTTTTACACCGGCCCCAGATATGCACGCTGTAGTCGTGAATAACGGATGTAATAATATCGGTAATAGAAGACAAGCTGGCGAACATCGTCTGGATGTTCTCCGATTAACGAAAGGATGAGGTTTATTAAGGATGTGCAAAAAGCTTAATGAGATAAAAAACTATTTTTGTTTAATTAAATTTCTTCATCTTGGAGAGACTTTCTAATCATCCTGTACCTGAATATATAGAGGAAAATTACCAAAAGCGGGCCCCCATTTTATTTTTGAAATGCACAGGCAAAATTATAAAGTTAAAAACCATTGAAGACATGTCGAACACATACATAAAGTTAAGTTACATTATAGGTCGCACTATTAAAAACACCATAAAATAAATTATTATTTAAATTTTTTTCCGAAACCGTATTCCTTTACCATTTCAAAAATTTGCTCCAAAACGGGGCCATTTCATTTCATGAAATTAGGTATTAAAAGTAGAAAATAAATATTTAATGAAAGAGAACTATTTATTTCCTATAAAAACAATTATAAATAGCAAATTCGTAATTATTTTAATGACATATCAGATGTTCAATTACTTCAAAAGCATCTTACATAAGAAAATAAATAAAGGCTTGTTTCCCCAGAAATTTTTTTGTAGTGTAACCCTTGGAATTCTAACAGATTTCCAAGAAACTGAGAATAAGCACAGTAATTGTAAAAATATGGGAGCTCGCCCCGGCTTAGGACCACCTTATGTATTTTTTGAATTAATATTTTTCGATAACTATGCATGGAACTATTTCAAATTTACACAAACACCTAGCTATTATAATAAGGAATAATTAGGTATAATAATTAAATCATTTATCTTCAAAATCCTGACACAAAACACATGAAACTGAAGAACATAAAAAGTTCCGAAAAACACAAAAAAACATGTCGCCATTGAAAAACAACAGGTTGAGTAAACAGCTTTGGCGCTAGTCCTCCAGTAGACATTTGCATAAACTACTACCTCAATCTTTCGCTCAAATCATCAATTAAAAAAGGCAAAGTCAATTATCGTTTCCTTGTGTTCCATCTGTTCCTGATCGAACGGGGGACAGCCGACGATCGTGTCTCCGAACTTGAGGAGGTCCGCTTTTGGTCACTTTCTTCTATGTATTGCAGCGATAGAGCTAACACTTGGGTAAAAATTCCTGAAAAGTGGGCCCCTCAAAAATAAACATGTCGTGAAATTTAAAGCTTTTATTATAATTTGATAGTTACTAATGGAGTATTAAAATTCCCAAAATATTTTTGAAAAGTTTCCATTTGTTAAAAAGTTATAAATAAATACATTTTTGTTGGTACTTTTTGTTTAAAAAAAGTCATATCTCAAGCTACTTTTTTTCAAATATTAAAGATAACAAGTAAAACTTATATATTTCATAATAAGGCATAAAAGAATGAAAAAAAAACAACAACATTGAATCTGTATTTATTAACGTTTTACAATTTTAAAAAAAATTGGTGATCTCTGTTTTTACGCGAGTGCCATCAATTTTTGTGAAGCTATTCAATCATACCACTGGGCTGCTAAGCGAGTAACTCTTCGTCATTCAATAATGACAGCAATAGGGAGCTTGCCTGTAAAGCAACTGTTTACAATTTGGAGCTTCCCAACAGACGAGGGGGAGGCCGTGGCCTGGTGGACTTTCACTGAAACACAACATCAGGCATTGTTAGCCACTGGATGGGCGACCATTCAGTGACTCACAATCTTCACCCCCCCCCTCCTTCCGGCTGCTGTGACCATCATACAGCAGTCGTTAATCCAGGTTCGTCCCAAAGTCTGTGTAACACAGACTTTGGTTCGTCCAGGAACCCAACTCGTCGGCCTCAGGCCATAAAGGTCCTGAATGGACGTATTGGATTACAATACATAATAAAATAAAAATAAATACTACCAAAGTAAATGTTTTAAATTTCACGACATGATTGTTATTGAGGAGCCCACTTCAGGAATTCTTACCCACTTTATTTTTCCGTATTTTTTTTTATTAATTAATTGGATCCAATACGTCCATCCAGGGCCTGTATGGCCTGGATGGACCTGGATTCACGACTCCCGTATGCCCGCCCCCCCCCCCCGGGGGGGGGGGGGTAAAGATTGGCTATCACGGATGGTCACCCTTCCAGTGACGAGCCGTGCCTGATGTAGCTTAACTTAATTATTCACAGACTTGGATAATTTGAAATAAAATGAAATAATTGCAGACTTTTGCTTTACTGAAAATTTTCTTTGATAAATATAGGGAAAAAATAAAGAAAGTTGAACTACAGTATTTGGAATGCAAGCTTCATGATCAAGAATTTTCATGTTTTGATTTCGATTGCATATACAGTGTACACTGAGTTAGCAAAACTCATGGGATAGTTACTTAATATCTGGTCGGGCCACCTCTGGCCCTGTGGAGTGCAGCAATATGGCGTGGTAGTGAGTCTGCAAATCCCTGGTACACTTCTGGAGGTAGTTGACACCAGATAGTCTGCAGAGCCGAAGATAGTTGCTGCCCGTTTGTGGGCGGATGATCCAGTGCCCGGAGCCTGACTTCAACAGCATCCCAGATATGCTCGATGGGATTCATGTCAGGGCTCCGGGCTGGCCAGCTCAGTCGTTGGACCTCTCCTGCATGCTCCTCAAACCATTCGCGGACGACATTGGAGCGATGTGGTGGAGCATTGTCATCTTGAAAGACTGCTACGTCGTCAGGGTGTTGAAATGTCAAAAACGGGTGCAGATGGTCTTCGATGAGTTGACGATACCGTGGACCATTCAACGTTTGGTCCAGGATAACCAGAGGGCCCATTCCAAACCAGGAAAATGCACCCCAGACCATCACTGATGCCCCACCACCCTGCACCACCACCTGTTGGCATGAGGCATCCATCGTTTCGTGAGGCCTGCGCCACACACGGTGCCTCCCATCAGCGTGGTACAGTTGATATCGTGACTCATCTGACCATATGACGTTACGCCACTGTTGCAGAGTCCACTCAAGATGGTTGGTGGCAAATGCACGCCGGAGTGTCCGATGACGCTGGGTAAGCATTGGCACCCGTGTAGGGCGACGGCTGCCAAACCCGAAGGCAAGCAGATTCCCACGGATTGTCCACCGAGAGACGTTTCTAGTGCGGCCAGTATTGAACTGGTCTGTGATTTGCTGCACTGTTGCGCTCCTGTCTCTCTGAATCATTCGTCCCAGGTGCCGCCGGTCACGATCATTCAGGGGAGCTGGACGCCCGGTATGGTGCCTGTTGTGGACTGTGATGCCTTCATCCAGCCATTCCCGATACACCCTGGAGACAGTTGAGCGGGGAAAGCCAAATTCCTGCACCACTGCCGAAATGGAACATCCCATGCGTCGGGCACCTACTATCATACCCCGTTCAAAAGACGTCAACTCGCGACGACGTGCCATTTCTGATTAATCACTTATCCAAGCTCTTCCCACAACGTCTAATGGTCCATTCCCAGAATCCGTTACCCCTGTGAATTCGTGAGCCATGCCCATCAATCAATGTGCTTGCTATCCCATGAGTTTTGCTAACTGAGTGTATATATAAATTATTTTGAATTTCGTTTTGTGATTTTTGCTGAGAGATTATAAAATCTTGCTTAACTATGCTGTATGATTTTAAATACTGATTTTAAAACTCTCGTCCATCTAATTATCAAAGTAGTCTCGAGAATTACCGAACTTAGCAGTAAATACATGTATGTGATGAATTTACCATGTATCAGGTCGTTTGCATATCAAATGTTGGATTGCAGAGGTCATCTTTAATGGCCCTCTAGAATGGACACCTTCACACGTGCTATTCGAAATAACCCCCATTGCAATCCAAACATTGTTGCCAACGACTTGGCGGCTTCTCGAGCCCTCTCCGATAGAATCCATGGCCACGGGACTCAAACTCCCGGAATGCGTTTTCGACGCCTGCTTGGGTTAGGAATGTTCTCCTCCGGAGAAAATTGTCCAGGCTCTGGAAAAGATGGTAGTCGGCACGGAAGAGGTCCGGAGAGTACGGGGGGGAGGGGGAGAGGTCACCTCTTAGCCCAGAGCCTGTAGCGCCTGCATGGTCGTTCGTGCAACGTGTGGACGCGCGTTGTCATGCAGCAGAAGGACGCCTTTGCGATGCACAAGTGCAGGTTGTTGCTGACACAGTTTTGTGTGCGTACGATGTAGTTCACGACAGTAGGTCGCAGCGGTGATCGTCTCCCCCTGCATCAGGAAGCTGTAATGCACTACACCACGGATGTTCCATCAAGCTGTAACCATGAGCTTCCTAGAGTGCAACGGGGGTTTAGGGAACAGTCGCGGGGGTTCATCAGCATCCAGCCACTGTGCTGACAGTTTCCTATTGTCGTATAGGAGCCACATCTTGTCGCAGGTGACAATGCGATCAAGAATCCCCGCTTCTTCATGGCGCAAAATCAATTCCGTACACACATCCAACCGACGCTCTTTTTGGTTTTTCGTAAGTTTATGTGGGACCCATTTGTCCTCCTTTTTCACCTTGCCGATGGTCCTAAGATGTCTACTGGCAGTCGATGCTTATACAGCATGATTCCCTGCAAGGTTCCGAACAGTTTTTGACAAGTCCTTTTCCACAGATCGCTTCAGATCAGCGTCATTCAACACGTTGGGCGGTCTGCCGCATGGCTCACTTGCCAGGTCCGTCACTCCCGCCTGGAATTTTCGGAACCAACGTTGGACACAGTGGTGCCTACACCGAATACCTTATTGATGTTTCGAGAGGCGTTGGATGCAGTGTGATTCATCCTGAACTCGTAATGCATTATCACACATAATTCATATGAAGTCATGACTATCTTCGCTTGGGTTCAAACGCTATTAAATATCATCGCAGACATGCAAATTTCAGACAGCTGGTCGCTGATAGGTTTATCTCTGGGAATGTACCACCTTGTTATGGGTACTTGCTACTAAACGTGGAAACCGTGCTGAAGCGCGGAACCCACCTCGAAATCCGACATTTGATATGCAACGACCTGATACATGACTACCTGGTTCACTAATTGTAGAAAATTAGTCATTTTAAAAGCTCATGAAGCAAAATTCTCTTTCTTAATAAAAATCATTATATAAATGAGGGAAAAAAACGAAGGTACGGAGAGGGGCGCTCCCTTTGACGAAGATTTTCTAACTCAGCCGCCGCCTGGGAGAGCGCATATTTCCGTACTCGGGCTTCTGCTTACTCGAGAACAACCTCCGCTGATGGAAGCGGTCAAAAATGCCGACGTACGTAGGTCGATGAGGCGAACTCTTTTTCTTAATATTATTTCTAAAAAGGATCATGAAACATATTTATGATAAATCTAAATTTCTTAGCAAGTTTCTTCTGGCCTTTTATAGAATTGGCCTTCAGAGTTTTTTGGCGACGTTTCCCCTCTCTTCCTTTCTTAACCAGTTTTCTTTGGAATTCATCAATTCAGGCCGCATGAAAGTAAGGAACAGTAGAGTTGCCTTTTTTATTCAACATAGTCAATGTTCCAATTTCTTTAAACCATCGAATTAGAAGTCGGAAGGCTAGACTTCAAATCAAGCATTTGCAGCAGAGAGAGCGTCTGAAATTTTGTCTTTCTGATTTTTTCGGAGTAAATGGTAATCATAGGGAGCAAGTTAAAGGGAATAAGGTGAATATATCAGAACTTCGAAGCGCTTATCAGCCAGTTTTTTTTTTCTGGCTGATGAGAGAATTATGTGAGACAACACACCCTCTGACAAATTTCCTCAACCGCTCCAGAACACCGAAATTTCCAAAGTCATTCGTTACATTTCCTTGGATGACGTTATTCTCATCTTGTAAAATGACTTCATGAAAGTTGAGAGTGGGGCATAAATTTTAAATGAAACTGGTAAATTGAAACGAATCTGAAGAGACGTTTCATGTTCTTCTAAGAAGTTGAAATATATTATTTCAGTTTTTAAGGCTTTTAAAGAAGATTGGAACTGTTTTTCTCCTCCCTCTTTGACATTTGATCTTTAACTTCTTCCACTCGCAGATATTAAGAACTCAACTAAAATTAGATTTGGTGCAAATTAATTGATTGAGTTTGAAGGAAGGCTCGCCTGCCAAAATCTGAGTCAGCTGCCAAGTTCCGTGGCGACGCTCGCGTAATAGCATTTACCTTTAGCTTGTGTTGGCAAATTAGTGGGATTCGTCTAGGAAAGGCAGAGAAGAAGGTGATTGTTATTCTGGCGACGAGCAAATACCTGAACGAATTGAATGAAAGAAACGAAAAGATTGTCAAAATAACTTTTACTTTTACGGTGGGAGTTAATGTATTTAATTAGTAATGCTGAGAGTTATATTAATTATATAAAAGAAAACGAAATTTTAATGTTCCTTTATTTGAATCTATTTACATCTAAAGCTTAATAGAAGTTGATATGAGAATCCGTTTTCCTAAAGGATACTTTATCATCACGGTGTGTTTGGATTACGTGAATTACGTTATCGAACATCATCTGATAAACGCATATCAGCCTTCAAAAGAGCCGTAAACCGAATAGTACTGTACTTTTACATAGGAGTGTAATCCGAATTGAAATTATGATTAAATAAAATCTTGATCATAATAACAATAATGACAGATGGTATCAATCCTACTATTTGACACTGAGGTTTTAGTTTACCATATATTAGGATGAATAAATCGTGTTATCCTTTTCACTAAAATGGTCTCGAACTAACATGGCTGAATTTTGTGAATTCGATCGCTGAATTTGCTTAGCGCCAATCGATAGAGCACCTCAAGGAACTTCTAACAGACCACCTTTATCGACGGAAAGATACAGACATTATTTAATTTTCAACCGACATAGTAACGTATTTTCCGGATTATAACTCGCACTTTTTTTTTAAATTTTGACTTCTGGAAGGTACTGCGACTAATACCCGGAATGCGACTTGTATATGGAATTTAAATAAAAAAATGTAAACGTTTTTGTCTCGATATCTTTATAATGATCAGTTAGTAGCCAACACTGGTGAAAGTGTACAATAGCATCCCTGAACTTCCTTGGCTGATATCAGTAAGACTGGTCGTGTTCAGACTGGTTCTGCATTTATTACCGGGTCGGCTCTAATTAATGATTAAGTAATTACTTTTTGAATTTATTAATTATGGGCTTCACGCAGAAAAAGTCTCCAACAACTGTGGTGGCCAACAACGCAAATGGATGTCCATTTTGAATGACTACTAAGAAAACCCTAAATGCTACAGCAGAGAGTTTATCATTCATTATTAATCGAAATAGGAAATTAAAGAATTATTTCTGGCAAATAAATTGTAGAATGGTCTATAAGGTGGCAGATTGTGCGATTTATACAGCGAATGCAACTTATACATTGTTTTTCACGATTTTTATTGAATCTCCTCTAGTGCGACTTATAGTCCAGAAAATACGGTAAATATTTAATTGTGTACCTTAAGGATGATTATATAGTGACACATCCAAAGAAAGGTAAACATGAACAATCGGGCTCATTATTTGTTTCACAGATATTGAAATTTAAGCAGTTCATGTTCGTCGTCAATGTAATCTGATTATAGAAAGAGTATCGAAACAGATTTTGGAAAATTGGAGCTGTAAATTTGGAGTGAATGAAGGTTGATGAAATTATCGAGGCCAGTAATCTTAGTGGTCACTGTGAACTGTACTGGGACCAAATGACCTATCTTTTCAACGGTCGTGAAGTTATTATTAACTGTAGCGCCAGAATTTATCTCCATCCATATTTATGCTCCGTCGATTAAGTTTTCTATTCAGAGGTTTAAGATTGATGTTAAGCAATTTTGTTTATTTTTTTTACCTTTCTTGGCAAAGAAATACAAGAACACATTCGAAGTTTTAATTTGTATGTTTGTTTAAAAATCATAACTGCAACCGCTTGAACGCACCCGACCTTTCAGGGGACCAGTTCCAGATCAACACAACACCACCACCAGAACCTTAAGATGTCTTGATAAGATTTCTGGATCCATTCCTTTATTGGGCTCCGCATTCCTCTACCTACGATAAAGTTACTGCAAAACAAGGTGTATTCATCAGACCGCATAGCCCTCTTCTAGTCTTCACGTGTTCAGTCACGACGTTCCAACCAATGCTATAGGGGAACTTTCCTGTTCTTTGCAGAAATCGGGGGGGTTCCGTATAAGCATGTGCGACTGTCCATTTAGATACACTTCAATCCCCCGCGCATGGTCCTGCCAAATATAGGTCGGCATTTTAAACGACGGTTGCCTCGTTCACGATTGGTGGTCTTTGAACCACATTTACGTCCTGTGGATCAGTTTTTTTCAGCAGTTGAATATTATGGATATTGCACCTTTTGAGAATATCAGTCGCCAGTTATAAAGCACCAACAATGAGTCCGTTGTTCGCCATGCTGATCCAATCTATGATTAGGCTCTCCCAATTCTTTCTTAGGTAAGTACTCATTTGAAATACATGCCTGGACATGACGTCAAACTATTTTCCATAAAAAAAACATTTATTTATTGATATTCCGTTCTTTACATAAAAACTAAATTTCAAGACATAATTAAAAATTCATGTTTGCTATTGATACTTAATTATGATTTCTTTTCTTTCTCTAAAATTGTATATAAACGATTCTCGTTTGTAAAAGAATTTTTAAAAGAGGAATCGTGCGCCTTAAATTCTTTGTAGTCTTCGCTACTTAAAGTTTCACTTTAAGACATTGTATAGATAAGAAAGATAAAGAGAAATGGAATGTCTTAATTGATGGACATGCTTCACATATAACAAATTATTTTTATCGAAAAGTAGAGAAAGAAAGAATCGACTGAAAAGAAAATATCAAGATTGCTAAGGGTGTAGGTGTGCGAGGCTGTCTTAGTTGCGCTTGAGGTTTTTCGCAGTCGACGTCTCATCAAAGATTCATGGGTAGCAAAAGGGTGCGGCAGACATGAGACGTCGACCTGAGCTTATTATGTTGATGGGAGATGCGTGTGGGTAGTTGTAAGGGGAAGTGAAATAGACGAGGAGGATTATTTGGACATGTAATGGAACTGAAAGATGCCAAGGAAGGAGAAGAAAATTCACTAAACATGACGGAAAGTGGCTGGAACGAAGGTGGAAGGGGAACAGAAAACACGCTCTTCTTTTTTGTTTTCTTAATTTATGGCACTTGATGATAAGAGAGGAGAAAGCATTTAAGGAGTTTTATCTTACAATTATTTCTAAATATCCTTAACTATTGCTCATTATTAGAAACATAATAAATAACCTGTAATATCTTTCAGCGGTTTCGCTATTATTAGGAGAACATATAAATTCAGCTTAAGAGAGTTTCCTTGGCAATATCCGAGAGCGCCTCGATTGCCAAATAGCAATATTCGATTAAAGCAGATATAATGCTTCTACTCGGATTGAAAACAGTTACCAGGAAATGAATTGAATATGAACTGAATATTTAATGTCACGTGCCATTAGTTAAGATTTCTTCGATTAAATTACATTTCAAATAACTTGTTTTATTTCTACGATCACTGAATCGCAGGTTTGAATTTCTATTTGAATTTGTATGAATAAGTTTATTTGAAAAGTTTTGCTTGGTACACTGATTTTATATTTCATATATTTAAATTTGCTTATATATATGCCCCTTCTCTTTACCTGCTTATCTATGCATCTGTAGATGTAATACAATGAAAGAATAGGTATATGTAATTTTTTTTCTCCTTTTTTCCCTTATAATTTAAAATCTGAGGCATGGCATATGAATAAATCCCCATAGACCATTCATCAGTTATTCTTTAATGCATATAAGATAATTGTTCAATAAACACGTAAAGACAACAGAAAGCAGTTATTATTTGCATTGTTTATGTACAAGTGAGGTGGCTGCCACACATAATATCCGCTTGCTTTTTTCTAAGAGTTGTAATTAAATTGGAATAACAATCTGTCCAAAGATAATCTACGCGCATTTGTTGAATTTTTTGCCGCTGCAGTTACGAATTTTTTGGTCCTTTTGTCTGTCTGCTCCTTTCATATTTTCTACATTTTTTGATGTAGAAGGTTGAAATTCGGAATGTAGCTTACCATAGGCATGTCCTACTTCACTATTTAGTATGGTTTTGATTGGTGCAATGGGGTCAGAGGTATGGAGTGGGAGTCAGAGGGGACAAAAGATCTACGTGTTAAAGGAGTAAAATTCAGTATGCAGATTCTTCTAGGCAAGCTCTACATCGCTATGAAGTTTGGGTCAAATTGTCCCCGTGAGGTCGGAGTTGTGGGGGTGGCAGTCACTTGGTTTTTAGACTCTATGGCAACATATGGCATGTGATATGTCATTCGATGAGAAATGAAAAAATAGAGCTTTTTTATATTTTCTAAATATTATGTTCGATAATCAATTTTTGATAGAAAAAAATTGGGGGGTTAAAAAGGGCAGATAAAGGGGTAAAAATAGATGAACTCAGGGTTTCCGCTACTTTACAATATCGGTGGGTTAAATTTCCTGTTCTCGTACGAAAGTGAATCCACGAAAAATTTGGCCTATCCAGGACATGCTCGTGTTGTAGCATCAGATGAAAACGTGAGACAGCTGAAAATTCCTTTATGCGCCAATAGGGGCATTAACATCAGAGAACTTTCTGAAATGTTGAGCCTCAGTGTGGACCCTCTAAAAACAATCACTAAAAGGACGGCGGTTCAATTCTGACGCTGACGTGGAGCTTGCTGTTACGCCAAAAACCAGATGGAAGTCTCTAGCTTAGTGCACCATGGGGCTTATGCCTTTGTTCATGCAGATTTCTTTTAAATTCTTGGAATAAAAATTGCTTCTCATCCTCTGAAGATGTTTCTATTGAACAGTCCTCGTATAATCAGTACAAGGTCATTTTTATCGAAACGTATGCCGTCTATTAAAAAAATTATTTTGTCCTTAGAAAACGATCATCCAAATAGCGTCCAGCATTTAATGGGACCTAACAGGTGAAATTTCAGTGAATTGCTCAATTCGACTCCTGTTTCGACCGAAATGTTGAGTTGCTCTGCCAAACTCTCCAAATGAATCCATCTGTTAGCGAGAGTTGAAAAGTTTGGGAAACCCTGTCAGCTAATTTCATATATAGGCTTTGTATCAGGCTTAAACATTTGATTCTTGCTATGTTTTTGTCTTTTCTCTTCCAGGAGTGTTTGGATACCTGATATGTTTGTTTTTCTCGTTAAAAGCAGTCATTAAGTCTCTTTCACAAGACATTCGCTTAGGATATATGCGGCTAGATTTACGGATGAAGGAAAGATGACTTGCTGCTCCCTAACCACTTGTTCTAAGGAGAACTTTCATATCTGTTTTCCATGACTGATATTTCTGTTTTCTGTTCGGATAGTTAAGAAAATCTCTGCGGACAGAAAGAGCGAATTTGCATTTTCTCTTCTGAATTCATGTGAAATGGTCACTCGATACAGAAATCTATGGGCAGCCAGAAATCACACAAAGTCATGCCTGGAGAGTACGGAGACTGACGAACAAGCATGATGCCATTCTTTTTCAGTAAACTCTGAGTCACGTAAATAAATGCTCTAGTATTTTCATGACGCAGCTGTCAGTAATGTGAGGTTAATGAGTTCGACATCTTGCGACGAACTGCACCATGAAGGTGACGGAGAACGTTCTGGTAGTGCTTTTAGTAAATGTTGATCCTTATGGCAAGAACTCGGGATGCTTTGGTAGCAAATAATGTTTCAGGATTAACATGGAAAGTGTCAAGTTACCAAATTCTGCTCTTGATACAGTTTGCACATTCTGCGCAGAGCAATTGCTAGACTGACACATAATCAGTGCTTCTTGAACATAACACAGCAGATTGAACGACTGGAATGATTTAAGTTTATAAAGCGACTTAGAATGAAGAATGGTTATGGATGCTCAAAGGGCATCATCATCCTGAATATGCTCCACGTTTGCTTTGCTTTTTTCAGTCTTGAATTAAATATAGAGGACGTAAAAGCAGTATAAACAGATTATCTCTTTAAATAATAAATATCAACCCAACAGAAGCATTTTCTATTTATTAGCACTTAGTGAATTTGATCTAATATGCAAATTTCGGCAGCGCTATTTGGAAAGAGGTTCGGCATTCCTATTATAGACTATTATTTACAAAAGAAGAAACTGCGGGTCTTCTCATGGCGAAGAAGTTTGTGACACTGTTCTGGTAATGGATTGATTTGGAGTGAAACAAAGTTACTCATCGATTGTAAATAGCGAGGGAAGCAATATCTTGATTAACTTCTTCCTAAGGGCATCATCAGGTTTCTGATGATGCCTTTGGGGGAAAAGTAGTTAAGAAATTGTCTCCTCCTTGTTTACAAGAGGTTGATAAGTTCTTTTGGAATTCACTTTGTAAACAGTTATGTTTATATTTTATCATTAGGTTAGATTGGGTTAATGACATTTATTGATTGGGAGATTGTAGAGTCCCCCTATTTGAATACAAGGTTACGAAGGTTATTAATTACAAGCAGAAGTTGTTCTTTGTTTTATTATATGTCATTAATTTATCTTTTAATGAGTGTTATAATGATGAAGCGTTAAGGCTAATTTGGAATTATAATCGATTATAAGGTTTTTAGAGAAAAGTTTCATGGTTGAAAATACGATTTCTAAAGTTTGTAAGCTTTTTGCCCATTCATTCACCTTTACATAATTAGCCTACGCCTAGTATTTAATTAAATTTTCGTTTTGGAAAAACAATAATCTAATTTATCTGCTTCTTCATATGCTTTCGTGTTAAAAATCTTTTAACGAATTGTTCTAGGAAAAACATATTTTGAGAAAAATACTGGAAAACAAACCCCTTTTAATGAGAACAGAAAGGTTATAAACAGGCCTCACTTAAAAAGGAGGCTGTCTTTTATTATTCACATGACAAATGTTATGACGAACATGTTAAAATTAAAGAAAATAATTTCATTGCTAACTTATTAATTCTGAAGAAGAAAACTTTACAACAAGCTATGCTCACTCACGTATTTCTTTAAAATTTTAGGAGTTTTTTTTAATCATATTTTATCAGATGAAGAAAATATGAAGTGAATGCTTCCATGATAAAAGGGTCACAATGGATTTGAACCCTGGAGAATTCTCGTTTTCATTTAGCTCCACCCTTCTCCGTAAAACGCTTTTTGGGTATTTTTTTTTAACCCTGTTTTCTTAGGTCTTCGCCCTCCGCTCTTTGTATTCTTTCTGACATTTTGCCAGAACGGGAATGATTAGACAAAAGAAGGGGCATGAAAAAGAATAAATAAAAAGGAGAGATGAAGAAAACGATAACGTTGAAAGATCCCAGGAAATTTTATTTTCTTTCCTTCGTAAAAAAAAATCGTAAATGAATTTTCGTATTATTATAATAATAAAAGTTAAAGTGAAGAAAATGAAATGTAAATAGCGCGGGAGATTTAGATTGGATGTAATTATTTGCCTTTTTCAGAAGTTCCTTAAATTGTAATGGAAAGTAACTTTTATAGCTGCATAGTCTTGGTAAAGTTTGAATTTTTATAATTTACTGGTAATTTTACACGATTATGTTACTTATCTATGAATTCGTATGGAATGCATGCATTACGAATCTCAAATTTGGTGAAAAGCGTAGATTGTACTCGAAGCTGAATGTGCATATTTGGAGTTTGGTTTCAGAAGAAGCGTAGGAACTAGAGACGCCATTGGACTCTTACGAATCCATCTAGAACGGTTTCTAGAAAAGGAGAGAAAACTTAACATTTGGTTTGTAGATTTAGAAAAAGCATTTGAAAAGAAAAGGCATCGACTGGAAGGATAGACGGCTGATTCAAAATCTATTACATGGAGCAAAGCATAGCGCTGAAAGTTCATCACCTGGAAACCCAGGACATCAAGATAGGAAGAGGAGTGAGTCAAGGATGCTCTTTCACCGACACTTTTTATCGTTGAGTAAGGGGTCCATAGTTCTGTTTCTATAGATAAAATTGGTAGAGACTTTACAATACAATAAAGAGAGAACAGAGTTTCCGACTAGTTTTGCCATTTATTCCCGGCTTTATCAAGGATGCACACAATCGACAATCGAACAGTGAAGTGTACATTTTTTCAGATGGGACGAAAGCAGCGCTTTCACAAAGCTCATCGAACCAGAATAAATTCCAAACGAAATACACTGAGGTAGTCAAGAAGCCTAACCAACCCAAGCGGTCTTCCACATTATACAAAAAAGAAAATAAGATTGAAGATTGTCGGAAACAAAATACAAACGAATAAAAAACAAGGAGAAAGAAAATTATCACATTTTCCAGTAGTCCGGAAAAGAGACGTTGCTGATGTCTTCAAAGTTGATGTCAAGAATGTGCCTTGGTTTTCGATACTTCATAGCCACTTCGTATCCGTTCTTCAGAATTCCATTCACTAGGTCACTGTCTTGAATCTTCATCTTCTGCACCATAATCAAAAGGATATCCTGTATAAACTTTCCGATGTGGACCATGTCTAAATCCGAGTGGATGGATTGGTTTTTCACAGTCCTTCTGTCAAGCTGGGCAATGGTCCTCAGGGTAACATTCTGGAATGACTGTAGCCCACTCCATCTGCTTCTAAGATAGTCGCCCACGCAGGCATACCATAGAGGAGTATGGTCCGAATAATTGACTTGTACAGAAGTAACTTATTGTCGATGCTGAGGGTGCTGTTGCGGCCCAGGAGAGCTATGAGACT
Organism: Rhysida immarginata; assembly: GCA_023313115.1. Classification (NCBI taxonomy): domain Eukaryota; kingdom Metazoa; phylum Arthropoda; class Chilopoda; order Scolopendromorpha; family Scolopendridae; genus Rhysida; species Rhysida immarginata. The sequence continues at coordinate 39,090 of JAHWFO010056023.1, forward strand.
ACTTAGCCCTCTTCGCTTTGTTCAGAGCGTAGGTCACGTGATGATTCCAAGAGAGTCTTGAGTCGATGATAACTCCAAGGTATTTGTAGTTGTCTACCCAGTCCAGTTTCTTATTGAAAAGAACAAGAGAATCTGGGGGACGCTTGAACTTTCTGTTGAAGTACATAGCCTTGCACTTTCCGCCATTAAGGTTCAGCTTCCAGCAGTTAAACCAGTCTTCGAACATCTTCAAGGCGTGCTGCAGACGAGTCCATGTCATAATGGCAGTATCGTCAGCATAGAAAAATAGCTTACAATTTTTAAGGTTCGGGAAATCATGCACAAAATAATTAAATAGCACGGGCCCGAGGACAGAACCTTGAGGGACACCGGCCTTTACAACACGGGGCGTGGATAGATTTTCACCAACTTTAGCTTGGTATTGAAGCGTCCCCCCCACCCCCGCAATAAATGCTAGAATCACCCCGCGTCTAGCGATAGGTTTTGAGGTGAAAGGGCGCTAAGGTTCGGGACCCAAAATTAAAATGAGGTTCCACCTGACACTGAGTTATTCGGTTAAGGTACATTTATTTGGTCATTACTATCAGTACAATATCTCATTTACATAAAATTCTTATTCTTAAACTACTGAATTGATCCTAGGAATTATCTTTCTTATCTACTGACTAAATACATGTTCATTATAGTTCTAGTGTGCTGATTGCACGGGAAGTTAAAAAACGGCACACCTAACCTCTATTATTGGTAGAGCCTGCATGCAGGGATTAATGCCCTCTGGTGTCTCGACAGTGAGCATTAAAATATTGGCTCAGCTGAGATAACATATGCATTCACCCTATACCCCCGTATCAAGTATTCCTAACAAGACATTAACGCCAACATGCGCTGGTTGCCTCCTTTAAATAACAGAACTAAGGGGGGGGGGAGGAACTGTAACCCCTCTTGGTGGGTAAGTGTGAATACTGAAACGTCGACAAACTGGGCCTTGAGGCTCTACAATACTCGTACGTGTCTTAAGCACGACTGTGGGAATGTACTTAAAGAAGCACTCAGTATTTTACTCCACTGTAGACCAGATTCCCAGACAAATGCTAGGCTTCTATTAATACAGGTAGGGTGCTTAACTGGTCTACTACAGACTACTTTACATAAAATTATAGTTGACCGCGAACGGTGTCACATTCCCTTTTGCAGTGAGTCTTGGCAAACAATCAGTTCGGCGGAGTGGCGTTCGCTTCCCACGCATTAGATCGCGACGTCGACGCTAGTTAAACTTCAGTCAATGCCATAGGCGGGAGGACCAATGCCACCGCTGTTTATTTCTTCTTAACTTCAAATTAGTTCGAATCGACCGCCATCGTATATGAAAGTAACGCATAGTCAACTCACCAACTCCATCGCCGTAACGAACATGATTACTTGAATTCTTGCATATCACCCCGTTTCAGCTTTTAAAATTCTGGGATCCAAAATGAGAAAGGCTTCCGCATCACTAGTTCCATTTGAAACTTCTTATCTCTGGAGATTAGTGGCCCCGGTAGTCTTGTTCGAATCGCTCAAAAAAACATCGTAATTAATGACGACATCGTTTATAAAAAAAAACACAATTATTACAAACAACTTTATAAATCAACACATCTTACATACAGTTCGTGTCCTGCATCTCATGGCTTAAGATAATTTTTAACCATTTCGACTGTAAAACACGGGCCGCATACGAAAAACATCTTTACACTTCAAAGAATTTTTTTCAAAAAAAAAAAAAACAACACAAAAACAGAATCTCTATAACAAACAAAAACAACAAGCCAGTGACGTATTACAATTTCCTAGAAAGCGACCGCAACAATACTCTGCCGGAGGATGAGAGATCATCTCAGAAACGCATCTAACAATTGCCCCTCCAACAGAGCATTGACTACGATCGCCAACAAGGAACCACACAACAATTAAGAATCACAACACTGTTTCATATGCATTTACATTTTCAACCATATAAAACACGACCAACACCATAAACTAGCACAAAACACGCAAACAAATAACAAAACAAACGAACAATTCAGAACACTAACGAAGTTCTCCCTAAAAATTGCTAACACAAAACTACTTCCTCCACCCCTTCATCAGACATACGTGACTTCCATTTAACCGGAACGTCACAGTATGACCTGTCAATGAGAAAGGATTTCACCTTCAAAATCAAATCAGGAGGAAACCCGTCTCTAATCATCTTGTAGACAAGGCCCCCATGCCACACTTGGTCAAAAGCTTTACTGACATCGAGGAATACCACTCCGCAGTACCTGGAAAGGTTTAAGGGGGTGCTCAGGTCTTCTACGAGCCTCCATATCTGCATCTGACAAGAGTGGGCGGCACGAAAGCCAAACTGATCTCTCCGAAGAAGATCATTGGCGAGACAGTGGTCTTGGAATCTGACGAGGATCGTTTTCTCCAAAACTTTAGACATTGAGGGGAGCAGACTAATACGTCGGTAGCTCGAGGGGAATTGCTGGATTTTGTCCCTGCTTGGGGATACTCAAAACAATAGATTGTTTCCAAGATGCAGGGAAATAAGAAAATTTCAGCAGTCGCTAATGATATTGGTGAGAAAGTCAATAAAGTTCTTTGGGAGATTAAGGATACACACAAGAGGACATACGCCTTTATATACGGAAAATATGGTCCAGAATGAGAGCATGATTGGATGAAGAAATAACAAGTAGTAAATAAATAAATTATACAGTGCGACATTTGGATAGGAGAATGGTTGGATAAGGAACCAATAACAATGAAATTATAAGGAAACCTTGAGAGGAAAATTGATTAAAATATAAAGGAAAAGGTGAAGTCATAACGCATACAAAATCGAAAACGAGGACCTAGTAGAAGACTCATCTAGAGTTAATCTAAGGTAACAATAAGAAATGGAAAAGAAAGTAAATATACAAAATTTGAAAAATTACAAGATATCGGATAAAGAATTTAAAATAGAATAAATATCAAAAACGGTTTGGCAATTGAGGAGATGATCTGGAGAGATCTTAGCTTTAAAGATCTCAATAGCTTCGAGAGTGGCGTCTTGAATGGGTCGTTACATAGATGGAGAATGTTCATAATTTAACTTTGCTCGTTTGGGGCATGTCCGCGTAGTGTGATTTATTATCTTGTTTATTGTAGGAGTCCATGTGTTCCTTGAATCGTTTATTGAAACTGCGGGTCGAGAGGCCTATGTAGTATTTATCGCAAAATCCACAGTTTAATCTATAAACTTCGGAACGGGAGAAATTGTCGGTGCCTGTTTGGATGGGAGGGATTAAGAGAGCGAAAGCATGGGGTCGATGAGCGGTAGGAAACTTGGAGGCCAAGTGAGGAGAGGAAGGCGGAAAGGCGGTAAAAATGAGGACTAATGAATCGCAAGGATACCCATTTCTTGGATGGGGATGGGTGAGGAGGTTTAAGGTTGGAGAGGGCAAGTTTCCTTCGTTGGAGAATACGGGAGAAGGTGGAAGGCGCGTATAGTTCGGAATTCGGTGGCACGGGAAGAAGGATTGAGGGGTAACTTGAGGGCACGGTCGATGAAGAAACGGAGGGAGGCTTCTTTATGGATAGGAGGGTGTGAAGAGGAACAGTGGATTAAATTAGATGATGTGGTGGGTTTACGGTAGACGGAGAAGGAAAAGCGGTGGTTGGAGGGGTCATTAGTGATGAGGATATCGAGGTATGGAAGAGAGCGGTTAGATTCGGTTTCAAAGGCGAACTGGATGTGGGGTGAGAAAGAGTTGAAAAGGTTAGCAATGTCAACAGGTGAGGTAAATCGGGAATCAAAAATAATTAGGATATCATCAACGTATCGAAAGTATGAAATAATGGTGGAGTTAGAGATGAGGGGAGAGACAAAGGTGAGTTCAAGGTTCTGGAGGAAGACTTCGAAAAACTACTTAATGGAAACCCCATTCCTAAACCGGACGGTTGGGAATAGAAAGTATTATTAAAGGAAAGGTAACTCTGGGTAGAAATGACAGAGAGGATAGAGGTTAGGTCGACGAGGTCATGAGCGGGAAAGAAGGATGAGATCAGGAGGTGTTCAAGAATAGAGAGGGTGTCTGGGACAGGGATGTTAGTATAAAGGTTAGTAACGTCAAGTGACATGAGGGAAAGGTATTCATTAGTGTGTAAGGAGGAGAGAGATTCAGTAAGGGTAATGGAATTCTGGACATTATAGGTGTTCGGCAATAGTTTAAGGTTGAAAAGAATCAGAAAAGGGACTTCGCAACGCGATGGGCATGGGCGGGGGTGTAAATGACAACTGGTCTTATAGGAGCTATCAGGGGAATCAGGAGGTATTTCGTTTACGGCAGAAATGGTAGACATATGAAACTTAAGGGTAGGATCGGATGGTAAGATAATAAAATTATTGGATGAAAGGAAGTCACAGACCTTGGATATGTACGAGGGGAGATCAAAAAGTCAGTTGCACTAACTCACCGCATGAGCGCGCTGTGTGTCGCAATCTTGGGCAAAGCGAAGAAAGAGACATTAACTGCGCAGACGTCGGATAGGACGGTTGCTGTAGTTTCCCGTCGTGCTTTGTGTGACTAGCGGGCTAAAAGCAATGGCGCGTCAACTGGATGTCCACTCCAAACTTGAAGTGCGAGCAGCAATCCGATTTCTATGGGCCAAACGGGTGAATTGCACGAACATTCATCGTTAAATCACTGCTGTATATGGAAATTGAGCGCCGGTGTGATTTTGTTGCACGATAACGCAACACCTCACAAGGCCCGCCAAACGTGCGAACTGTTGCAGCGATTCAAGTGGGAGGTTTAGCAACATTCTTCATACAGTCCCGACTTAGCGCCATGCGACTTTCATCTTTTCGGTAAGCTCAAAACGGAACTCAGTGGACAAAGATTTTGAAACGATGAGGAGGTGAAAGCGGCTGTCACCGTGTGGTTACAAAACGCTGGAGGAGATTTCTATGCATCCGGAATCGAAAAGTTGGTTGATCGTTCGGATAAGTGTTTAGAGTCTCTTGAGGACTATGTGGAAAAGTGAACCTACATTGTATGCTGCTATAGCCGTGTTGCTTTTGTATAGGTGGTGTAATAAATGGCCATACCGTGGAAGTGCAACTTACTTTTTGATCTCCCCTCGTATATGGATCGGTAGAGGATAACGGAAGCATTTCCTTTGTCGGCTTTGACTAATAAGGGCATCGGCTTCGGCTAATTTCTTCTTTATGGTGGAGGCGACGGCCTGCACCATTGCGTTGTTCGCAGGAAATCTTGGCGGACGTCGCATCGTTGTATGCTTTGCGGATGAGGTGTCCCGCAACGGCACGGGCTGGTGGGATAGGAAAGTTATGGCTCGTTCTGTCTCCGCGATGATAGAGTGGAGATCAGGTTGGGTGGGCCGTCTGTGGATGACGTGGTTAAGGCCCTTGTTTAGAAGGGATAGCTCGTCGACTGAGATGGGATCGGTGTTATGATTTGTATATTTACTTTCTTTTCCATTTCTTAAAGTTACCTTAGTTTATGTTAACTCTGGATGAGTCTTCTACTAGGTCCGCGTTTTCGATTTTTTAGACGTCACCTTTTCCTTTATATTTCAATCAATTTTCCTCTCAAGGTTTCCTTATAATTTCATTGTTATTGGTTCCTTATCCAACCATTCTCCTATCCAAATGTTGCCACTGTATAATTTATTTATTTATTATTTGTTATTTCTTCATCCAATCATGTTCTCATTCTGTACCATATTTTCTGTATATAAAGGCTTATGTCCTCTTCTGTGTATCCTTGATAAAGCCGGGAAAAAATGGCGAAACTAATCGGAAACTCTGTTCTCCCTTTGTTGTGTTGTAAAGTCTCTACCAATTATATTAACACTTTTTCGCATCTACCTAGAAGAAATTATCAACAATGCTTGGAGCAAAGAGTCCGGGATTACAATGGGAAGAAGAAGAATTCAGTGCATCCGATTTGTAGACGATATGGCCTTTCTAACAGCGCAGGTAATGGAGCTTCAGCATATGTGTGAATTTCTGAGTGCTTCCTTAGAAGGAAGCGGCATGCGAATTAACATCAGGAAAATCAAAGTAACACGTATTTAGTAACACGTATCAGACGGTGAAGTTAAGGAGCAGTTAATAGAACAAGTTCGAACATTCAGATACCTATTAAATATTGTCAGTGAAGATTGTAAATACGATAACGAGATCGCGATAGCGAAAGTGGCATCCCAGAAGCACACGAGACTGTTAATTTGTAATCCGAAAAAAGTCACGCAGTTTTCACATGTTCATCGTCGCTGAAATGCAGGTTGCCGATGATCTCCTTTAGATCCTGGAACAGCCGGTAGCCACTGGACGTGAGGTCCGACTGTAAGGCAGGTGGTCAAATTGTTCTCAAACAAAAGATCTGATTAATTGGGAACCAGTCCGGACCTCGCGTCCATTGGCTACCACCTATCCCTAAAAGAGATCATCAGCTGCCTGCATTTCAGCGACGATGAACAAGTGAAAACTGCATGACTTTCTTCACCGGCAGCAGCTTCTATGAAGTGATCATGCGTAAGTACATTGAGGCACTTACTCCTTCGAGGGAGTTTTGCGCCATCCCTATATCTTTAACGACTGCTGTATGATGGTCGCAGCAGCCGGGACCGACGGCTTTACGTGCCCTCCGAAGCACGGGGGGAGATGGAAATTTCCAGGTGGTCACCCAACCTGTGATTAGCCGCGCCCAAGGTTGCTTAACTACACCAGTGTATTGAGCAAGGCGAGAAACTGGGCTACGGCTGACCCCTAATTAAGCATTAGAATAGGTAATATGCTGAATTGTGATTATTTTTGTACGTGAATCTATCGTGTGGAAGGATACCTGTGATTTTTATTCAATAAATGCTTTGTAGTGCAGTTGTATACACCGTTTTTTAGGTTACAGTGTCCCTCCTCAATTCAAAAGGGGCACCCGACGCATTCCTTGATGTTTGGTTTGGTTTGTTTGGTATTAATGTCCTTTTCAACTGCTATGGTCATTTCAGGATGGCGTTATAGGGACCGCAAATTTTGCCTCGCAAGGGTTCTTTAACGTGCAGCCGGCAAACGACTACACGGGACCAACGGCTTCACTTTCCTTCCAAAGGAAGTGCATGACCTCAGGATTTCCCCCTGATAAAATTCTCGTCATCCTCGGCCGGGGTCCAACCTGCGTCCTCGGGCATGAGAGGCGATCACGTAACCACTGAGCCACCGAGGCCGATCATTCCTTGATGTTGGTAATGTTCTTGTTATAGTGTTTGGCAGAGTCAGCTACCTCAGGAGTTGTATTGCTGTTACATACAAGCACAATAGATGCGAACAATGACTGAGTATTCCCTAACAATAAATTGGGAGGCCAAGCTGCAGGTGTAACTACCGTGAGTAAAAACCAGGAAGGGTGTGACATGCCATTTATGTCTCATATATCATGATCAATTTTTGTTTTGCCCACAATAAGTTGTTTGGGAATATGTTGCTCAGTAATTCATTGTTTAGATTCACACTTTAAGTGCTTATGCTCGATCTTGTTTACCTCGTGTTTACCTGGGAACACGTAATTACTGCTATTGGTACAGTTTGTAATTTTGTTGCATTTAAATTTATTTATTCCAAAGTACGAATCTAAATAATCTTGGGGACTCGCCTGTTTGGGGTGGGAGGGGGTCATTAAACACACAGTTTATGTTCAGTTTTTACTTTTAATTAAAATTTTCTTCGCGATTAAAAAGTTAAAGATAATCGTAAATTGAAAATGAAAACGTCTTTATAATGCAAGTTAAAATCTTATTACTTATGCAGATTAGTAAGTTTATCTCTGTCTTTGGTTCTCATGAGAAAAGAAGCCCATTTATAAGTTTTAAGTACGGAATAAAGAAAATAGGAGTTGAAGGAGAGTGAAATTAAAAAAAAAAACTTTGAAAATTCGTACTTCTTAAGGGGCAAAGAAGAAACAGTTTCTTCGGCGTTAAAAGTAGGGAACATTAAAATTCCATGGCTGAAACAAATCCACATCCCAGTGGAATCCTTTGTCCATGAAAAGTTTATGTCTGTAGACTACAAATTGGTTCGCAAAGAATGCATTTTTTTATTCTGTTTTAACTAAGACTAGAGGGGGAAACGCTTTGTGTAATTACCGTCAGATTTAAATTACAAAAAAATGCCTTCAATATAATTTATTTAATGGATGTTGGAATAAGGTAAACGCATCTAAATGAGGAAGAAAGTAAATGTCATGTTAAAATGCTTGTACGATGATATACTTAAGTAAGTGTAAACTTTTTTTAAGTGGATGTTGGAGAAAATGATGGCAAAACCTTTTCCTTTTCCTAAAGTAAATGAAGAAGCAAATCAAGTAAATTAACGAGGGCTTTATTTTGGAAAAAAAATTATAGACCTAGGAAGTGCTCGCTATTAAAGCTTTTATAAATATTCTTTAGAGCATTTGTTTTTGGAACCTTTAGTTTTAAGCCCAAAAACTTTTTTTTAAGTAATTAAGACAGTTGGTATATGTTCAAAGAAGTTTATTTGTTTAAAAGCTGTAGTCTCTAATACGAGGGGCATTCCAAAAGTTTTTGGCCAGGAAACCGCTGCACACATCCTACAAAATTTGTTTTACTTTCTCGAAGTATTTCAGTCTTATCATATGGTCGTGCGCAAGATTTGAGCGTGCCACGTTGCATTGTTTTTGAGTGGCACAATTCTAAAGCTCGCGCAAATAGACTGGTAGATAGACTTAAAACACAATGGAGCCGAATCAGAAGGTATGGCGTGCTATGGTTTTCTATGATTATTCCAAAGGCTTAGAAATTTCGGATTGTTTTGAAACTTTACAACAGACATTTCCTGGCAGAGCTCCGAGTAAAACCAGTTTTGTCCTGGCATCGCGAGTTTAAGAGGGGAAGACGAATCTCGCCAGTCGATTCAGTTAGCCGAAAAACATCCGTGCTGTGTCGGATATGAATGCGATTGAAAGTTGGTAACTTTTTCCCGGAGTGAGACGAGCCAAAGCATCGGATTATCACTGGTTAAAACAAACTTGCATGTACACTTGCAACTCAGGAAGGTTTCATCACGATGCATCCCTTGTTTGTTGATCAAAGAGCAGAAAACAAGCCCAAGCGCAGTGGTGCCAAGAAATGATCGAAAAGTTCAACAACGAGGTATCAAAACGTGTCAAGGACATCTTCACAGATGATGAAACCTAGCTGTATCATTACCACCCCAAAACTAAGCAACAATCCAAATAGTGGCTCCCCAAAGGGTAAGGACCACCACAGAGATGCAAACGCTCTCGGAATACTGGGAAGTTGATGGTGGCAATTTTCTTCTGTTCCATTGGCCATGTGTGTATCTTTGTGTTTGAAAACAAAAAGACGGTTACAGCAGAATGGTATATGACATCCTGCGTGCCAGAGTTCCTAGAAAAATGGAAGGAGAAACGTCTGAAGACCAGAACAAGAGGTTTGTTTTGACAACGTCCCAGCACATCCTTCCTATTGTCCAGACTTGGCACCTTGCGACTTCTTTTTATTCCCGACAAATCAAGAGCAAAGCTAAGGGGGTTCCATTTCGACAGTGATGATGATATCCTTAGCTCACATTTTGTAGCTCACTGCTCAGGAACAGGGAAAAATGCATGTACGACTGATTCAGGAGGATGACATTTTGTATAGAAACCGAGCGAAAGTACTTCACAAAGTGCTAAAGGAATGGTTGTCGTTAGATGCATGCAGCGTTCTTGGCTAAAAGCCTTTAGTGTACCCCTCGCATAGGGTATCTTAAACGTGACGTTCAGAGATTTAAACTTAGCAAACAAAATCGTAGATAATATGGCTTTATAAAGAAACCGAATATGAGATAATGCAAATATTAAGAATCATCAATGACTTGTATGCTTATTTCGTTTATTAGCTTAAGTAGTACTGCTGTACGAAGAGCGTCAAAACGGAAAAATTTACAATTATAAAAAGAATGCGGACATGAACAACATACATGGTAAAAACTATACAATGCCAATAAGAAAATCTTAGTGCATAATTCTGTCATTGGCGCAGTTATAAATTTAGTGCAACGTCGGTTTTGACAGCAAATCTAAATAAATTGGTATGGCGGAATGGTACATTCGCCCAGGCCTACCACGAGATACGGAATCAAAAAGAATTATGGGGCTGTGTTGGGACACGGCCGCTAGTTAAATTGTAGAATACGTCTTGAGGCCACATGGCGAATAAGTAAGAACTTTGTGCAATAATTTACATAATTTAAAAAATTTAATTTCTGATATAAAATGTTCACACAAAAACTGTACTTGCAATTCATCATAAATTGTTAACCAAACCTTTATGGCATTTCCAACTTACAAATCACTGGTCAATGATAAGAAGAGTATGTTAGAAATGGCAACAGACAAAAACCAATATTTCGCGCAAACTTCAAATTTATAGTACTGCCACCCAATGTAATAGGTGATTCGATGGGTTTGAAATCTAAATTAAAATGTTTCTTCATAAAGCTAAGAGCGTATAAATTTAATGTAGCATCTACATTGATAATGCTAACTGTCATAATTGCAATATTGGTATCCACCTCCATGTTGTCACTGACTGGTGTAGGTGTTGGTGAATATTTCATTATCGCACTGAACAACAAGATTTCCATATCAGATATCGACACTTTAGGATGAATATACAATGAGTGGCCAGATTATTATGACCACCCCATCAGTACTTCGTTGGGCCACCTTCTGCCTTCAATACTGCGGCGATTCGCATTTACTCCACGAGATGTTGAAAGGTGAAGCGAGGAAGCTGACAACATGAATGCTGTTGTCTGGTGCTTTCTGGCCACAATCCGCTTCAAACCAACACCACCTAAAGATAAGGCCTTAGTACTCGGTGAGAACTGCGTCATCAAACTGAGACAGACAATGCAACTTTCAATGCAAAAAACCGTTCCGTGTATTTCATTTGTTGCAAACAATGAAACTTGTATTGTCTGAAATCAGCGCGAAATCATAGCTAATTAGTCTACAAACATCAGGTGTTCATAATAATCTGACCACTCAGAATAAGCACTTCCTAGTAAAGATCTCACAAGAAACCATTGTACAAAGCTTTAACAATACAAATATCATTGATATCAGCGTCGATCAGTCGTCTAGAGTTAGATGAGTCTTTCAGTTTAGGTTCACATTCATTAAAGATAGGTTAGGTTAGGTTAGGTTAAAAAATTGCAAACTCCCCTGCTCTTCTATAATTTATAATACCATATTTTTGAATAGTTTAAACTTGTTCTACACAGCATGAAATCTTTCATACAGGACTGATGAAAGTGATGAAGCTAAGATATCACACTTCTGTTACCTGGGTGCTTCAAGTCCTTCTCAAAACAAAATCTATCACAAACATTAGGCTACACGAATATCCAAAATCATTGTTTATGACTATAGAAGGAAATATGAATTCCGTGTACCAAAAATGTCTCATATACAGATGTCCCATGTTGAACGTCTAACTACTCAACAGGAACGACCGAAAGTTGAGTCGTGGTGACGCCAAAGTGAACAATAGCCCGATACAAATGCGCGAATAATTTCCACTGCTAAGTTCGACGCAAATATCATATCAGATGATATAAACGTTTCAACACCGAGTAATAAAATCCAACCCATGGAGGTCTATAATGAGCCATAACAGTCAACATTAGCAGCATGTTCATCAAATTCGATTTATGTACGGAGTGATATACAGGTCGAGGCATTTATCTTGAGAAGACTGAATATCTCGGAAACTAAGCATTGTACGAAAAAATATCCAAAATCTAAAGTGAATTTTTTCGCGGGGGAAATTCATTAGTTAAAAAATTACTCCCCACCTCCTTGTGAGGGGGGGCTGAGGGAGGGGGTAACTTTGAAATCTTAAATAGGAACCCTTATTTTTAGTGGTACATTCAGATTGTACACAATATTTGAGAAGATAGAGGCCCTGAAAGTGTTGAACTTTTAAATTTTGAACCCAATTTTATCGATGAACACGGAGAGATAGAGAGTGGGTCTTTCAGGCATTCCTATTCTACTTTTCAATGGTCTTTAAAAATACGAAGTCAGAATTTAAAAAATCCAATATTTTTCAATAGACACGAACAATGCCTCCAAGGACTGCTGCCCCCAAAAGTTTATTTGTGCACTAAAAATTTTGAATGCATGCTTTGTTTTATATACTACCGAATGCAATGTCATTCATTCTTTTATTATTAATAGTTTTGACGTTATTAAGGTTTTCGTGATCAACACTTTCGTGACATTCACGATTTAAGCGTGGCATCCCAGTATCGAAACATAAGACGTATTCTACGTCAAAAAGAAAATTGTATTTTTCAATAAGAGGAAGCTGTTCATGCCGTTTATATTGTGTTTGGAGCTTTGAAATGAATGTTTCTGCCATTTCTTCATTTTTTCAAAAAATAAATTAATTTCTCTAAAAAGGCTTAGCCCATTTCCATAAAAAATGGTCAAGGTATAGTTTAAGAACCCCACTGTCTGAATTTCTAAAAAATAAAAAAAAAAATAAAAAAATAAAAAAAAATTGACAGGGGTGGTCTTGGGAGAGGGGATAGTAAATAACTCCAAAACGGCTCACCACAGCCAAACAAGTAATTCACAAAAAAAATTCGCCTTAATGAGAGGAGTATGTACCTGTCGAGTTTCTTGAGTTTGGTTCGCTCGTTTGAACGCTACAGCTATTTTTTAATTTTTAGAAAATAATTAATATCTCCAAAAAGGCTTACCCAATTGACATAAAATATATGCTAAGGCACAATTTAAGGAACCCTCTAAGTATGTATAATTTTTATTTGGTTCGGCTATTTGCAGTTTCAGAGGAGTTAGCTGCACAAAATTGGTCACATACGTACATACATACATACGTACAGACGGAAAATTTTTTATTCAAAATTTCAACATATCTTTACGAATCATGAGTTTTTAAGTCGATTTCAGCAAAAAAAAAAAATTGAATTTCTGAAATGAAAACAAAGGCCTTCACTCTTAGAGAGTGGTAGGCCAACAGTAGTGCGGACGGGGTATTAGGGTCCAAAACATTCTTTCCAATTCTTATCGTTTACAGATATGAAAGGGACAAAACTATCTTTTTAATTATCTGACTGTATTGAGATTTTGAAGCAACAGTAGCCAGTTTTTTACAAATTGGTTGAAAGTCAAAGTTCGATATCTGGAATTTGATTACTTATTGTTCGAAGTTTTTGAATAGTACTTGCGATCGATTTTTTATCTATAATGCAAGTTCTCGTTATTTATCTCGACTCGTTAAGTTGAGGACATAACGTTTTGACGTTTGTGGTATTGCACATTTAAACGAGGAATTTGGAAATTAACTGTAGCACTGATCTTTTAGCCTTTTATGCGATCACACGAAATGGAAATGGTGCACGTTTTGAAGTTTTGGGCGGGAAAGCAAAACGGGTCCCGAGCGATTTATGGTCCCGGAAACCTGGCTGATATTAATGAGATCACGTGATAAGCCCGCGTTGAATTTATCGTTGTGATAAGTCGTCGCTTCCTTCGGTCGCTAGCCAATGAGAAAACGGCAGCATTTTGCGCATGCGCGGCGACTTTTTCCCTTGGGCCTAGTAGCAGTCGAAGAGCGGCCCTGCTAATGAAGAAATAGAATTTGGCTATGACGTTGAAATTTACTTTCGAGGAAATTTGGTCTGGCGGGGCTATTTTCTTATCTTTTTTCCCCCCAGTTTAACGTTTTACTTTTTCTTTTTTTTCTTAAATATGGAGATTTTTTCTTTTTACCGCTTGGAAACTGTGTTTTTATCGTTTGAAATGAATAATTCATTATCGATCCTCAGAATTGTTTTTGGGAATTTTATCTCGGGAAGTTTTCTTTTCCAATCCAAATGGAATTGCTGTGTCGGGCTTTTCGGGCTGATAAAAATAAGCGATGACTATGGAAAATAATTTTCAAAAATTTGTTTTAAAAATATATGAGACTAGGTAGAAAAAAAAAATAACATTAAACAAAAGATGACATTGCAGCCCCTTTGGTTTTGTTGTTGTCTCAGGAATTCACCGAACTTCCTTTTTTTTTTATTTCGACTGGTGCTAAGCTAATCAATCATCAGTTTTTATCGAACGAGGTTACTTTACGTCGGTTTAGACATACCCAAAGATTTTCTATTAGATTTTTTTCATATTGTCGTTGATTGCGGCTTAATATAAATGTAACTCATGAAACAGCTTGAGATATAATTGAACTTGCTTCTACAATTATATTATCGCAAATTTCTATAGAAAATTTTAAAATTTATTTCGAAATTTTATAAAAACACTATATAAAATAAAACGTAAGAATAAAATCGATTGGGACGGTAAGAAAACTCTACAAAAACAGTAACTGAAAGTTCCTTCGAGTTTCTCTCTCTTTAAATTTTTGGTCTGTTTCCCCTCCAAGACCTTTCTTTTTCCCTTGTGGTTTTAAGAATGGCGTTTTACCTTCAAGAATAATTGAATTTTATTACAAACAAGTTTGAAGGTGGATAGGAGAAAGGGAAACGTCTTGGACACACTAAAAAAACCCGGGAGATTCTACTACTCTTCCACAAATAACAGTTTCTTTCGTCTCTTAATGTTTGCCATTTAAGAAGTCAAGAAGGAAGTCGACGCAAAACTGTAAGGAAAGAATTGAAACAGGGAAAGGAAAAAGAGAATGGGTTCTGCTTTCGTTTCTTTTAAAGTATAAAAAAACGAAACTACTTGCAGATATTGTTTCTCACATAGTGAAGTAGCATGTTAGTGAGAAAAAAATATATACTGATAGTAAATTTTAATTATACAAGGTTTGCGTTTTCTTAAGGTCACAAATGGCCAACTAACTTCTTCTAGTTTACATCTTATTTATTTTGTTTGTAGAAATGTTACCTCATTCTAAATTTAAATTGAAAAAGGACACACTTTTTTATTCTTTAACAAGTTGCTTGCAAAAGGTGTTAAGAATTCTTGACTCTTACCCGGCCATATGATTGAATTTTGAAACATTTCCAGGTAAACATGCCTATTATCGTATTTAACTGAATAGATGCCGACGTCGAATTTTAGCCGACGCCCCATTTTTTTTTTTTCTTTCGGGTCATTGAAGTATATTTAAAACCACATGGTTTTTTTTCTTTACAATGAATAGACATGGCTAGGCTACTGTATATAAAGTAAATGTAATCAAATGATGATACATTTCAAAACAGAATTTACACTGAATGGCCAATTTATTAGGAACACCCCCTCTAATACTGTGTTGCGCCTTTATAACAGCACGAATTCACAGTGGGATGGATTCAATTAGCCGCTGGAAGCATTATTCCGTGATGTTTGTCCATGCGGATACAACAGCTGCTCCCAGTTGATGCTTATTGCATGGTGGTAGATTCATGCCTCGAATAACCCGTTCCAGCTCATCCAAAAGATATTCGATTGGGTTCAAATCCGGGGGCTGTGGTGGCCAGAGGAGGAAGTTGAATTCATTATCGTGCTCCTGGAACCATTCGACAATACGAGCATTGTCCTGCTGGAAGTATCCTTCCGATGGGGGAAACACAGTAGCCATGAAGGGATGAGCATGGTCGGCAATAATGTTCAGGTAGCCCTGACCATTAAGGCGTTGTTCTTCAAATATCAGCGGACCAAGAG
This sequence comes from Rhysida immarginata, assembly GCA_023313115.1. Classification (NCBI taxonomy): domain Eukaryota; kingdom Metazoa; phylum Arthropoda; class Chilopoda; order Scolopendromorpha; family Scolopendridae; genus Rhysida; species Rhysida immarginata. The sequence goes on from JAHWFO010056023.1 coordinate 54,839, forward strand.
TATGCCAGGAAAACATTCCCCAGACCATTACAGAGCCTCCACCAGTCGGAACAGTGGAAACCAGACAGCAGGGGTTCATTGCTTCGTGTTGTTGTCTTCAAATTCTGCGTTGGCCATCTGCATGGTGCAATAGGAAACGGGATTCATCCGACCAGCAGACCTTCTTCCAGTCGTCGACTGTCCAGTGTTGGTGATCACGGGCAAATTGGATATATCTTTTGCGGTTTTGGGTGGATCAGAGTTATCCGGACTGGCCGTCGCACAGTGGAGTATTTGACACTAAAAGCTGGTCATAACTGTTTTTTTCCTTTTTATATGTGACAATCGCGATTGTAAGTAATTGATACGAAAAAAAACGTTATTATGTCTTAACGATTAATGTAAAGAACTATTTTTACCTTTTTTTAATTTTTTTATTTTAATAATTATTTTTCCTGAAAAACACTCTTTTTATGTTTATTTATCTCTGTTTTACGTTTTTTTTTTATCTATGATCTTAACCGATTGTAAATGATCATAACTGATTTTATGAAACGATTGTAATAACTGTTCTTAACTGATTGTATGAAAGAATGGTATTTTATTATATTCTATTGTAATATGCAATTTATTATCAGTCCTTAGGACCATGAAATTTTACAAAAAAAGGAAACAAATTTAAACTTTACAAGAAATAACTGTTCGTTGAATTATCCCGTGAGGAGGGATGCGATTACACAATTAGGTAAACAAAATTACTCAGATTCGTTCTCAGAGCTTGCTACAGAGCCAGAGCCTGTAGATGGCAGGAGACGCGTGCGCGCGCAGTTTAAAACAAAATTCATAAAAAATAAAACGCTGAACTTCCGCTACTTTTTTCTTTTCAGCTAACATGTTAAGGAGTTATATAACAAAATTCCGTTTCATTTTCTGCTCGGACGAACCCGGAAACATAACATAAACACTAATTTGTAAAATTTATTGACTGAATTTTTTTTTTTTCACTTCAAATTACACCTCAAAGAAGTAAAAAAAATGATTCCTAGAACATTGTAACAAGTGAATAATACAGTACATACATTTCCCAACATGTCCCATTATGAAAATTTTTCCTAAAGACAAAATTACTCCACTTAGTCGTCGTTTAAAATTATGCGGTTTTTAGAGCGCCGAGATTTGCAACGAGCAACGAAAAATAAGACGAGATTCCGACTGGCAAAACAATTGAACCAGGTACAATGACGTCTTAAAGATCTATTGTACTGTACCCTCATGTCATTACAATTGTCGAATTGTGAATTCAAGAAATCAAGGTTATGGCCAGTTTTTAATGTCAAATACTTCACTGTGCGTCGGCTGTTTTAGCCCATCCTTGCCAATGTACGGCGTATAGTGTGTTCAGAGATGTTTATTCTGCGGCACACGGTTAGTTGACGAGTCGTGACGTTTCTGTTCGCACGAAAAAGCATTCCCATTCTATGCTCACCCTTTGAATCGACGAGTCGTTTGCGACCATAAGCTTGTCTCTGGCTGTTTTTTTTGTTGTTGTGTAACCAATCCTGGTAAACCCTTGAAATGGTTGTTTGGGAAAAGCCTAGAAGATGTGCGGTTTCGGAAATACTCAGTCCACCTCGCCGGGCACCAATTATCATTTCGCGCTCGAATTCGCTCATATCCTTTGTTTTCCCCATGGTGACGTTCAAACCAATTGCCGTTGACAGGTGTTTTCTCGCTTTATATTGGTACCGATTGTCACGTGACCAACTGATACGTAGTAATTGCTATGCCAACGGATTTGCATAGTAATGGGTGTTACTAATAAACTGGCCACTCAGTGTATAACAGGCGATCAACACAGTACTTTCGTCATATGGGGATAGGACTAAGTCATCAACATTTCCTATCCAGAAATCGGGGTGACAGCCCAAAAAAAAATACGCATCAGAATAACAAATAAACATTTTGCTTTATTCTTTACCTATTGTCAACAATAACACAGTTTTTTTTTCATTTATTCATTTAAGAAGTCTGTAATTTTAGAATGGTTAATATGATACAGTTTGTAAGTTGCTAAATTTCCCTCAAAACACATAATGCACTATATAGTTTTGTCATCACCCCAGTTCAAAGCTAATGTTTTAAGGTAAAATGTCCACTTCGGTGCTTTGAAATAAGAAGAGATGGCAGGTTTAGGGACCAATTTTTCGCAACTGTCTTCCGAGGTTTTGAAAAGACTCGTCTTCAACAGGGATTATTGTTCGAAAAGACCGCATACAGTAATCGCTCTTGAGTCGATTTAAAGACAGTAGTTTTGATGTTCCAGCTTAGAGCCCGTTGGCTTATGCTTATCTTCTTTTGTCTGGTTAATTGAGATTAAAATGACGTGTTGGGTCTGCTTTCCCTGTCAGTTGGCCGAAAAAGCTAGGTGCCCTGGAAAATGAGTGAAAAATTATTAAGAATGTGTTATTCTTTTTTCGAGACTGAAAAATAAGTGTCCAATTAGAAGAGGTGTCTTCTTATCTGAGGTGCCCGATATGCCAGATTTTATTGCTCTGTAAAATGAATATAAAGGCCAGCGCGAGATTTTTAGGTGATTTTTTTTTGTTGATGTTAAAATGACTTTTTAACTATAAAACCCGAGGAAATCTGCCTAAATAACTCCTCTCACTTGAAAGTTTCATAAATCATTGTATAAAGGAATTTTCAGAACGATCTCCGGCATTTTACTTTAGTATAGACACCACTGCGCACCATTCTCTAACGTGAGCCGCTCGTCTAGACCAAATCGTAATTGGATTCCTCGAACAATAGTTTTTCTTTCTTCTCTCATATGTCCACCATTATTGGCTTGTTGTAGGGTCTCTCGATTGCCTTGATCTCTGTTGGCTTCAGTTTCGTAATGAAGCAAAATTGCTGCACTTTTGTTCGGAGTCCTTGCTATTTTTCTTCATCTTGATACCTTCGCAATAAGTTTCACTTAATTGCCTTTGTTTTTAGTGGCGTCCGTGCTTGTTTACATTTGGTTTAATAATCCCCATCTACGTGCTTCCTCTTTATTGAAAATTAGTTATTATATTCGGTTTTTAAAGGAAAATTTAAGCAACTTCTATCTTAGCTTTGTTCAGCAACCATAATTCAAAAAGAAGAGGCAAGAAAGCTGAAATCTCTCCAGAGAATTGGCTCTATTTCCTTGTTTACCTCGTTTTAGGATGGAAATTTAAAAGTATAAGAAACGAGAGGTCCCTTGTGCAAGAAATCTTGATTAAAATTTCGCAACTTCTATTTATTATAAATAGAAGAGCCTCAACTTTTATACCGTTTACCGTTAAATATTAATTATTTAGAATACGGTTGTTTTTCTAAGTGATGGAAATATGAAATAGTTGAGTTCTTTTGAAATGACTTTTTTTTATTTATAAGATATAAATGTAAACTTCTCCACTTAGTTTCTTACCTTCATCAAGTGGCATGAAATGGGCGGTGGATGACTTTTACGTCACCTTTGACTGAACTGGAATGACCCATTATGAGAAGACCACGCCTTAAATCTCTCTCCTTTCTTTCGTAATACAGAGGTTTTACCCACCCCCCTCTCAGCTCAGTGTGATTTAATTAATTAATCACGGCCAACCGATCCTTGTTACAACGCTGGCGTAGAGGCAGGTGGAGTTGGCCGCCATTAATCACACCTCCGTTTCTTTCCGCTAAAATGAACTACGAGGCTTTAATTTTTTAGCTCAAAAAAGGTAATCCGTTTCCATGGCGACTGGTGAAGAGGGACGTTTATCGTTTGTTCATGTTTTTTTGGGGTCTCGGGAGGACGTAAACGAAAAGTTTCTCTCACACCCATAAATACAAGCACACCTAAAGAGAGCATGAATTATGAAAGCAAACGATTTACGGAGGAGAGAAGCAAATTGTTCACTGCAGAATGGAAGAGGGGAAAGTATGATTTAGAGCTTGTAGAACTCACCAGGAAGGAAATGGGTTTAATTGCTAATAGTGCAAGTTTATGAAGGACAAGGTTTTATTGCTGTTTTATAAGTTTTGTAAAGTTTGGAAAATTTCCACGCCCATTGAAAATATTACAAAGAAAACACCCCACAAACTATACAAATAAATCGCAGGAATTTCACTTTTTATGTTGACCCTCGTTTCTACCATTTTATTCTTTATAAATCTAATGATATATGGGCTTTGAGTTATGTCTTGGCATATAGCGCTCTTCGGAAAAATCTAGCTGGACCCATTAATTTCGACTAAAATTCAACGCAAATACAAATTGCAATATAAATCACACGTTAGAAAGGAGAAAAACAATAACCTAAGTCCGGATGTTGACGAAATTAAGGAAAAGTAGGAGGTTTACACTTCTACAAGGAGACTCCAAATACTCGGAACCACCGATTTTGATAAAAAAAAATTCTACGTATAGATCTCACCAAATTAAACACCCGTGCAAAGCCATTCGACGCAGTTTTCAAAATTTTCCGAGAAAAAATTCATAAAGTTTGTTATAATTGCCTACACTTTATAAATATGTCAGACTTCTTGCCTACCTCTGTGCATTACATTTGGCATATATTCTGGATAGATGAGCTTAGTGAAAGCGCTGCTTTCGTCTCATCAGAATAAATGCTCACTCTGCTGTTTGACTGTCGATTGTCGATTTGATTGTCAGGGGTCCTTTTATCATCCGTGAGTCAGGTACTTGAAATCTCCATGTAAGTAATATGAATGGTCTTTCGTGTGATTTCTGAGAAGTCTGTCCGAAACGTGTAACCTCTTCAACCTCTATCTTCGGCCCTTGCACCTTTCAGATACATTTCTATGCTAATTCTTCGATCTAGCATTTTTAAATGGGAGGTATATATGTTGTATGAATGGAAATATCTCTGGTAGTTTTGTTAGGTCATGGCCTTTGGCATATCCTCAGTGATAATTCTAAGCGATGGGCTCATCCCAAACAATCTAGGCCTGTGTAAAAAATTGCTAAATGCGAATTATTTGAAAATTAATTGAGTAAATAATATTGTGACCTTGATTTATGTACAATTAGGTTAATTTTAGTCATTTCAGTTAAACTTTGTGGACTTTTCTCACAGCTTGGGTGAATGGAATGAAGTGGAAATCATGAAAATTCGTCAAAACATGTGCAAAAAACTGTAAATCCATCCCATTTGGGTAACTTTTAGTGGAAACCATGAGAAATCGGCAAAACGTGTGTAAAAAACTGTAAACCCACCCATTCTGATTCCAAGTTATGCAAAACGACATTCAATTGAGCTTTCGGTATGAAAACATTGACCAAAACATATTGCGGATATCTGGAAAGGCATCTGGAGCTTTTGCTGCAGGACTTCGTGCATCGTCTTAGTACAGCGCTGCAAAATCGCAGAAATCGTTTTATGCAAACCCGTAGTGAACAGCATAACTGTAACAGATTTAAGGTAGTCTGGCATTCTAGTAACTTTGCACAGGAAAAATACCTTGGAAGAAAGACCAACCCGCCACAGTCCGAGAGATTCGTAGAATGGCTGTCCAAATAAATCCAATTACGGAGAAGGCCAAAGGTTAAGTATATCTATGGTAATCATCAATCAAATCGTGAGTTAAAGTTCTGGAAGTTCCATAAAATCCGTGTGGATGGTCTCATTGAAATTCGCTGAAAGGAAAACCAAGGCCTGCATCTCTATAAAAGGACTTTATTCGCATTCAAGTCTTACCAAGCGATGAGGTATGGTTTATCTAACCGATTCTGATAATGATAATACAAACAAGAGGCTATGCTGAGTGGTTCTGAATTTACTATGAAAGTTTCCAGAAAGTCTTCACGGTACGGCTGAATATTTCCAGAAAGAATGGAGAGGTTAAGCGCACTTTCTACTTCATGGTGATTTATGAAGGAGACAGTCAACCTGAATTTGACCAGGATTAAGGATTAAGCCAAAAATCGTGTTGCCTCTGTCTTAGTAGAGCGCTTTGCAAAATCGCAGAAATCGTTTTATCTGAAACCATAGTGAACAGTATAATTGCAGATTTAAATTCGTGTAGCGTTTCTGCTAACTTTGCATAAGAAAGAATATCTTGAAGAGAGGGCCAAATGACTGCCCAAGAAAATCCACTTACGTAGAAGGCCATAGTCCAAAAATTAATTCTATCTCTGGCAACCGTCAATAGAATCATTCATTGTGACTTAAAGCGTATTAATACTAGCATATCGGAATCAATTAGATATATTGTGGTTTGAATTAGTCGAGAAAAACATACACATTTTACCTAGAATCATAACCAAAACTCATAAAGATCTGCGATTTTTAGAAAAGTAGTAGGAAGGTATGTGTAGAAGTCGTCTACATGAGCCACCATCGAAGAAAACAGAATGAAATAGCTCAGTACACTCGAGAAACAGAAAAAAAAGTCGTCCTATATTGGGTCATTTTGTCTTTATGAGCCTTTATTTTGAGTCGTTCATAACGAGGCATGAAATTTCGTCGAGAAGCAGCAAATGCCAGGATTAACTCGCATCTTGTATCGGAAGGAAATTCCGCTTTTGTAAGGAATGGTTAAAAAGAACGTCTTCATTCATTATCGACCTATATGCGCATTCCGCGTCTATTATGTTCGTGATAATTGATTTTCAGATATCCCCTCTCTCGACAATGCACCTGATGCTTCGCCGATGCGATTTAGTGGCTTCTGTCTTTTAAAACGTGACCTTAAAAACCGCAGCTCTAGAACCCTTGATGGGCTTCGGAAAGCATTGCAGGAGATATAGAACGAAATTCCATTTCTAATCCTGCAAACGAAGTCCATTGCAGTGGAGAAACGGCTTATTTGAAATGACAGCTACAGTAAACTCCCGATTATCCGCGGAATTGGGTGGCACGGGTACCGCGGATAGTGAAATTCGCGGATAACCCGCAAAAAGGCTAAAAATGTACATGAAAGTAATACAAACAGTGGAAATATGTACAGTACATTAAAAATTATTTCTATTTTATGTACTAAAGAACATAAAACAATAAACAAAATATAGTAGTATAGTGGTTTTATTGAGGGGTTTTTTTTTCGGGACGCCCGCGGATAATCCGCAACGCGAATAATCCGCTCGCGGATAATCGGGAGTTTACTGTATTCAAATTCGACCGAGTTTAACTCGAATGATTTTATTTTGTAATATAGGTATCACACCTACTAATAAAATTTTTCATTACAGCCGTTTGATTTTATGAACCTAATTAAAACAATTTTTTATTGTCTACTCAGTTACCCACTTTACAATGCCTATTTCATGGATTTCGTTTCCTACGTGCTAATGTTAGCATATCGGAATGAAACAAATAAATTGTGACTTGAATTAGACGAGAAAATTTTACCTAGAACCATTACCAAAACCTATTAAAGATCTACAATTTTTTAGAAATGTATTAGGAAGGCATATAAAGAAGTCGTCGACATGAGCCAACATCAAAGAAAAACATAGAATGAAACGGCTCAGTAAACACGAGAAACAGGAAAAAATATTGTCATAAGTTGCGTCATTTTGTCGTTATGAGTCTTTATCTGGCTCGTTGATAACAAAAGCAAGCCATTCCCAGAAGACCAAGAAGGAAGCGCAATGTAATGAAAAACCTTCACACCTGCGAAGCGATAAAAGCCCAAAGAGATTGTGTTGCACACAAATGTTGTATATTGGTTAGACGTGTTCAGTTGCTATTGAGTAATTTTAGCTGCTTCTAAGTTTTGTTTCTTTTATTGAAGTTAGCGAAAGAAAAGACACTTTTCTTTTCAAAGTAATAGAGAACATGTGCAAACATTCTGGATTTAAGCAAGCAATTTTTAAGATTTAAAAAATAGGAAGTTTCTTAAGTAATTTAGGTTCATTGCATAGAATAAAATGAAAAGACCACCCCTATAAATAGGAATACATATGCATAAATGATTTTTTTCATCAAGACAATTTAATGCAGTAAATGTACTTTATTCAGAATGTGCTGGCTTAGCATTCAGTTTTGTAAAAAAAAGTAATTGAGATTTAATATTTTACATAATATGACATCTTCACTATCTCAAATGATAAGAACACGTGTCTAAAATAAATATTTTCATACAAGTAAATAAAGTGAAATTATTTTAAACAATCCATTAGTGTCATATAGAGTCATCTTTGAACATCCGTTCTGGCATTGAATTTTTTAGCTTCTGATAAACATTATAGCTGATTTTGCTCCAGGCTTTCAGTAACGCTTCTTCTAAGTCAGATATTGATCCAAATTGTTTCCAATAGATTTACATACTGTCGTCTTCAAACCATTTGTTTGTACTTCTGGCTTTATGTATTGCGGCATGGTCTTGCTGAAATTTCAAGAAGATTCAGCTATTACCTCGCCAAATGGAACTAGATGTGTCGTTGCAGAAGCTGTTAGTAACTGTTAGCTGTCATTCTTCCTTCTGCAAATGCTAGAGCTTTGGAACCATTCCACTCAAATCCAGGCCACTCAATTAATGGCCCACCTCTTAAAAGCACTTGGTCATCTCGTTTCAGATGGTGCCAAAAGAACTACCAACCATCAGGCCCCTTCTTTTCATCGCTCCTTCTACACGATTTATTTAAATTCTTTCGTCCACGCTATCTTCTCTTTGGTCCGTTTCAGTCTTGCTTCTTTGTGATGAGATTTCAGTCCTGGCCTTGCTTTATTTTTCTTGTACTGCAAGTGCCTATAGGGTAAACAGTGTCTTTTATATCCAGTCAGTTTGCAAATCTCTGAGAGACGTAGATTTGTTGGGTATTGCATGGATAACTCTTCTTTTCTATCTGTTGGATAACTTCTGAGGTCTTTCAGAGCTTTTATTGGTACTATACTATTTTCTTCTTCAAATAATTATTAATACAGGTTGGAGATCATTTCAATAAGACGCGTCCAGAAATTATAAAGCCAAAGACATTACTCGTAAAAAACAACGATGCAATAAACACATGATATTGCGCATTTATTTAAATGAATAGCAATGCCTAATGGTCGTCTAGACAAAAAACGAACAAAATCTGAACAACTGCTAAATAATAAATAATGAAAAAACACGATCTGACCATTTCATATGTACAATAAATATACAGCCACTATGTTTATTGTGCTTTAATATCCAGTGAAGTTTCCGGGTTTTATTTTTTGGATAACCTTAAAGATGCGCTCTGGCAAAGTTAAGGCATGGGAGGTAATCATTTCCCATGTTTCTACTATGGCAGTTTTCAATTCCTGTGTGGTTGAATATTGACTTCCACCGGCATCCCCAAACATTCTCCATTGGACCAGTCAATGAGAGGAACACCACTGTTGAGAAATCACTCCCATGTGCTTTTAACGTTATGCACGGGAGCATTGTCCTGCTGGAATACCAGTAGGTTCTTCCTATTTCTCCTGCAGAATCGAGGAAATAATCTTCTAACAGATCTTGGTATGCACTAGCATTCATTTGTCCACTAATGAAGGCAATATTCGAGAAACCATCCCATCCGAAAACTCCCCACACCAGAACACCTCCATCTCCACTTTGATATTTTGAATGACACTGGACCTCTTTTCTAAGGTCGTGCCAATAAAATTGCAATGCATTAGGACCGACAAGATTGAATTTTTTTCGTCACTCTAGACCACATTCTTCCACTTTTCGTCCCATGACATCTTTTCTTTTGCCCAAACAAGCCGTTTTTTTATGGCAATTGTTTAGAATAGGCTGAGGCTTTCTCTTCTGGTACTGGATGATATTACTCTTATGAATAACCGTTGCAATGTGGATTTGCATACAGGAATGTCATCTCTTGATGCAAGAGTACGTAGAGACACTGAATTTTGGCTCACTTCTCGAATTATTGCTTTTTTTTGGTGGATAATTCGAGTTTTTCAGGTCGTCCAGTTGACTTCTCTTGCCCATAATTTTCTCTTAACCGTAAGTAGTTATCCATCACCGAGTGTGAGCGTCCCAATATTGAAGCAATGGATCTTGCAGATTGTCCAGATTCATGCAGACTAATAATGCGCCCCTTTTCCATGTCACATAATCGGGTTCCTCGCGGCATTTTTGACTTTAAATACAGCAGCTCAGCCTGAATATTTGCAACTTGTTACCTTTACTTTTTTCAATTAGTATGCTTTATGGAACGATATGCATTAAATAATTATGAAGTAGGGAAAGTTAATTAATGGAAAAAGTTAAGTGGCTGTATATTTATTGGACTTGTGAAATGGTCAGATCGTGTTTTTTCATTATTTATTATTTAACAGTTGTTCAGATTTTGTTTGTGTTTTGTCTAGACTCTAGATGATCATTAGACATTACTATTCATTTAAATAAATGCGCAATATCATGTGTTTATTGTATCGTTGGTTTTTATGAGTAATGTCTTTGGCTTTATAATTTCTGGACGTGCCTTATCTTTTCAGTATGTCGCGATGAATAGACTGATTCCTTCAGTGTTTTCAATTGACCTTTTTCGAATTCAGACAAGGGTTTTCCACGTCCCATCATGAATAAAACAGTTTAATTTGTTATATTGTTTCCTTTATTAACAACAGCTTAATTTAATTTTTCTTTATGCAAAACAATACTTTTACTAACACTTTTATTAAAAAGTGGACTTATCATTTTGAGACACCGAAACAGAAGGGTTTTTTTTTGTAAAATTAAATAACTTTTTTAATCGAGAAATTTTCTTATTAAAACATTAATAAATATCTGTATTTGTTTTTGAAAAATTTTACTATTAAATTACTTCACCTGGACTGACTTATTCCTGTTTATAGGGGCGGTCTTTTCGTTTGTGATTTTATTTTCTATGGTGAAATCTGCTACGAATCGTTATAAAGGCTTTGAGAGAACGCAGTGGCCTGCGTGGAATTATGCGGGGCCGTGATTGGGATGATTGCGAAAATTAAAATTAAAGACTATTAATTCTGGTTACGAAAATAAACTATAACTTGCTATTATTAGTGGAAAATGCTAAAATTTATTTTTACTAAGGAATTTATTTTTTTTACTGTTAATCTTTACTAATAATTAGCAGTAAATATTGAAAATAAAAATATTTTTATTCACCGCATTCAAATGCAGTCGTCAAAGGGAAATAATCCACACTTAAATTTTACTCTAAGTTTTACCGTTTCAATATTAATTTATTTTTAATAATTTAATATTACATTTAGAGTTAACATTACGTATTAAGATTATTAAATTTAAATAATTATAATCAAAAAGCTATTATAACAACACATTAGCATGAAATGTAATTTTAAGTATTAAAACTCGTGTGGATTATTTCCTTTGGTTGACTGTACATTAGAAAAATAATCAGGAAATTAATAAAGAGCGAATCGATAGGTGTCACTTTTAGCGAAATTGAACTAATAAATTATTAATTTTTTCAAGAGATTCAGTTTTTTATTTTTTTTTTAATTTATTGAGCCTGCCATTACAGAATTGGTTTACTTTTATAGACTCCTTAGGCGGATTTTTAAGTTCATGTTTAATGTATCCGTTTTCTTTAACGAATATCACGTATGCATATCACAACTTACCTGTAGCTTAATAAAACCGTTAATTTGAAATTGGAATCACGCAGCTCATACCTGTTATTGAGCTGGCTCTTGCGGTGTTGTTCGACTTTAAGAGAAGGAAAAATTGAAAATGATGAAAGCATCACAGTGAGTACCAATAACGCACATTGACTTTTAGAGATCAATACAAATCTAATTTAAAACTTCCGCTTACCTGACAGCTGGGTTAAAGGCTAAGATACACCTTTCGCTGAGATTGCCATCACAGTCTATGTTAAATAGATTCATAGGTTGTTTTTTTTTTAATAATAAGCCAAGTCGTTATGATAATACGTCAGTATTTGATGTTTAATTTGGCGTAATAAAAAAAGCTTGAATGGACATTATAGTGTGTATTGAGCATGTTTTGTTAGTATAATTTGTGTAATTTTTATGCATGTCTGTTGAGTTGATGTATACTTGGTATATTTGTCGATTAAGTCTTCTTTTGTCTCACTAAATAAACGAGATAGAAGATATCAAAAGAGACTACAGTATTAATTTTTAATAATTCTTTTCGTCAGTTGAGCAATATACAAAAATTTTCACTAGATGGCAAATTTTCATTTTAATAATTGTGTTTAATAATAATAATAAATTAATAAAAAATAAAAACAAAAGTTTTAAGTATAGGGTCAGTCAAAAGTCACTGGACATTTCGGAAATGGGTTAAGGTTCATTTTTTTTAATGGGAAGGATTTCATGCGGCATATCAAATAACAGAATTTTTTTCTCAGGAGTACATTCCTGCAATCGAATTTCAGTCAACACCTCCTAGGAAGAAAGACAAACAACTGAAACGTCATGCGTTGTTGCATCATCAGATTTCGACCATTATTAATCGTAATCTTAATTTCGAACTACCAATAATAAGCCCTAAATTTGGTCGACTTATGATGATGTAACAATGTATGAGGTTTCGGTTGTTTGACTTTCTTTCTAGGAGGTGTTGTTTCAGTTATCTGTTGTGGGCTTACAAATTATTAATAAAAACATGAACACTCTGCCATTGTCTGTTGAAGATAATTGGAGATAGCACTAATGAAGGCGGAGGAGATTGATCTGATCCTGATGTCCGGGAAACGCCCCTACCGTACAATTATTGCTGATTTCAACACCACCCCGAAAGAGAACCAACCCGATTGCAAGAATGAACTCTTGAGGGGAAAAAAAATTGTGTAATCTGATATGCCACATGACCCTCTTCTTATTTAATAAAATGGATCTTGACCTAAGTTCGCGGCCAAATTCCAGAACTATCCCAAAAGAGATCATCTATCTTATTCCCAGCTAGCATGGTCACATCGTTCATTTTACACAAAATTTACGAAGTACAACTACAACTATATCCAATGACTTGACTCACCCTTATTATCATTAAATGATATATATAATTTTTTGAAATGGTTTATTGTCCTACGCGTCTACAATTATAACAATTTCATATTTATTATGGTTTCCAATTGAGTTTCGCGCAATTTGCCATTAGTGAGTTTCGTCAGAATGACCACGTAGTAATTAAATTTTTACCTTTTGCTCATTAAGTTTTCTGTTCTCTTTATTTTCTTTTCCCGCAGTGGGTCAGATGCTACGGAAGTTACGGCGACACCGGAAGAAGAGACGTCATTCTTGGAGTTCATACGGTAGGACATTGATTTTGTGTTGTTGTTTATTTTATCTGTTAATTTAAATTTTAATTTGTTAATAAAGCAATACGCATTGGATACATGAATGAAAAATCCAATATCAAACATCTAAAGATCGTGGGCAATTGCTCTCAGGAAATCAATCTTGAGCGGCTAATCATGCTTCTCAATGATAGACTGAATAATTGGTACTTCTACTTTCATTTCATGAGTTCCACACTTAATGTTACCGAGGAATTACAAAATAGAAACTTCTATTCCTTATACAGATTGCACACATGTGAAAATAGCACGAATTCAAAATCGCGAATTCAGAATTCATAATAAAACTCGCCGAATGAATTGAAATTTAAATAAAGCGTAGGAAATATTTTATGTAAAAAAAATCAAAAATTTAAATAGTGACGTCGTCAGGTTTTTCTTATGCACGCTGTATAAATATGCAAAGCATACGATCTCGTCACAATGTATATTCTAGAGACGTTATCATTCAGGGATAAAACTCCATCCTAAACTCTGTTGAATACGCTATTAAAGCATGGCAATGCATTTTATTTTGCTTTTTGATTAATTCAGAAACACCCATATACAAACAATACAATCGTGTCCGCTTTTAATATTCAACAAAGAAGCCATAAGATCATCTCTAAGTTGGTTCACCTTGATGTTTATTTTATACACCGGAAAGAACTGAATATTTTTATTCTTAACTATATGATATTTTGTTATGTTACTTCTTTGAAAAGTTAATGAAACAGCATATATGAGGCTCCAAAAATGCATATTAATGCACTTTCTTAAAACATGGATACTAACATTATTTGCAGTAGACTTTATTTCTGCATGAATAAATTTAAATTTGTATACAATAGAAATGCACAGCGAGATCGGACCCCTGAATTAAAAAAAATATTGTTTAAATATATATAAACATGGTGTCAGTCAGATAAAGGAGACTGGCTCTCAGTTAGTGCTTCGAAACTGTTCACAATACAGACCAGTCATATTGCTCTAATATCGTCTCTCTTATCTTTAAAGTATAAAGTTTACATATTGTCTCACAAAGAATGAATGAAGCAAATGGTATGTTTATTTCGAAAGTCGTAAAAATCTGAGACAGAAGTTTCAAAATTAGTTACAAATGTTGCCGACAGTTGGCGCTGCATGCTATAGTTGCAGTATGGAGTCCGAGAAATAGGCTATAAAATGTTCCTTGCAAGCAGCCATTATAATCACATCACTATTGAATCAAAATGTGCACCTTTTGCAGCACAGGGATGGCGCAAACAAAGAATGAAATTTTCTGAAATTTTCTGGTCTTCATCTACTTCCTTCATGCGCTACGTATAGCGCCACCTCTCGGCAATTTCTACTATTATTAAAATCCAAGATCTGTCTGTGTGGCCCTTTAAAGACTCGGCTCCTGCAAGAGATACCTCGGAACCACTTTTTTATGGATACTTCTGGCCGTGTAAGGGGCGAAGGGGGGGGGGGGTTCATTCCAATTTCGGGTTGTTGTTGTTTTTTTTCCATAAAATTTTTTTTTAAATAAATTTATTTTTCCTGCATCTCTATGGAATTTTGTTTACGTGGTGCAGTTTGTTTTGCCAATATGACCGTTTCTAAGAAATTGTTGCACAAAAAACGACTGTCAAAATTTGTATCAATAATTGGATTTTTTAGACAACAAAGAGGCTAAAGGGGATTTAACTCTCGTTTGCAACTAATTTGTAACTAATTTTGAAACTTCCGTATCAGATTTTTAGGGTTTTCAAAATAAACAAACCATTTGTTTCGTTCTTCTGTCGACCTCAGTTTCCGAGAAATTTATTCTTAATATCAGGGATTTTCCTTTGTGGGACATCCTGTATAAGCGGTAACCTTTATTTTGTTTGCTTAAATTTAAATTAGTTTCTTTTAAGCAAATTGTAAGACATTCCAGACACTTCACAATAAATTATACTTATTTCGTAGAATTTTTGTTAATTTTTTCTGCGGAGTTATGATTCCGGAAATCTGATTCTCTTGAAATTCTCAACGAAAATATGGTTGATTAAAGCAAGTCCGGAGAAGAGGGATTTCTGTACTTTCAACACTGGTTTGTTAAAGTACCGCAAAATATTTTGCTTGTACATGATTGATAACTCTCCAAAACTACAGGGTGTCTATAAAGTCTCTTTGCACATTTAAAAAAATTATTAAAAATTAACAGACAAGGATACGCACTTACGGTTTTTTGTATTCAATAAAAAATGGGTCCAAGTTTCTTTTTATTGAAGTGAACAGTAGATGACGCCTCAATCTATGGTGACTAGAGCACCTGTCTAGAATCTTATGAAAACTGACGAAATGAAAAGTCGAATTACAACGGCCATCGAGACTGCCTATTCTCCAGGGCTTTACAGAATCTGGTTAGACATCTACTATCGACTTGATGTGTCGCGTGCAAATAATAGCAAAAAAAACTTTGATATATTCTTTAAAAATGTAATAAGACTGTATGGATACCCTGTATATATTAAGTGCAATAATCCCAAAATTAATTTCTTTAGCAAGTAAAGTTTTCTTATAAAAATATATTTTTTTAACAACGTTATAATTAATTTTCAATACTTCTACTTTCATATGGATTATCCTTTATAATTTTCTTCCTTCTGTCTACATCAAACTCAAACTTAATAAAAAGAAGATAATTGGGAGATCCGATAATTGATCTCGAAACGTCGCGTTGGGACTGAAATTACAATGCCATCGGTGGTTCCGTCAACGAAGAGCGCAACGAGATAGATTTGCGGGGGTAGTGGTAGAGTGGGTTTTGAAGTTGAGGTGGAGTTGATAGCGCTGGGAATTTTAAAATTGAAGGATTTAAAAAAGTGTATAAAGAGCGGCAGATTTTTCTTTTCTCGTCTGTTTGGCAAGCGCGCTCTTGTCAAACTCCAAAGATAGGAAATTCGAGAATCAGTTCTCCTCCCGCTTTTGTGTGTGTGTGTGTGTGTGTGTGTGTGTGTGTGTGTGTGTGTGTGCGTGTGTGTGTGTGCGTGTGTGTGTGCGTATGTGTGAGTGTGTGTGTTCAGTTCTTTTTAATGTGTCTGTGCTGGTTGGATGAGAGAGAAAGAGAAAGGCACTCCACTCGGTTCGCTTGTCATTCTAATTTCATTTCACTCTCCCATCTGGAAATCTAATTTTTATTCGCCAGATCGGAATTATATTTCCCCCCAAGCTTCCTCCTCCTTCTCCATCTTTCGAAACATTTTTTTTGATATTTTATGCGTGAAGAGTTGCTCTCCGTTATTAAATGCATAGCCTTTTTTTCCTTTCATTTTTTTTCATATGTTGTTTATTCTATATTTCTATTATTATTGTTGTTGTTTTTATCTATCGCAGAATAGCGTCGCAAAATGTCACGAAATTGACGAGGTCTTTTCTCGCTAAATTGGATTACTAAGGGGAAACGAACTAGCAAGAATTTTCTAAAGCAAATGTTACGTAAAATGTGAAAGCATAGTTGAAAATTTCATTTAATGTATGGCTTGTCCTTTACTTTTGTAATTGGTTTCGTATCTATATGTTCCATCAAACAAGTTAATTTTTAACGCAATTAAAAAGAAAGATATTGACAAAATAGTTTAGATTCGTTGATGATATTACAATTTTTAATTAAGAACACCATCTGGAAAACCATACAAGGAATTTTTAACAAGAGTGACCCATATCTAGAAGTAAAAGATAATATCAACAGCCATAATATATTTTCCCAATATAAATCTATGTTAACAAAATAGATAACAATTGGGCCGCCCACTCCGTGCTTCGTCATGAACATTGGTTCGTCCATCATTGAACTGCCTAACCCATTTTCTCACCATTCCATCAGTCATTACATTTTCTCCATAAATCTCTTACAAATTGACGAGGAATTTCAGCTGGCTTAACATTCTTTGCGTTTATAAACCGTATTACAGAACGCACTTCAGTCCGCGGGATCAGAAACTGTCTTAAACATTTTCAACGATCGCTAACAAATGTAAACACAACGCAATCTGGCTGTAATGGCATCAGTGCAAAGATAATGAACCAGAGAGACGAGTATGCGGTGACAGTAGAAAGAAACCTGGTTAGTTATTGGTACACTGTCAACTACTGGTTTATCTACCCTACATGTAATAAGCCATTCGCGTAGCATGGCAATCGTTCTCCGTCTGTGCTTATTGCTGTGACTGTGTTATGCTTTATTTTTTGATTTCCGAAAAATTTTCTGCATGCAATTGGTCCATTTACTGAAATTTAATACTACGTTGCCCAAAAATACAATTCCACTAACCAAATTCCTCAAAACGACATACATTCCCGAAAACACTCCTTTTAACGGAATAAGGTAGGGGTTACTGACAAAATCACAAAATATCTCCATAATGGTAACATTTCGGATAACATAAACAGGGATGATTCTCATAGGTATTGAAGTCCATGGACTTATATCAGAGCATGCAGCTTTCAACATTGAAAGGGAAGAAATTGTTAATATTTCAAAAGAAACTCGACTTGCTTGCTTACTCTAAAGCATAAAGCTTTACATCAAGAAGTTGAAATAAATATCAGGCTATCCCTGAATCAGTAGACGTTAAAACTGATAAGTTTAACCCACTAATCAAAAGAAATTTTGATGGGTTAAATTTTACGAATTAAAGACTACCATGTCTCTCTAAGAATGCCAGAAGAAAAAAAACAGCAGGGACAAAGGTTTCATGTTACAGAACGCATGATCTTATATGCTCTTCTCAATAAAGTATATTTTAGAATTACATGAGCCTAAAGGAAGATAAGAAATAAATATGATATATAATTACATTTAAAATTTGGAACTACATAAATTAAAACCAGTTAAACATTGTCTATGTTACAGGTTTTGCATAGGTTACAAATTGTAATTTCACGATAGAAATTGAAGTGAAAACATTAAGAATAAAGTTCCAAAACATTTCATTTTCATTGGAGAAGAATCCAAACTAGACTGTCCCCATGAATGCAATTAAAGTTCCGCACATTTTGACTAATCTAAGCATTCATCACCACTGATGAATTGTTGCAGCTCATTTCCATAGTAGATGGTAACATAACTGGCAAGGATCGATCCGTAAAATCGTCCATCTCAACAACGTGATAAAATGTAGCGAATTAGCTTAATGCATCTTCATAAAAAACTAACATGATGTGGTTAGGCTAACAGGATAGAGAAATGCCCCAAAACCATTGTATGGCCCAGACGAAAAGGTTTGCCCTACTCAGCTTTTCATTTTGGACGTGTACTGTTGGAGCATCCTGAATATACAAATCATATGTGAAAAGGTTTAGCCATTTTTATAAACCATGCTCTGTCACAAACTACAAGAACTATTTTGGTTACCTTGTATAATAAATATTATATTAACATAAGGTATTCAGAAATAACCTTCCATTCACTTTATTCAAAGTTTAATTTAGTTTGATATTTAAAACTTTTTATAATTAGGTCTTTTTGTGCTTTATTATTCACATCCCCTTTGCGCAATGTCATTTCATCCCTAGATTTTTCCTCTTGAAGATTCCAAATCATCTTGTATACCAAATTGTCTTCTAATTAGTCTAAATCCGTCGACAAAAGCATTATTTTTGTACTCCAAATTGAAAGAAGAAATTTTTATCAATCGCGCGGAGCGATGCTTTACATTAAGAACCTGTATTGCAGAGGAATCGTACAGCTCATTTAATTTCAAAAAATTCAAAATAAAAATAATAAAGAATTATTGTTTGGCAATAAAAAGGGCGGTCGACTGATTCAGCTAATTAGTTGTTTAACAGATTGGCAATTGGAATTAGGTGTCTATCTTCAATAGAAAAAAAAAGTAGTTAGGGATGAAATGGCATTGCATGAAGAGGATGGAGATTCTGATTAGTTGATTTTAACGCACAAGAAGTTTACTACTTATTTAGTAATTAATCTTTCAGCATAAATTTCTATTTTAATAAATTACCAAAAAACTCTATTTATAGAATCGATATATGAACATATTGTTAGAGATGTTACCCTTTAATATGAAATTTACATAAAACATTGATTTGCAAATTAAGTTTAAAAGTAGTATTACGAAAGAACGTGACTGTCGTTGTTAACAAAGTAGTTTATGAGGGCAGAGTAATCTGTTCCCACGTAGCAAATTGTTTTTTCATAATAACAATTTTCCTCGTTGTCTCCTCCTTTGTTTTTCAAGCTTTTCCGACCAATTTTATTCGGGAAAATTTGTTGTTTCTCTAGTCTTTGTGCGCAGAAATTGCGTGGCCGTTAAGGCATTCAATTTGCAGCGAGTTCTTCAAACCGTAATGTTTCTCTTTTGCAATACGGGCCTTAAAACGGGCGACGGATTAAGGCTAGTGTAGCGTAAAAATTCCTAATTTTCAAAGGATTTCCCTGCGCTCGGAAGATAGTCGAAGGAGATGGATATTAAAATGAACGGAAGAGAAAGAATTTTTGCGTTTTTCCGTTCAAACCGGCGCTAGATAAATTTCACTTTTGGCGTCATTGTTCGGATGCACGGATTCGTGAGGATATTCGAAGGTCTTCGAACCGGCGAAAATTACAGCTTTCGAGGGATGAGGGCGAAGAGCAAACTTTCGTTCAATACTCTTTCATTCAATTTTAAAAGTTTGTTCCGTTAGGTTGTGATTGAAATGTTCCTGAAGGGGAAAGAATGGTTAGTTTTACTTCATTATTCCGCGCCATTTGTAGATGTCAGTGAAATATGAAGTGAGCACAGGTTCATATGATTTAATGTATTAATATATTATATATAAAACTAATAAGCCCTGTCAAAATACTAAAAATAACATAAATTGGCGGGGTCAGTAACGATATAAAAGTGATGTATACAACTTCTTAATGACCATTTTTTATAGTTTATGACCTATATTCTACTGAGGAAGATTTCCACCCGATTTTGTTGTATAACTTCGGGAATTTTCTTCCATTCTTGAAGAGCATTGATGAGTTTAATCAGAGATTATGGGCGATTTGGCTTAGCCCGTTGTCGTGCTTACAATTTATCCCACAAGTAATCAATGGGAATCGTTTCAAACCATTTCTCCACACATCTTGCTTTGTAACAATGAGCGTTGTTCAGGAATGATCCAATCTGTTGTCACAATAAAAAGAAGAATAAAGCCATAAACCCCAAACCCATAAAGGTTTTTCTCCAAATCGAATGTTGCCACAATGTTGGCAGCATAGAATTGTCCGAAAAGTTAGGTTAAGTTGTAGATGTTATTGTTCCAAATTGAGTCTCAAACCATGAAACCGAACTTCACAATGGGCTCCACGTAGTCAGGTCCAGATCCAAAGTCGACCATCTTATTGTTCCACGAATCGGCCTCGGTGGATCAGTGGTTGCGTGATCGCCTCTGATGCCCGAGTACGCGGGTTCGATCCTGGCCGAGGACGACGAGGATTTTTCAGGGGGAAATCCTGAGAGACACGCATTTCCTTCGGAAGGGAAGTAAAGCCGTTGGTCCCGTGTTGTCGTTTGCCGACTGCACGTTAAAGAACCCTTGCGAGGCAAAATTTGCGGCTCCTATAACGCCGTCCTGAAATGACCATAGCAGTTGAAAAGGACGTTAATACCAAACAAACCAAACCAACCAACCAAACCTTATTGTTCCATGATCCCATTTTGGTGATCTGTACACTATTCTTAACGTTATTCGCAATGATTCTGCTGATGTAAGCCCTTACGGACGGGGATTGTACTGGCAGATGCATTTTCGTGAATTGACATTTTGGATCTTTGTAGCAATAGTATCAGCATCAGATTTCCGATTGCATCATATCACACTTGGTACCTCTCGATGATCTGTTTTTTCTTTTGGTTCCTTTTTCACAACTTCGCTGATGTTCCTCTTGGAGGTTTTCACTTGACAATGATGTCACTTACATTTGAACGGTATAGTTCCTGAAAGTTAGAAATCTCGCGTACAGGCATCTTGCACCAATAAGAATCGCAAATGAATCCAGTGAGGTATGATTCTATGTATATTAACTGTAGACATCATAGATATTTCAATTAGAGCATGTAGCATTGTTTTAAAAGCGTGTCCGCGAGGTCAGATTCTTTTGATCACAATGTAAGATTAGGTTACTTTAAGAGTTTTATTAAATTACGTCATCGTTTCGACGTAGCTCTGATTTCATTAGCCGCATCTAAAGGTTTTTGATAGGAAATCGTTAATTTCCAATAAACTAAATGTGCGGACTAAATTTGAAGTGTAACGTATAATTTAATAGTGCATTGAAAATTTTGAGCCTTTAGAGAAGAACTAAATTGGCATCTACTGATCTAGTGAAAAATAAATGAGAAGTCAATATAGACCGTATTGTGAAATCTTAAGTGTTTATTGATCACTAAACCTCAATTGTTTACATTAAAAATGGTTGGAATGTTAAATTTGCAAAATAATTTTTTGATCAACATAGTTTCTAGATTTCGCCGCCAGAGGCCAGACGTCGCTTTTGGATGAAAGTAGCGAGCGAAAGATCAATGAAAATGTAATTGAATCTAAATGGGAGACTGTGATTTATTCGAATATCAAATCGATATTTAGTTTGAATTTTGCTTTCGCCGTTTTCATTTGTGTTTCGTAGTTTTCTTTTTTTTATATTTTTTTTTTGGAAACAAAATGATGCTTGCTTAATAAATAAGAATATAAAATTTGATTCTTTTGTTTAATTCTTATTTATCATTATTATGTTGTTATATAGGAAACTGTCCTTGAGTCCTAGAAGAAATTGATTACATCTGATTCACCAGAAATTAGATAAAAAATAGTTTTCTTTTAAGATTCTCTTTGAAATATCAGAGATTAGTTGCCGTTGTTCGTTTTTCGGTAGGAAAAAAAAAATCAACTTTTCCGGTTTGAAACAAGAAGAGAAATTACTTCCTGTTGATCGCTTTCAAATCCACTTGACTTCCGGCAATAGGATAAAAAAATTCGGCAAAAACTGAACAAAAAAAAGAGAATCTATTTATGAAAATAAAAAGAATAAAAAATCTTGAAAGGAAATGGTTTTCAAGTTAACCTTTAATGAATCGAAGATATTGCACAAATAACCTAAGGGGTCAAATGGGATGACTTAATGAGAATAATTTTTTTCACTTTTTATTTAGTAGCCTGTCCGATTATATTTAATTTCAATTTTTAATGCTGGAGAGCGAATGAAAATATTTTTTTATTTGTAATAGAATCGTAATCTTATTAGTTAAAATTTCATTACTGGTTCGCTGTATCAGTTTACCAAAACACAATAACATTTTTACACGCTGGCGTTCCGGATAATTTAATTGGTTGCTCGGTTGGGATTCTTTTTTTCCCTGTTTTTTTTTTTTTTTTTTTTTTTTCCCCTTTGGGGGTTTTTTTCCATCTCCACCCGAATATAATTTGTTAATTTGTGTTTTTGTAGCTGGGAGGGTGTAATTAAATTCAGTGCTTTCAGTATCGTTGGTTAATTAGGGCTCTCAGATTTTTAAGGGAGGAGATTGGGAAGAAGGGG
>JAHWFO010056023.1:78031-99160 GCA_023313115.1 Rhysida immarginata
AAATCGAAATGCGCATGGGTAAATTTAACAGTTTCGCTCCAATTCATTATAAGAGATAAACCCTTCCTCTTCGGATATATTTTGACGGTTATTACTTGAATATTACTGTAATGATATACAAAAGTAACTTGTTTCATTTGTAACATGTTCTGGTTCGTTTTGAAAATATAATTCGTTGATAGTGTTATTTCGATCATTTTTATCATTATCTATCGAAATTGAATGTTAAATCGTATAGGTTACTAATTTGGTGACAACATCGCCATCTTTTGACGAGATATATAATACGAGGGGTGATCAAAAAGTAAGGTTTACAAAGCCTGGGGTGAAACGCGTACATTTTATTTCATATAACCAATACAGCCAACTGATAGTACATACATTAGGTTATTTTTCGACATAGTCTCCATATCTGTTTAGGCATTGTCGATTCGTGGGATGAGTTTGAATATTCCTTCCTGGTAAAAATTCTGTCCTTGTCGCGAAGCAATCAGGAGGAAACGGCCAGGACTTCTCACCGAAGGCGTCATCCTCCTTCACGACAATTCGTGACCTAATACAGCCCAGAAGACCACCACACTGTTGAAGCAGTTTCGCTGGGACATCATCGAACACCCGGACCTCGCTCCAAGCGACTTTCACGTCTTTTCTCACTTGAAGGAGCACCTAGGAGGGCGACGTATAATAACCTAATGTACGTGTTATCAGTTGGCTGTATTGGTTGTATGAAATACAATGTACACGTTTCACTGCAGGCTTTGTAACATTACTTTTTTTGATCACCCTTCGTATATAATAAACAAATAAAAAAAATTTCAATATGTACTTATTTCCGTTAATGAAAATTATTGTGCATTTTTTCATTAGCCGGAGTTTCAAATACAGGCAATCAAGCAGGCGTCTTAGAATCGCTTCAGTTTCCCTGCAAACGCACGTTGATACCAGCTCGAGCATGCGCGCTTCGTTTTAGAAGGCAGGACCAGACTGTAATTGATTGATTTATTGATTGATTTATTGTTTTATTTATTGATTTATTTATCTAAAGAAAGATACAAGTCGTCCACCCAGGGCCAGTATGGCGGGGGCCGACGAGGTAGACTCCTTGGTGGGGAGCAAAAAAACAATATTTGATGAATTTTAAGGAGAGAAAGGGTGAGGAAAGGAGGGGAAAGTTAGTTTGGTGGGAATGTTAAAAAATATTTCTTTAGACGATATTTGAAAGTGGCAGTGTTTGGTGATGAACGGAGAGGTAGGGTTAATGAGGACCAGAGTCTATTCCCGGCGATGGAGACACTTTTGAGTTGGAAGCTTCGTCTTATGTGAGGGATTGGTAGGGAATCAGAGTATCGGGTGTTATAAGGGGTTCTAGTAGTGGTAAATAACTGTTGGGGAGGGTAGTAACTATGGAATTATAGGGCTTTTTATATAAAAGTTGTTAGGTTAATATTGTAAAGTTGCTGTATGGGACTTATGCCCACGGAATTAAAAAGGTGAGAGACTGGGGTAGGTTTACGAAGTTTAGCAAAATGCGTATAAACCATTTTTGAAGTCTAAATAAGCGTAATAAATTAATTTTAGTGGTTGATCCCCGAAAAAGGAGGCCATATGAGAGGGAGGAATGGATTAAAGCATTTACAGTAAAAGATGGATTTTGGGAAGGAGAAATGAAGACTAGAAAAAGTCCTAATCGTTGGTTTAGCTTACAATGTTAGAAGCTAATGCATTAATGTGACCATCCCAGGAAACGTTATGGGATAAGTGAATTCCTAGGCATTTAAAGGGTTTGGACAGTTAATCTGTTGAGAAGTAACAAATTGTGTTGAATTTTGTTAATCCTAATCACTTTAACCAGATGATTGAAGACAACGCTGGACTAATATATAAATTAATGATATACTGATTTATTCTGAGGAAGGGAGCCTCACAATGTGCAGTGCTT
Organism: Rhysida immarginata; assembly: GCA_023313115.1. NCBI lineage: Eukaryota > Metazoa > Arthropoda > Chilopoda > Scolopendromorpha > Scolopendridae > Rhysida > Rhysida immarginata. Next base: position 79,971 of record JAHWFO010056023.1, read on the forward strand.
AAAGGCTCTAAAGGTACTAGTCCAGCCCTGATTGAAGAGATAGGTTGGGCAAGAGAACAGGTGATTTGGATTGAAGTATTAGGATTCAGCTAAGGCACTCAGTCGAAGATATAAAACATTCGAATAAAAACAGATTAGACTTAAATTGTTACTGCTAATGCAAAGTAGATATAAAAATATAGGTTATTGTTCGTATGTCACATTTGTATTATGGTAAGTGGAGTGTTGGCGTCATTGTTCAAATCAAGTTAAAAGACTAATGTAAGATGATTTAAGATATCAATAGAGGGTGGAAAGTGACAAAAGTAACGGTTAAATAGGGTATGAAATATAATCTTGAAGAAATTAGTTTTACGATATTGAATGGTAAATCGTAAAATTTTATTAAAATATTACATTTTATTATTGCAAGATTCTTTTGACAGTTGATTTTAAGAAATGAAGTAAATAAAAGATATCGCCACTTTTTCCCTTGAGTTTAAACTTTTTGATTTTTTTTCTAAATTTCCTAACCATTCTGATTTATTTATTATAAGATAAGGTGCATACAATTTAAAAAAAAAACAAAGTTACATCAATCAACCGATAGGGGAAAATGGCCCACCTTCTTTGGTTAATGCAGGATGGCATGGGAAAAAACGCTAGTCACTCAAATGTCAAATTAAAGAATGAAAGAAAATAAGACTGACTTCGATTTTGAGTTGGATAAGTGAATTTTAGAGTTATTCAGGCGTTTTGAACTTCCATTGAAAATGTGCTCGAACATTTCTCCAAAAACATTTGGAGTTCACAAGCGAATTGGGAGTTCAGAAATGTTTGCAAAGCTTTAGTTTGTAAATAAAAGTTAGCCAGCTAGTCAGGAGCATTATTCTGAAGTTTGGGCATATATGCTGATTTTCCTTCATACAGTGGCCTATTTGTTTTTGTTGAAACTCGGAGTACTTCAGAAGGAAAATAGTCTGTAAGGTTAGGAGTAAAACATGATATAACATGAAAAAAGACTATGTCAACATAAAAAGATTTCTTTTTTTCTTTTGCTTTTTTTTAAAAATATTTTTATTTCATTTTTATATATTGTACTATTTTGCGCTAAATGCATTACTTTTGTAACATCTTTAATATTTTATTGAAAATTATTAATATTAATATATACATTTTTAATATCTCGTGTTGCGTGATCGATGCAAATCGGTTATTGCCTGAGGTAAACTAATTGCACAAACTTTACTGGCTAAACTGGAAGAATATTCATTCAAAATTTATTTATAATTCGAATACAATATTTATTCGCGAAGGTTTCGTGCAGACAGTAATAATAAGAAAATTTCAGCGCCTAAAAAAAGAAAAAAAAAATGTCTACTCTTCATCTATCCTGAATTTTTCCTCCCATTTCTAATTTTAATCTCCTTCAGCTTTGTTTCATTCTTTGAAATTTCTTTTATTTTTCCCTCCTAAGTAATTTTTAAAAATCCCCTTTTTAAAATTCCTCCCCCGCCGATTTTTCTGCCAAATCCCTTTTCAGCTGCCGGTTGACGAGTGTCATCCCTAATTTGCTGCTTAGAAAATTCATGAAAGATTTTCCTTTTTGTATTTTTTCCTCTTTGAAAAATTTTGTTGAAAGCACGGTTGGCAACATTTAATGAAATGCCAACTGACAATGAACTAACAGTTCTTTTTATAAAACTTCAGCTTAGCAAAGTTCAATTTAAAGCTGAGTTTTTGATATGTGTTCTTAAATATCGGAAATGTTAGGGTTGCGCTTAGAGTGTTAAATCAGGAAAGATGTCTATAAATAAAATCTATTAATATATACAAGTGTTGACTTCCCTTTGTATAATTTAATTAATTCAAACGGTCTGTTCGGTAATACCGATTGACCAGTAAAAATTATTGTTCAATGATATTTTCTATTGTGAAATTCCTTAAATTAATCTATCACACTTCTCTCCAGTCAAATTATAATGCTTCCTAAACTGAAAACGCCCTAGTCGTAATGGTTGCTTTAAATGATAAATGGCTTTGGTCAAAATACATTAATAATAGAGATACATTTTATGGTATGTAAAAAAAAATAATTTAAAAATAATTGCAGTATAGCGACTATAACGAATAACCGCGCTGAGTCATACAACGCAGCAGAGGAGGACAAAGAGACGGAGGAAGAGCAAGTGGGGAAGAATTTTACTGCGTGCCGACCATAGGCCGCATTCTAAGAATATTTGAAGGAACTGTATTGCTTCTTAAGTTGCACATCGTTGATGCTATCCGAAGCATCCGTCCTAAGACCTTGTTCCCTGTTAGAAACCATTTAAGAGCGCTTAACACGCGTCATCATTTTGTCAGTGTGGTGCTTATGGGGTCGACCTCGTTCAATCGTTCATATAAAGAATAGGCATTTCACGAAATGGGCAGAACCAAGAGAAGAGGCCAGGAATTTACCCTGTTTCTGAAATGGGCGATAAAAATCTTAAATAGAGATAAAAGACATTGACTAAGGATGATCATAGAATCCCTTCACCGGAATAGACAGAGAAAAAATTCGATTGTTTAGAGATTTGGAAGGGCATTTTGAACACCACCTGTGAATCATCCCTCAAGCATTAGACAGAGAACATCATACAAAAATTTCATTAAGTTTGTATACATTCAAAATCTGTATGATCATCCAATATTAACATAATCACTCAAAGGCATTTTGCAAATGAACGCTAGACTGTCAAAAATATGCAAATAATTTTAACGAGTTACACTTTGCCCTGTTACACATTTATTCTCTTAGCAATGACATTATTACAGATTCGTGTCACATTATTATGACCACCAGCTAAAATCCCGAATAACCGCCTTTATCGGCACGGACAGCAGCTAGACGGCGTGGGATTGAGTCAATAAGATTCTGGTAGGTTTCTACTAGTAGCTGTTGCCATGCAGACTGTAAAGCATCCGATAGGTGCTGAAAGGTACGCACACGGTGATCCCAAAGGTTCTCGATTGGGTTGAGGTCTGGGGAATTAGGGGGCCAGGGTAGTACTTGGAACTCTTGGTCGTGTTCCTCAAACCACGCCCGAACAGTTGCAGCCGTATGGCACGTCCCATTGTCTTGCTGGAACGTGCCATCCCCCTCTGGGAAGACAGTTGCCATGTATGGGTGTACTTGATCTGCATTTATGGATAAAGAACCGAATCGGTTGAGAGTGCCTTCCACAGGTACCAGTGGGCCCAGACAGTGCCATGAGAACATGAATTCGTCCAACAGTGGTTGCAGGATGGTTGTTCTCGGAGGTTCTCGCCTCACCCGCCAACGGCTATCACTTCTGTGGAGCAGAAATCGTGAATCATCGGAGAAGGCAACCTTTTTCCAGTCAGAAGTGGTCCAGTTTCTATACTGTTGGGCAAATTGAAGCCGTTTTTGACGATGAACCTTCGTCAGCGTATGTGCGGTGACCATCCGTATGCTGCGAATGCCCATACGTAACAGGGTCCTCTGTTACTTTGGTTTTAGAGACATGTCTGATAGCACCCTCGTTGGTTTGAGCGGTAAGTTGGTCCACTGTAGCTCTTCGGTTGGCCTTCACACACCTACGCAGCCGACGTTCACCTCTCTCAATAATGGCGCGTGGTGCTCCACATTTCCCATACCATTTACTCTGAACGGTCCCATTTTCCCAGTAATGGTATACTCTAACTACAGCAGAACGAGAACGATTCACAAACTGCGCGGTTTCCGTAATACTGCCACCCTTGTCCCGAAAGCCTATTATCATCCCATCGATAAATCACGTTTCCAGATTTGATAAATCACGTTTCTTACCCATTGCAGCATTGAGTGGTATGTTTTTATATAATATAGTCACCTAACCAATTCCCAACACGTGACATAGTTCCTCGGCTGGGACTCGATAATTAATGTGACTCGATAATATGTGACTCGATAATAATATGTACAGGGTGAGCCAAAAGTCAGGAAAAACTTTAAAACTCAGTAATTCGCACACGAATCCTGATATAAAGATTCGGTTTGCACAGAAACGATTGAAATAAAGTCAATTGTTTTTCCAGGAAAAAATAATAATGCTAGAATTGTTTGGTATTTGGCTAACAGGTGGCGTTGTCAGGTTAAAGACATCAATTTATATACATTTTCAGACTGTATAGAACGAGGAGCAAACGCTATTTCGGAAGCAGATAATGATTGTTTCGTCTCACCGATAGTTAATCCGGCATCTTACCGTCTGAAAGTGGGGATAAAATGTCTGTAACGTGACAACGCCATCTATTGGTCAAAAACTGAACAATTCTAGCATTAATTTTTTTTCCTGGAAAAAATCCGACTTCATTTCAATCGTTTCTGTGCGTACAAAATTTTTTTTATCTGCATGCGTGTGCGAATTATTGAGTTATAAAGTTTTTCCTGACTTTTGGAGCACCCTGTAGAGCGTATTACTATAGCAGATTGAAAATCGCACAACAACGTTTATTGATATTTGTTTTCATTATAATTAACTCAGTTTTAAAATTCAAAGTACATATTCTCCTCGTTTTATATCTTCGAAACCTATTTAAAATTTTTCGTTGCAATAATTACTTCAATAAGCCAGTGTAAAATTTATGACGGAAAAAAAACATAGATAATGGCCATAATTGTTATTACTTTGTAATTTATTTATTTACGCCCTGTCTTATGGTAAATATTTTCAGTAATGTCAGAAGATGTCGCTGTGTGATGGTCAGTTTTTACTGTGTATCTGATCTGGCTACTACTAGTTTATTTTTTCCTGTTTTATTAAAAGGGAATTTTGAAGAAAATATTTATAAATGGAGAAATTTAAAAAAAAATCGCATTTTCTTTTTAGAGTCGTAGCTATATTTATCAAGTTTCAATAGAAACTAACATTATTTAATAGAAAGAGTAAAAAACTCGTTTCTCATATTTTATATTTTTTTGTATAAATTAATTGACTGACTCTTGTTTTTGGATTATTCCTTTTTTTTTGTATCTCTGATACTGGAGAATATGTTTCACCTCCCAAAGGAATGATATTGGAAAATGTCTCCACAAATTCTCGCTATGCTTTTGGAGTGGGGAATGCTAATTGGATTTTTCTGAGAGGAGAGTATTTTCTAGACCAACAGGACTCGAGAGAATTGCCGCTGTCATTCTTAATCCGCTTTACGTGGGAATTTAATTTGTAAGAGGAAAAACTGAAAGGTCGTATAAAGGAAAATAAGAGGGTAAAGGTTTAAGAAAAAAAGAAAGGAACTGGTCCCACGCCTTCTTTTCAGGTTTGATGGTTTTCGTTAAATTTAGAGAAAGTTTTGAATACGAAAATTTTAAGTTAATGATTTAGAATTCCAAAAGAATCTAAATTTAATGAATTTTCTCAACATTTTATATATGTTCCTGATTAATATGCAATAGATTCAAGAATATAATGTATATTTTCAGGGCTTAGATTGTATGTTAATATTGTTAATGCTTTATGAATTCTATAAATAAACCAAAAATGTTTTCTTTGGTAATTAAGCTGCAACAGGATTATCCGGGCAAAGTACTCTTGATTATATAATGTAGCGATTCCTTTAAAGGAAAGAAAGATCTCTAACCTCAAAATCAGGCAACTCTACACTGCAATTTTTTGTGTTAGATGTTTTTCTTTCTGTACAGGCAATTATACAATTTCACCACTATTCCTTCTTATAATGTTTATTAGCGAAGCCTAATGGGAAAATTCGAAACCAAAGCGTAAGGAACTTGAGGATGCTTTCGCCATCTCTCGGTGGAAAACTGATCGTCTTAGAAGGATAAAAAAATAAAATCCTTAGTTTAAGATTTCTGCCAAAGAGGGCGGCACTTCTCTTTCTTTCTTGAAGAGACGTTTCGTTTTCAGTTTCAATCTTAGTGCAGAATCATCAATATAATTTTTTTAAAAAACTGTTGAAATGTTGGTCACTTTACTGAACATTCGTTATAATATTCAATTTTTTTATTAGAGATAAGGATTTTTTTTTCCAATTAACTTTGAGATTGTGACTTGAAGAATAATCGATCCATGTAATATAACCATGAAAGGAAATGAGAAAGGAAATGTTTTTCATTTACTTATGAGTATGTAGCTATATTTAAAATAGATGACTACCCGTGTATTATTAGTCAAATCTTTTAAAGTCCTAAGAAAAAGAGAGCTAGCTGTTTATATTTTTAAATAAAATATTTTGAAGTTTGTGCTTTCATTGTGCCACTTAAGTTGTAAGAAGTTATTAAAGTGATAAAGAAATGCAACTTTAAATATATGACCTTCGGAAATGTGCGAAATTCATTCCAGTAAAAAATTTAGTGAGCCCTTGCGGATAAAGTTTCGTTATTATTACTTCATGGACGACCTTGCGGTTCACCTTTCCTGTAGAAACGGTTCCACGCAAATTCTTGCACGATGTATGGGAAGCTGGCGAATATGAGTTTTATCATTTTATATTGAAAATGCACGAAACGGGGTTTCGTGGGTTGCGGCGGAGATATTCGAAACGGAGGCGGGCAGGATGATAGGAGAAAGCCAGCAGGAGAGAAGAGATAAGTATTCAAAGTCTGCGTGACGAGATAAGGAAATATGTATGCAAACGGTTCCCGTGAAATTTCCTAGCTTGAAGGAATGCTTTCCTGTTCGGCGATTCGCTTTCACCTGATGTTGGCTGATATATCATTCACTGCGGCGGCAAAAGCTCCGCCTGACTCACTGCAGATGGGGCTTCCTTGCATTGCACTGCGAAGTAAATTTCTTTGCAACGAGGATAAGTTGCGCCTTATGCATATGAGTTTTATTCTTTATGGTCTTCTATATAAAGAAAATGCTTAATTATCTTGATCACTATTATTAACCATCACTTAATAGTTTCTTTAAATTTAACTGCGTTTTTTTTATTGTTCGTTATTAGGTTTAAAGTTTAAATAGTTTTCTAATAATTTCCAATTAGGAAAACCCTACTTATTAATAGATGAAGATCAAGAAACTCAGAAATAAAAAGCAAATGCATGGAAATATACTGCATCTCCATGCAACCTGCTAAAATTTGTAATAAATGAGTTATAATAAATCACTTGAGAAGGATTCTTTTCCTTGTGTATGCTCTCTATGTGTAGCTATGATCTTTACATACGTATGATCTTTTGTGAGTTAAGAATCGCCATACATAATCTGTGGTGGGTTATGAATTCCGCAAAAGGGATTAGCCTAGATGAAGTAAGCTACAGGGTTGTTATAATTTAAGTTAAATTATTCATACCCCTCTAGACTCCGTTCTGTTTCTCGGATTTTTATGAAACTTGGAATATACGTTAAAGACCTCGGGGAAAAGATGTTTACAATAAAAAAATTAGATTAAATTTCGACCAGTGTGGCGATTATCATGCAAGAATGGCTTTATAACGCTTTAAAATTTCATTAATCATTGCATTGGATTTCCTCAAATAGTAATAATAATAATAACAATTTGTAAGAAGAAAGTTCGAGCTTTACTGGTCAAGTTGTTTTATCCGAACTGCAGTAATGGTTGTGCTTGAAAGACTTGCGAAAAGGGCCTATGACAAGCAATGGTTTGGAAAAGATGGTTACTAAATTTAAAGAGACTAGGGAGTTGGGTGTGCTGAGAGGAAGAAGACGAAAACTGATTTCAAATGAATGTGTGGAAAAAGTCGCTGTTGCTGTGTTTGAAAAAGCGTCCGGTTTCCAATATTCAACAGTGAGCTGTCTCTCCCTTGGTCTAAGATACGAAAGGTTCTGCGATATACTTTAAAGTGGTATCCATACGAGAACCGTGTTGTGCAAAAGCTGCTCCCTCAAGACCCGGATTAACGCATTGATTTTGCTTGCCATTGACAATTCATGGTATTGAAACATTTTGTGGTCAGATGAGGCGCATTTTATCCTAGATGGAGCAGTGAATACTAAGAACTGTCGCATCTGAGGTACTGCAAGTCCTAATGTTGTGCATGAACAGCCTCTGCATTCTGATTTCATTATATTATATGGTTTTTCTGCTGATTGAATTCTTGGCCCCCCTTTTTTTCCATCACGGGTGCCCTTTACTGCGAACTTCTGCAGCAGGAAGTCATTCCTGCCTTACAAGATAGTGCAACATCCCATATTGCCGGACAGTGAAGGAACTGCAATTCCTCAAGAATCCCTTCGCGCTACTGTTGAACACGCTATAATGCGATTTGAACGTTTGAATAAAATAATGTTTTGAGTTGCCACTATCACTACTTTTTCACCTAGTGGTCGATATTTGAACAAATCTTTTATGCAATAATCTCTTCCCCATAGTCTGTATAACGTATATTCGAAGTGTAACCTAACCAAGTCTTCTATATTAATCAAAATCCGATCAGCAGAACGGGCTCTAGAAGGGTCTGAATTGTGTACTTAAATGATAACCGCCCTGTACAAAGTAGCATATGTGCCCTGTAATTAAAATCTGTTTGAATGGCGAATATTTTATATCCTAATATGTCATTAAGAGATTTTCAGATTTCCTGTTAAAGATCATTCGTTTTTAGATATATAATTTTGGATCTTTGTGTAGAAGGTGCCAAACCCGATTCTGTCTTTTCATTCATAGTGAAATATTAGAAAATCGTTTATTGAAATTTAATTCAAAATGAACCCATGAATTCCAGGCGAACTATGTAATGTCAGTTTGAAGTAAATGTCGGATTGCTCTGTCTCCAAAACGATACCGCAAAAATGTATGATTAATAAAGAAGAGTTGTTTTTTTTTTTTTAAATCTAGCTATCAGGTATCTAATATACATTCTAGTTAACTTCCACTGAATATTATATATCTCCTTTAGTATGCCACTTGTTTCCCGTTTTTAGATGACAACATATGTCATGTGATATGTCATCCGATCGGAAATGATGAGAAACGAAAGAAGATTGAGTTGTTACATTTTCTAAATACTACGTTCGGGAAAATCAATTTTTTGATTAAAAAAAAATATATGCGGGATTATAAAAGGGGGATAAAACTAGACGAATTCAGGGCTTCCGATACTTTTCTATGGGGGATTAATTTCTTTTTAACATGGAATTTTAGCTTATTTTGTATATTGATCAGTATAGTTTTGTATATTGGTATTGAAGGGAAAGCAAGGCTACGTCGTTTCTGTTGATTTTTCTTTTGTTAATCTACATTCTGTACTATTTATCAGTAGACTTTTCATGCTTTAATAATAATCTAACGAGATATTAATTAAGCGCATATTCGAAATAATTTACAAGACTAAGCCATTATATAGGTCGCAAAATGAAATGTCTTTAAATTGCTGCAATGTGAAATTGTGCTATGAATATCGGTCGTTGCAAAGATCCTTTACGCAAATGTCGGTGTAAGTATGTTAGCTGATTGTACCCATAATTCGATTTCTGTGGGCAAATTTGCAGGGAAATGTTACCCGTTTACGATAGCAAATTTTATCCAGGAAAGCCGTTTACAACTGGATGAAACATTTTAATGGTAGTCAAACCAGCATCAGTAATACCGTTCGTCCAGAATTTCGCAGTGAGGCCACAATGAGGAAAGTGGAAGACATGATCCGTGCCAATCGACGCGTGGCTATCGAAGAGATGGCTTTACAGTTGAATTGCTCACATGAAACAGCTTACAGCATTGTGCACGACAACCTCGTAAGTTCACTGACCAACACAAAGACACTGTCATTACAGCATCTCATTAGATAGGCCAGAGAAGGTTAAGATTTCCTTAACCGCATAGTCACTGGTGAGCAAATCATTATTCGCCAGTTTGAACGTTCCAGTATAGAATGGAAACGTACCTTGTTACCCAAAACGAAGAAGTTTAAGGTCACCCAGTCGGCATGGAAGGTGATGATCACCGTGTTTTGGGACAGTAAAGGCATCCTACTCGTGGAATTTCTCCACAAGCTCACACTGTCACTGCAGCTACGTATTGCAGAACCCTGAACCCTGACGAAGTTACGATCCGCCATTTGCAGAAACTTTCAGGTGCTTTGCGAGATGGAGTTTTTCTGTTGGAAGACAACGCTCGTCCACATAGTGCTAATATCACCGTCGCTCATACAGTTCCTTGGTTGGGAACGACGGAAACATCCGCCCTACGGTCCGGATTTGGCACCATCCGATTTCACTATCCGACCTGGATGGTCACCGGTTTCAGGACATAAAGGAGGTACCAGCTTGCTACGACCCCAACCACAAATCACCTTCGCTGCTGGCTTTGAGGGACTCGTGAAACTCTGGGACAAGTGCCTAAATGTTCTTGAAGATTACATTGAAAAAATAAGCCAAATTTCATCAGGTTTCTATTTCAACTTTCATTTCTATGCAATTATGCACTTATACAGGGTGTTTTTGAATTGAGTACAGATTTTTTGAGAGATGATAGAAGAGGTCCTTAGAAGTATTTTTTGTCATATGAACATAGGGTCCCCGCAGCTCCGTTTACTTACAATACTGCATTGAACAATCAAATGACACCGGGACGCAGTGTGCGTTGGTAGGCCTAGATTATTTTATTTTTAACAATTAACACAAGCAATCTACTGTAATAACTTTTAAAGTAATTGTTTGCAAAGAAATTTCAAGGTGCACGTGCTTGTTTGTTGGATTGGTCGTGGCGGACCAGTTGCTTGGCCACCGAGATCGCCAGATCTCGCACCGATGGATTTTTTTTATGGGGAAGCATAAAATCAATGGTGTACTCCGAACCCGTAGATACCGATGAAGAATTGGCGGTTCGTGTTGTCGCAGCAGCAGGTGACATCAGCGACCGTGCAAATCAACTGTTTCCACGCGTACATCAATCCATCATAAGGCGATGCGAATTGTGTTATGAAGCAAATGGCGGTCATTTCGAACAATTACTGTAAAAGTCATACAGTAGATTGCTTGTATTAATTGTTAAAAATAAAATAATCTAGGCCTACCAACGCACAGGCGTCCCGGTGTCATTTGATTGTTCAATGCAGTATTGTAAGTAAACGGAGCTGCGGGGATCCCATGTTCATATGACAAAAAAAACTTCTAAGGACCTCTTCTATCATCTCCCAAAAAATCTGTACTCAATTCAAAAACACCGTTATAATAAGTTGGTTAATTCGTATCAAATGATTACACAATCCCGCCATTTTTAAGCATAAGCTTTGGCATTAGTTGGCGTGAACCGAGTTTTCCTACATTAAATCAGAGAAACGTTCTTTATTTGGATCAACTACTTAGTGAACTTAATATCGCAAGTTGGATTGCATCATTAACTTTTTAAATTCTTACTTGAGGTGGGTGTTTCCGCGGAACATCTCCATAAAATGAATTCCCCAAAACTAAGCATTTGCTATGGTAACAAGAGAGATGTGTAATTAAACATGCAATAAATGCGGAGTTAAAAAGTTTATTTTTATGGCTCATTTTAAAATGTTTAGTGGCCAAGAATAGGAAACATTAAGTGTTTGCGGGGTTATTTTTGCATTTTGTAAATCAAGTTGACTCGAAAAGGAAGCGCTTTAAACGAAGTTTGTAAAATAAAAATTTTTTGCAAAATTTTTCTAAAACTATGAAGGGTTTTGAAGAGCGAGTATGCTTTATTCTATAGATAATTTTCCTTGTAAATTTGATTTAAATTTTTTTTTCTACCATGAGGTGGCATTCATCGATCTTCCACATCATCCTTCTTCTTTATTCTTTCGAAGAAATAAGCACTACGAACTACGCATGCTCTAAATTGACAAATGCCGTCACATATCAGTAGAGTGTAAAAGCAAAGAAGAGTCCGCAGTTCCAACGATCGGCGGTTAATAAACGACTTTTGAATTTGAGGTGTACTTGTTTGGCGAGTCCTCCCACTAGTTCCCCCAAAGAGGAAGCAAACAGTCCAAATACACCTGAACGACTTTTGAATAGGTATAAATATTATATTCGCTAGAAAATTTCCACTGACGAGATTGGAGGGGCAATTTTGTTGGAAGTGCTTTGCGGTGAAATGTTTCGATGGAATTCGCCAAACGTCAACTTTTGAAGCAAATTGAGTTTTCATCTGGCACGTAATCGTTAGGTTTATTTTAGGTTTATTGGAATTTGGAGATGTGATATTGTTTTGAATGATTTTTTTTTTTCAGCGATGAAATTTTAATTAGTGACAGTTTATCTGATATTAATGCTCCTTTAAAATGCAGATCCGCTAAAATATTCACGAGGAATCTAAAGTTTTTTCCTCCTCTCTAAAAGGAAAGGTTATGCAGATTTCATGTTTTTCATAATTGTCGTCGTTGTTAAGCTTTGATGAATAGAGGTGCGAAAATTCTAAAGGGATTAATTCGTCTAATAAAGGCGTTTATTCTCACTATGAGATTTATGTAATGGGTTATCAACTATTTTATAAATTTTTGATTCCTTCTATCGATTTTTCTCGTTCTCTGTATCCACGCTGTCAATGGGTTTTTACGACGACATCGTTTAAACGCTGAACTAATCGAACTTCCGAAAACCGCGTCGAGCAAACTCGTCGACCATCATTGTAATGTCGGAAAATTTATGACCGGACTTTATAACCGACTTGATTTTGTGATTTATGCTGATCGATACTGAAATGCAGTTTTAATATAGTTAATCGTTGATTTCGAAGAAGCAATTCTGCATGGCGAGAGATTAAATAAGCTCGCCAATCAAAATGCTTTAATGATCACCTGTCGAATCAGGTTTCATTGAAATTAAATCTTAATATAGGTGTGGCACAGAATTGCCTAGAAATTATTTTTTTTTTGGCAAAGAATAATAAAATAGACAGAGAGGAAGACACGTTATTAACGAATTGAAACTTGCGAATCCTAACCAATTAACGAGTCTTAAGCAAGTTTTTTTAACACAAAAAAATTGCTTAGTTTGACACGCTCTTATAAAATCTTTGCTCTATATCATGGATCTGCCAATGCCAATTAAGACTTCTTGCACACAGAAAATTGCAGCCTGTCATAAAGCTATGTTTTTAATAATCTTTATGTCGTGCCAAACCGATACACATAATCCTGGATATCAATGATGACAACCAAAATATTGCGAGCGTCCAGATGTCCTTTGTCATGCTGAAGAATGAAAGCCCCAATCTGTAGCATCGCCGCCAGCTATAGGGAACTTATTATCAGACTGGAGTGCATATGATTTTATTTTATACACTTAAAAGACTGATCGAAGACGTCAAAAACATTACTCGATCCCGTAAAAGACCATTTCAGTTGAAAAATAGAATATCCTTAATCATTGCTTAAACCCTAAAAATTCTCTAATTCTTCCGTCAGCCACTTGTGTATTTTCCTTTTTAAATATATTGCTCATTTCTAATTCTATGCCAATCCCAATTATGTTCCCCTCACCCCACCCTTACCCGGTTCCTCGATTCTCAGTCGCTGGGAATCTTTTCTTTCTTCTCCTGCGATTACAAGAGAAGCGCTAAATTCTCTAGGTATCACCTAATTTTGCTTGATCTCTGTTGAGATCCGCTGCATTAGCTTGATCTCTATTGAGATCCGCTGCATTCACAATTTCAGTCGATGGACAGCATAGTTATGATGTTGAAATTGTAGATCCAAAGTTTGACCTCCTTCTTTAGAGACAGGACAAATGGTATAACAGTGTTTCATAGTATATAGATTTCAGGCATTTGGAACACTTTCTACGTACCTAAAAATTCTTTGGACGCACCCTTGTTTAAAGACCCTTTCGTATAATCCGTGTAAGGGCCGTTGGAATACAAGCAAAATTAGATTCTGCAGACCATATTCTGCGTCGGTGGAGTAACAGGCGATTTTTTTTCTTCTTTACAGTTGTTTGTACGAGATTATGCGACTAATAATGTGATTGTTTAACTGGGTCCATATTTTGCAGGGTGTATCAAGTCTTCTTCCGATTCAAAATGCTATAGCTCCACAATCGTTGATCGCAAGTAAATGATCTGCATTACTTGCAAAGTGAGGACCGTCAAGTTTTGTTTCATTGCCACTAGAGGTCTCCCAGCCACGTTTGAAAGTAGAGTGTATATAAGGAAGGTAAAGTTACTCCGCCATTTCTGCGCAAAATTCCTTCATAGAGGCATCTACAGGAATGCCTAGAAGATCAGATCGCGGGTTATTATTAATATAATGAGGTTTTTATAAAAATACTTGCATCTGTAGTGTCTCTATGAAGGAATGTTGTACAGAAATGACGATGTCCTTACTTTCCCTATCTAGTTCTTTAATGGGAGTCAAGAATTAAGACTCTATAGCTACCGGTCGGCGCGATTTTCGCCAAACTTTCAAAACTGAAGCCCCAACATCACAGAGCGTTAGACGTCAGCATCAATTGGCATCGATGACAAGATGGGAGAGAGAGAGGTCCTTCCACTTTTCACAACGTAATTTATTAAACCATAGATGAACACTGAGTGACCAGCTTATTAGGAACACCCATTACTATGCAAATCCGTTGGCATAGCAAAAACTACGTACCAGTAGGTTACGTGACAGGCGGTACCAATATAAAGCGAGAACACACCTGTCAACTGTTGTAAGTGGTTAGGCCGTCACCATGGGGAAAGCAAAGGATCTGAGCGATTTCGAGCGCGGGATGATAGTTGGTGCCCGGCGACGTGGATTTCCGAAACCGAACGTCTTCTAGGCTTTTCCCGAACAATCATTTTAAGAGTTTACCAGGATTGGTTAAACAACCAAAAACAACTAGCCAGAGACAAGCCTGTGGTCGCAAACGACTCGTTGTTCCAAGGGGTGAGCGTAGAATGGGAATGCTTGTTCGTGCGAATAGAAACGTCACGACTCGTCAACTAATCCTGGAGTACAACACCGGACGGCAGAATAACATATCTGAACGCATTACACGCCGTACATTGGCAATGATGGGCTACAACAGCCGACGGCCAGTCCGGGTACCTTTGATCTTCATCAGACATCGCAAAAAACGTCTCCAATGTGCCCGTGATCACCAACACTGGACCGTCGACGACTGGAAGAAGGTCTGCTGGTCGGATGAATCCCGTTTCCTATTGCACCTGTTTCCTATGCAGATGGCCGACGCAGAAATTGGAGACAACAGCACGAAGCGAAAGACCCCCCCCCCCTCCTTGTCTGGAGGCTCTGTAATGGTCTGGGGAATGTTTTCCTTGGTCAGGTGATACCTGTAGAACAACGCCTTAATATTCAGGGCTACCTGAACATTGTTGCCGACCAAGTTCATCTCTTCATGGCTACTGTTTCCCCCATCGGAAGGATACTTTCAGCAGGACAATTCTCCGTGACACGATCATGAATTGAACTTACTCCTCTGGCCACCACAGTCCCAGGGTTTGAACCCAATCGAACATCTTTGCAATGAGCTGGAACGGGTTATTCGAGGCATGGACCCACCACTATCCAATAAGCATCAACTGGGAGCAGCTGTTTTATTTGCATGGACAAACATCACAAACATCACAGAACAATGCTTCCAACGTCTAATTGAATCCATGCCACGGCGAATTCGTGCTGTTATAGCTGCTAGGGGTGGCGGAACACAGTATTGGGGGGGTAGCTCTTATGAACTGGCCACTCAGTGTATAATTGGCTCAAACGCCTATGACATCGACTTGTTATAATCGACTTTCCGTCCCTGTTCCTCCACTGAGAATAGTTGCTTCAAAAATTCTTCCATAGTAAACGAACACCGTGAACAACATAAACTCCGTGAACAACATAACTCCAGCATATCTCACACTATCTTTTTTGAGTATGATCATGTTTTTTAGGTCAAAAACAATGGCTCCTTTTTACCACTCAGTCACCTATTCTCTACAACCCATGTAAAAATCTAAAATCAAAGGTAACTTAAATGAATATCCACAGTACTCATCAAACAGTTTTAATATCACGAACTTAACAAATGTTTACAGACAATATGGTTTTCCAGCATTGAATATGGCCAAGATAAAACTATTGAAATGGATCCAGTAGGATCTTAACTTTCTCTTTCATTTTGTATTATGCTAAGTGAATATCTAGGTTTTCTTTTTAAATAATTTTTAATAGAAGCGTGAACCTTTTGTCACCTTATAAACTTTAACTTTTTGGGTTCGAATTGATGATAACCTTTAAGGTGACACATTTCTCCATTGGATGTGAATTTGTGGGTTTCGTAATTCGATTTGAAAGCTAAGTGAAGAAAGTTTCTTTAAAATTTCATGTTTATCTCTTTAAGAATCATCATGGCTTTAGTAGTTTTGCATAAGTTTAAATTACTTTCTTCAGAAAAGTTAGCGTTATTGAATATTTGCTTCACCGAACGGGTAAAGACGAACGTTTTCTCAAAGACAAGCTCATAACCAGAGAGAAAAGAGGGAAAAATAATGAAAACAACATATTATCGCAGATGAGATGGAATGACATCGTCATAATATCCTTCCGATTTACATCTTCCTGTTTGACTCAACGTTTGTCCGAACGTCTCAAAGTTGTTTTTCTATATACGACACTTTTATCTCCCGAGAAGAATTATGCGTCCAATTACGTCTCACGTCGTTGCCTTTTTATTTTCTTGGCTATACATCGTCTTCTTGTCTTTCCCCGACTGTTTTTTTCCCCTCTCTCTAGGGTTCTCCGTTATTTCCAGAATGTTTCGTTCTTCTGTGGGGAAATGATAATTCACGCACAATCACAACAAGGCCAAGATTTATGGTCCAGTTAAGGTGGTGTTGGTGGCGTGGAAAGAAACAAGAAAAAAAATGTGAACTCGATTAAAGCTTTTTTAAAACACTTAAGGGGAACGTGGAGAGTTCAATCGATCTCTCTGTCGTAAGCATTTTGTAATTTCCTTTGAAAAATAAGGCACTAGAAAAGTCATTATGAATTTTCGGTTATGATGGTGCTGTCATTTGTTATGGCATGCTCTGTTGGTTAAGGAAATAACATTAAATTTTATTAATACCCTCGTATATTTCAAGAAATGATTGCGTAGTTGAGAAGCTTAAAAATCGTTTGCCGTAAATTTTTCTTGGTGTTTATGTTGCTCTCTTGCGTAAGCTTGTTTCACTTATGATTTTGTAAGTTGAGTCAAGAGCAACTTCTTTCTTTATCTTATGAAAATTTGAAGATGGATAAATAAAGATCTCTTGAAATTGGTAACTCCACATTAAAAATATAAGAAGACTAAAACATATAAATACTAGGCAGCTCGTTTTACAAATTGTTGAACACCTTTATATAGGAAACACTTAAAAAATTTGGTCGCATGAGAAAGGCTAATTTATGAAGATTTTTTTTCTGTTATAGGTAGTGGCGAGGTTGATACGATCGCAAGAAGTAAAAATGATAGCAATGCGGTTTTTAATTTTTTTTTTATTTTGACGCTGAACAAGTTTGTAATTGGAAATTTATGTGTTCGGGAGAACACGCAGTATGTTTTATGGTACCATGAGACCCCAAACATACAAAGAGGGATTATGGACGATCACCACCCCATTACAAAACCATCGTTGCGTGATACATTTAATTTTATAAAATAGTGTGGGCAACTATTCCACGAACAGTGCGACCACACGTCAACCATAGTGTTTGCAACATGTGCACCTGATCTTGGCACATTGAGAAGAATGACTCTGACGCTATCGCTGTTGTTACACAAGAAATTTTCAAAAATACATGGCACTAAATTGAATGTCGGGAGACAGTAGGTGCATATTTAGTAGAGTCTATGACCGCCTTTGGCTAAATAGCCCCATCAACATTGTATTGATTGTTAATTTTAACTTTTTAAACTTTTGTTGTTGATAGGTAAGAGTGATCCAATTCTATGATATATTTCAACATGAATATAAAAAGTGATATTTCTCTCCTCTCGTTTTCCTGTGCTCTCCGTTCTTCTCCTTTGTTTTCTTTCCATTTCAGTGCGTTCACACAAAACACCTTCCATTGATGGTCCTTTCCACGGTATCGTCTTAATATTATCAGAAATCTAGTCTCCATTCCACGTGAATCTCCTATATGAATGTGATGTATATAAGTCAATGAAAAATGTGACGATATACTGGGTGCCTTAAAACTCCGTTACAAACTTTGATTTCATTTTGTTAAGCAGAAACCTGCTCATAACCCTACTTGAACATGTATAAGCAATTAAAACATCGTAAACAGAATTGACATAATCAGCATTTTGCTCAAGACAGAAAAGTGGAATATTCTCTTCACCAGTGACAAAAAAATGTAAAATTCCAATAAAAGTTGAAAATTTCAACGTATGCAAATTCTACAGTACTGGACTTGACTCAGAGTAGTTAAAAAGGATAATCACTATATTGAGTGAAACTAATCGCACTCAGTTTGATTTTGCTGAAGGGGATTCGGAACTAGTGTCAGGGTTGGGGAAGTAGAAAACATCGCGTTGAACCATATTAACATAAAGGAGAATGAGGAGAGAACGCCGCTTAGAAGGCCACATCGTGTGGTGGATTGCCGCGTGGCGTCCGCAAAGCAAGCTGTCGAAGTTCGATGTGTTGAACTCGGGCAGCTACGGCGGTAGCAGTGACTCAACCAATCAGAACAATTGAATGCGTAAGAATTCTGGGAAGGCAAAAAACACGTACGACGCACATAGTCAAGTACTGGAGTTAGGCACAGTTTGAACCTGTACTTTGGCCGAGTCCATTCCAGTCGAGAATAGAATGAACATCACAAGCATCCAATCAATGACGGATAACCAGCAGGACTACTATTTTTCTAGTAAATGCAAGGGCTTCACAAGAAGCGTTGAAAGTTCCGACCACTTACACCTCCTTGCCAAAAAAATGGAATACGGAATACTCGCCGCAAGGAAGCAGTTTTTATACAGGGTGAGTCAAAAGTCGCAGTACACTCTGTTTTTTCGAAAAACTTGCAGGAATTGGGAAATCTGAACATTCCAGTAAGGTAAGGGTGAGGTGGTCTATCTTTTACGGTATGTACCGAACATAAGCGCCATTTTGAAATCGGACATCTTGAATCTAAGTCAATTTTTTTAAATGGGTAGGGGGTCGTATGATATATTTCATTTAAAAAATTGTCAGAAAATGCTGGTTATTTGATATATCACACGACCCCCTTTCCATTTAAAAAAAATTAAATGGAATATTCAGATTTCCCAATTCCTGCAAGGTTTTCGAAAACACAG
>JAHWFO010056023.1:120134-147067 GCA_023313115.1 Rhysida immarginata
TGTACTTACAGAAAACGGGGTGATTTACAAAGTTAATGTGTGTGATTGGGAGTAATAAGGACAAGGATCCGGTTGGTGAAGAAACGGTTACTGGAAACACCTGCATACCTGAAAATGTTGGAACAATTTTTGGAGCCACAGTTGGTGTTTGATGGATATATGGCACCACCTATTTGTCACAGTTGTTCATTACTTCCTAAATCACGCGTTTCCTCGTATATGGTTTGGTCGAGGCTCGTCAAGACTTTGATCCCTGGTCACCGGACTTGATTGACCCTCTTCAGCTTTTCTTTTCTTTTTTTTTTAGTCTCGGGGTTATTATTCATAACATTGAAATTACGCCTGCTACGTTGGATAGTTTTCGGGCTGTGCTTACACTTATAAGGCGGTCATATTGAAATTCACTAAACTTCGTTCATTCTGCAATAAAAATATGGTTTTGTAGTAAATGTATAAAGTATTTTATAATTACACGAAACTGATTGTAAAAGCACTAATGTAAAAATATAATTTTCAATTCTGTTGGTTTTCCGTTATAACACCTTGCTGGAACCATTTACTATATCATCGTTACCTAAAGTCAGTTTTTTTTGTCTTCATTTATATTTTAAAGAAGAATGGAGCAGATTTTAATGGTTAAAGTACAAGTGTTCCTATTTTTTAGAAATCATATGGAGTAGCTTTAGCATTTAGTTAGATATTGCAAGAAACGAAGAAAAAGAAGCACTTTTTACAGCTAGTGCTTTAATAGATTTGTTTTATTGTCTCGATAGGCGTGGTCACGAGTCGATTTTCCAGCCGATACAGTTTTCACTCGTTTCCGAAGTTGCCAATTTGTATGAAACTTTTAATGTTCACCAAGGATACTAAATTGGCGGGAAAAGATGCTCACTGAGAATCGAATCCAATATAAACGTGCCATTGAAATATCCGATATGATTGTTTCTCGAGATGCAGATAGTATAATGAATCTTTTATATCTTTTCCAAGAGAAACAGTCCAATATTACTACACTTCCATTTACATATTGAATTGCTGGTAATGCTTATTACTGTATGTAGGATGCAAACTCTTCACTCTTCATCTGATTGAAAAAGAGCGGAAAATGATTTGATGCTTCATGAAATAGTTAAAGCCTAGGATGCTTTGGTATATTCATAGTGTACGAAGTCGTACTGAGAGTAATGCCAGTTCGTCATTTTGGTAATCAAATGCGATGCTTTCAGACCGATAGAGTAATTTGTCTTGCATCATCAACACAATTTCTGCATTCTAGGTTACGTTAAGTTATATCAAGCAAATGCAAATAAATCATGGAATTCTTGACCAAAGAAGGATGTACTGCTACCAACATTTTATGAGAGTAATCTATGAAAAAGTTTGATTTGTTGAAGAGCAACCGCTAAGTGCAAAGTTATCGAGTGCCCGAAAGAGTAAAGTGGGGTTCAGAAGTAGGTCTCTATTGATAGACTGTTTTTAATATACTATGCTGTGAGTAGCTTGTGTATCATTCTCATTATTAGGTTTGAGTAATTAACCTTTTCATACAGCTTTTTACGAATACTTTACTTAATAAAGACACCATACAAGTTCATTTACCCCCTACATCTGATTAACACCGTAATTCTTCTAAGTGTAGACTGTATTGGTAACGTTGTATTTCAAAGGTTATTGGAGCTGTTTCATAAGAATATTGGCCTATGCAGACTTAATAGCAACTCTCAAGTTGTTCAATTTGTAAGCATCGAGTGGATTTTCCCGTTCTTTCGATCAGATTTGGTAACGGAGTTGCCGAGCAAATACTTTAAACAATCTGAGATCAATAGAGTACTGACAGGGTGTATTGCGTTGTTAAAATTAGCTATAAACGGATGAACCTTGTCTGCACCAAACGGATTCGTTTTGCCATCATCATGGTATTGTAGGAACTACGACTCATCTGGCAGTGTTACTTTTTTTCTACTTATTGAGTGTCCAAGATAGCCAGTAGCAATCTTTTGCTGTTATAACCTGCCAAGGAAAAGGTTCGTCATGTTGTACTTTCTGATATGATATCTTTTTGCACTTATTTTACTGAGCATCTGTCGTGTTTGTTGCCCTTCTTTTGCCATAGCCGATAGGTATCACTCGCCTGATTCCTTTTTCATCCACAAGCCTTTTCCAATTACAGTAGCGCTTTAATTTATTGCAGAACTGCGCTGTTAACAGTTGTACAAACAACTTAAAAGTCTTGTAAATACGTTTTGTGAACTATACTTCCACTGATACTTCGTCACGTCCAGTAGAATGGATGGTGTCGATAATAAAGTGGTCAATCAGCGTAAACTTCACATTCAAAGGCAGGAAAACTACAGTGAGCAAAAAAAAATATATCCATCCACCAGTTTGCACGTGCTTGAAGTGAATGGACATATTCACATATTCAAGCTTAATTGCACATATCCGTGTCTATACAATTGTATGCTTCTGAAAAATACCCTGAACTTACGGTTTTACAATTGGTATGAGATATTACAAAAGCATCGACTGTGCATAGATTCTGATAAAGATTTTTGGTTTTTTTTTTGTTTTTCATCGAGATCATTCCAGTTTTTTTTATCAGCAAGTCTTTTAAATCTTCTTTTGACTTTGGTCTACGGTTTTCCATCTTAATTTCATTATGGACCAAAGGTGCTGGATTGGATTTAAGTCAGGTGACTAGGGAGGCCAGTCGAGCACTAGAGATTCAAGGATTTGAGGAATGAGCTGTATGTTTAGGATCTGAGTCTTGCTGAAAGATAAAACTTCCTCTCAATCTCAATTTACTTGCAGAAGCATGGAGATTCTAATCTAGAATTTCTCTGTACTGGATTGGTCCATGATGCCATCGATACATTCTAGATGTCCTACGCCTGTAGCTGATATGCAGCCCATACCATGGCACTTCCTCATCAGCTTCATCTAAACTCCACTTCCGTGTTGGCTTCATCTAAAAAACACTTCAGTCTATAAGCTTCACTAGGTGTTCTCTAAACTTTGTTACAGCCATCTGAGCCAATCAAGCCATCGAACCAAATAAGTTAAATTTGCTTTTATCTGACCAAATAATTTTGTTCTAAAAAGTTTTTTCTTTGTTTAGATACTCTTTTGCCCAGTTCAGGCGTCTCACTCGATTTTTCTCTTCCTGCCTCTTCCAGTTTTATTTGTGGTTTATCCTGCTGTTTGATACTTTTGGACTGATGAGCGTGAAATTTGGAGTTTCTTGGCAATTACACGCTGACTTTTCCCGTCCTTTAGTCTAGCTACTACTCTAGCCCTCAAATCATGTGAATGTTCCTTTATTTTCTGCAAAGTTTCACTTCGTTCATTATCCATACTGATAAGTAATCTGTTGTGAATGTGGTTGGTTAATTTTTTCGTAGTCTTATCATCCACTGTATTTGCACTTTTTCCCGTTTAGTACAAGGATCCCTACCCAATGTGAGATGTCACATAGATTATAATAAAATTTCCGTTTAAAGTTAATTGACTTATTTATTTTAACGTTTTTATGTTTACCTAAGCTTGTGGACAGATAATTTTGTTTACTCACTATCTTCGATCAATAAAAACTTTTTAAGGGATCATCAAGAGCTTCAAGGTTGGCATCATTCTTTTTATACACTGCTTTGCAATGAAATTGCCCCACCCACAAGGAGTTATCCGAATGAGCCAAAAGTAGGTCTACAGCAAGAGATACATCTGAACACACCTTTATTACGTTATGGAGCCAAGACTTGCACTCGTTTTGTACAGGGTGGCCCAACGGAAAGCGGCATCAGTAGGTTGTGGCACCACCTCTAGCAGCGATGCATTGTTCCAGCCGCAGGTGTAGTTGATCATACAGGTGGCGAATGTCATCTTGGGGTACGTCTGCCCAGGCCTGGTGAACCTGCTGTGTCAGTTCGTGGAAATTCCGGGATGATCGTAGACGACGTCCCGTCATGTCCCACACGTGCTCAATTGGCGATAGGTCTGGGGACCTCGCGGGCCATGGCAGGCAGTTGACATCTTGCAGTGTTTGCCGTGTGCGGTCTGGCGTCATCCTGCTGAAAGACTGCGTCGGGTATGGTGTGCAGAAAGGGCAGTAATACAGTCTGCAGAATCTCTGTGACGTACCGTCTTGGATGGTGACTAAAGGCGTTCTGGTATCGTAGCCGATGGCACCCCAGACCATGATCCCGGGTGTTGGTCCACGATAGCGATACCTGATGCATTGTTCATTACCATGTTCCAATGTTCTGCGCCACACCCGTCCGCGTATGTCGTCAGTGTTCAAACAAAAGCGGGATTCGTCGCTGAAGACCACTGGGCGCCATTCCATTCGTATCGCGTGATGCTCAGGTGTCAAAAGAAGACACAACAATGGACGCCTGGCAGACATTGTCGCGGCATGTAATGGCGTGTTATTGTCGCTTTTGACACTGGAGCAATACCGAGAATAGTGATGTTGTCGCGCAGTTGCCGCAGGGTGATGGTTCTGTCCGCTAGCTCTATTCGCAGTATCCACCTATCGGTACGAGCTGACGTGCTTCTCCGGGCCCCAGAGCCTGGTCTTCTGCCATGTGTGCCTTCCTCTCGCCATTGCCTCCAACAACATCCTACCGTACGTGCGTCCTGCTCTGCGTCTCGGAGAGGCCAATAATCCGACCTCGTTCAAAGTCCGTTATGAAGAGCATGAACGGTTGTCGTTGTCGTCGTCGCGGCATTGAGACCGTTGTGCGGATTACAGTGCTGTACGTTCACAAGGCAGTTGTTTCCTTCCTACTGCATAGAACGTCTCGCACAGGTGTCAGCTGATGAGCCTATACAGGCACCCGGACACCCTGTATCAACCCAAATGGTCATGTCCCGTGAGCATGCATCTAATCGTTTACTAGTCGTCGGATAAGACGACCCCCCTCCACTAAATATGGATTAGGTCGGATAACTCCTTGTTGGTGGGGCAATTTCATTGCAAACTTCCATTTGTAACATCGTTGAATTTCTGTGATACTAAATAATACTTCATTCTTAACACTCGTCCCTTATATGCCAGGCTAAAATTCGTGGGATATTTTCGTTGCAATTGGCATTGAATGTATCAATAATTAAATTGAACATCTCGTGCAAGCGCACCCAGAGACTTTGAAATGGCCACTTTGAAAACTGAGCCGAAGGAACCGCGAATATGATAGACAGCTCCTCCTTTTTGATGTTTTATTAAATTCTTTCTTCCAAATCTCTAAATTGCTTAATAAATCATAGAATTTATTCATTTAAGTTGCACTTGCATTGGCTTGTCTTGAAGTAAGCAGTATTCCATTTACGTCACTTTATTGATTTTGAAGGAAATCTGTAGGAACTGGGGAATACAGTTTTGAAAATGAAAGCTCAGCGGGAATTTCTGTTATCTTCTCACTCAATATTGTTTTTATGTCACTACAATAACGTTCTAAGGCAGCGGCTTAATTCGTTCTGATATAGATATCAATATATCGATCGTCACATGAGATGGAGATAATTGAATTCGGGACGAAAGTTCTTGTTGTTTTTCCTATGCATATGTACGAAGGAAATCCTTATTTATTAGTTATCGCGAAAACGTTGACTTTTTCTACATGTTTTTATAATGAGAAGCTTTACTTTACTAAATTGAGGAGATGGTCTTTTTTTTTTTTAGAAATTCTCTTTGATGTTGTTGTTGTTGTGGGTTTATTTTTAAATTTCCTTTTACAATCTCGTTTTCTATTGAATTTTTAAACATTTTTTATTCCTGCCTTCCCTGCCTTCCTCTTTCTCCTCCCGAGAGTTGGTTGTGGCAAGAGAGACAGAAATAAAAGTTGAAAAAAAAATTCACAAAGAATTTATGGTTTAAGACGGAAGTCTCTAGAAGAATAGCTTGGACGATTGCCAAGAGGAGAGAAAACAAAAAGAACACGTCGGGAATGGGTCGAAACAATAGCAGGGATGTATGCAAAAATAGGAGGTTGGAGCAAGCTCTGGGGTATCCTAATGTCAAGTGCCTTTCTTATTGCATGAAATTTCCCCCAATATGGTTTGGGGGGGAGGCAAGATGCTTCCTTTGGAAATTGGACCGGAAATAAACAAATTGAATTTTCGACGGAGAAAAATTGGTTTCGATTTGGAGCGCAACCCCATGACTTCGTCGACGCCATAAAAATTTCGGCATATTCGGGAATTTAGTTTTTCTGATATAAATGAGTTGATTATTCATGCTTGAAGTGTTTATGTCGGTTTTTGGTATGTTTAAAGCAGATGAGAAAGCACACCGTCTGTACATAAAATTTTGATAATAGAGAGTAGAACTTTAAGGTCTCGGTTATTTTCAAAATGGGATTATCGTTGTCAGGATCCTTAATGCTCATTTCCTAGCACGGCTTACCGAACATGATGAAGAACCATCAATCATAATCATAAATTCACAGAAGGGTTACGATTGATGAGAATTCGATTTACTGAAGCCGCCAATTTTTGGTTAATGTATAAACAGGTTAAAATTCTGTGATGACCTTTTTCAAGATGAAGTGCGGTTTTGTTTACTATCATGGTTATAAAATATTTTTATACCGAACACACCTTTAAAGAGTCAATAGTGGCATCGATCAACTTTAGGAACTTGTAGATGCAAATGAGAGCATGTAAGGAGCGCGGCATGGAAAGTTTTCTTTGAGAGCGGAATTAAAGAAGGTTATCTGTATTTATTATATTCATTAATTTCCTCTCGACGGGATGCTCTTTTCTATTCTATGTCTCTTAATAAAAGTCGAGGATCCAGAGACGTTTTACTAGTCTCTTGTGACCCCTTTTTCCCTCTTTTCCAATTACCCTCTTGAGAATGGAAAATCTGCAGCGTCAAATTCGCTCGTTTCTACTTTTTTGAAAAGTTTATTTTCTTTTAGAAAATAATTTTTTTTTTCTATTTCAGCGTCACGAACTGCAAAAGTTTATTCTTTTCTTTCTTAAATGTGTTAAAAACAATTAGGACCTAAATTAACAGTTTATATATTAAAGACAAATGAAAAACATTCAGTCGTTAATTAAGAACCAACAACGCTTCGCTGAGCGTTGATGAAAAGTAAACAGCAACATATGGAATTCTTAGAACAGCGTTTTTGGAACATTAATCTAATGTACAGGGTGAGCTCAGTCTTTCGCTGATAGAGAAAATTAATAAAAAAATATTTCAGATAGATACATACGAGTTTTGTATTATGATCTCCATCTTAAGGTGACTCTAACATCGGTCATATTAAAAATGGCGTCAGTGAGAGAAGCTCAATGCGTTCTGTAGTTTCATGAGACTAAATCGCCGATTATCGTGCAGAAGGGATTCAGAAATGAGTATGGACGAGACCCTCTTATGTTAACAGCATCAAACGTTGGTATGGTAAGTTTATAGAGACGAGAAGCGTTGCTGACTTTTCATGAAGTGATAGGCCTAATGCGAGTGACGTCATGACGGAGGCTATCCGTCAAGCTTTTCCACTAAGTCCTCGCAAATGGTCAACTCGTCGTGCAGCGAGGGGACTTTGTAGCTTAAGAGCACAATAGGCTTCGTTTGCTGGGTTAAAAGGTGCAAATCGTTCAAGACTTGCAACCAAACAACCGCCCCCGCCGTCAAGCCTTTGCTGTGGAGATTCTTGACCGCATTGATGACGATAATGACTATCTTCAATGTGTCATTTTTTTTAAATCCGATGAACGGTTTAGTAGATACGATTTGCATATGTCCAAATGTGCATGGAACACTGTAAATGCCACCATGAGAAAGAGTACCCTCAACTACCTATTCACTTTCTTTATTGGAATTTGCAAAACTACATTAGTATCCAAGATAAAAGGGGGGATGTACAGAATTTTGACTCTACCATATAGATACCATTCCATCACGTACTATTGAACAAGTTTTTACTAGCATTCGCTTTACGTCATATTCATTCATGATACGTCATTCTAAGCCGTTTGATATATTACATGTTGGAATAAATGCTGGAATTCTCCGATGCGTCCTTTTTATGAAAAACGCTTGCTCTGCCGATTGTTGAAGCTTGGCAGTGAAGCACAAGTGCAAGTACGGTAATTCGTGTTGTTTTTTTTTGTGCGCTCTAAGACGAAAATTGAGAGGAGCGATGCTACACTACGCAACAAATCTTTAAACGAGTTTGAATTTCATTCATAGCTTTTTTTAATTCCGACAAAATTTTGCCAAAATTATTACAGATGTTTTAAAAAGTATAAGAAATAACAGTGTTAAATTTAAACAATATTCATCAACTCTCAAACCACACAAAAAAATAATCTGTTATAGTAGAACAAATTTCAGCGACAAAACTTTAAACGAATTGTGCAAATAATTGTGCTTTTGATATGCAAATCTTTAAATTGCCTCATAACTATGTGAGGGGATTAGGAAAGGTAATTTACAAATAAAATTAAAGTAATCAATCATCTTGGGGGCCGCAAAACGTTTCACTGAGAAGGAGCAGGGCAAAATTGACAATTTATTGAAAAAATTTAAAAATTACACAAAAGTAGAAAAAGGAATTGGTAGAAGTACGCAATAATCGCAAGTACGCATCTTGAAATAATCGCAGTATGGTTTGAAAAATCCGGGTGGTCGCCCATAAGCTCTTACTAACTGAGAGCAAGGACGCATTGATTGCCCGAGCTCGTAACCAAATTGTCACTACCAAAGCCATCAAGCAAGAACTTAATTTAAAATGTTCTGCAAGAACTGTGCAACGAACTTTGAAATCTGCTCCATATCTCAAACGCCAAAAAGTTCTGACAAAACCGCCGCTTTCTCACATCCACACATTAAACCGTCTCACTTATGCAAAAAAACATATGCACTGGCAAAAAGAATGGAAATCTGTAATCTTTAGCGATGATAAACGATTTATACTAGATGGACTTGATGGGTTTTCGTATTATTTTCACGATTTAAGAACCCAACCAAAAATGTTGTCAAAAAGGCAAATGTGTGGAGGATTCATCATGGTTTGGGGAGGCATCAGCTCAAAAGGAAAAACTGAGATTGTTTTCATCAATAGCAATATGACTGCCCAAAAGTATTGGGACATGTTGGCATCTGTTTTACAACCAGTGGGAAAGAAGCTTGGAGATGTCAAGTGAATTTTCATGCAAGACAACGCATCAGTCCACAAAGCCCGCTCAGTAAAGGAATGGTTTGACAAGAAAAAAATCCGTTTATAGAACATCCACCAAGATCACCTGATTTAAACCCGTTAAAAGATGCAGTTTTCATCCATTAAAGAACTACAGCGTGCAATTCGACTCGAGTGGAACAATATTACAGTGTTAATATTGAAAAAACTAATTCAAAGCATGCCTGATCGTATTTTTGAAGTGATTAAAGTAAATGGAAAATCAATTCATTATTAAAATTTGTAATTGCATTTTGTTTTTTGTATAATTTTGAAAAGTGTTTAAAGTTTTGTCGCTCAAAGTTGTTCTATTATAACAAATAATTTTTTTGTGTGGTTTGAGAGTTGATGAATATTATTTAATTTAAACACTGTTATTTATTATACGTTTTTAATCATCTGTAACAATTTTGACAAGATTTTGTCTCAATTAAAAAAAGTTATGAATGAATTTCAAACTCGTTTAAAGATTTGCCGCGCAGTGTAGTTCGAAAATATCTGGAATGGAGATGTTTGTTAATGGTTTCCTAAGGCTGACTAAATACTGTAAATTCTTGAAGTTATAAAAGTTCGTTTTTTACGTACCGCCGCCCTGCTGTTTGAATGATGTTGATTTTTTTTACCCGCCAAGATAAGTCTGAATCTGTAATCTGTTATTGTGACTTACCTTCATCTTCGATGGTGCCTCCGCCGCCTATGGATAGAGGATTTCACAGTTGGTGAGATACAACTTCTAATTATTTGAATGCAAACTTGGTAGGATTGTCGCGAGTTGACTATTGCCCCCCCCCCCTTGCAAGAACTACAAGGGCTCGCCCCTTCGTATTCGGAAAATGGCTCGCCAACCATTTCGAATGTGGTTGATAAGTTATCAGGAGTGATACAATGTCAGCATTCGGCTGTTGAATTACGTGCACGGCCGTGCTTTGCTCTAGTGGAATTAGCTATGTCTTTTGCCAGTGTCTCATGGTGCACCTGTGATTCCATATCAATTATGGAAAGGTTTTGATACCAAGATTAATGGAAATCGAATTACGTCAGTAAAGCGCTGGGCTCATATGAGCCAGTCAACCTGATTGTGTTTGAAGCTGAGCATCCACGCTCATGCTCAGGGGTCAAGGTTCGAGATTGTGAGTTGTTCGGAGTGTACCGTCCTGCTTTTGCTAGTGTTGCTTAGGAACGGTTGGCTTGTATGTCCGCCTTTGGCGACTTCCCCGTTGTCCGGATTCAGAGTGAATTGTAGGCGTAGCGTAGTATGCAAAATAATAGCTGCTGAAGTTGTAGCAGTAGGAGTTACAGTACTCCTCCCCCGTGGAATTAAAGGGGGGGCAGGCGAGGTGCTCGAGGCGTTGCAAGAAGGCCCAGGGTAGGATATTTTGTGTATAGCAATCGTGGGTGGTTTAGGCTAGCAAGTGGCGTTCGAGCTAAGTGCCCGGAGTGTGAGCTGGCATGCAAGACGCTGTGTAGCCGGACCAGATCCCTGTTATAACCGTGTTATGAACATATATGTCCGGTGCAATAATAGGCTGTAATGACGGATGTTAAATAATTTCTTGTAAGACAGTCAACACCTGTATATTGTTAAGTTTCCTCGTCTAATTTGATGATTTATACTTATTGATTGGGACCCCCGTAATGTATCTAAACATTATTTAATTGCCCCCTACTCTGGACTCAGTCTCGCGCGTGCGGTCCGTTTGAACCAGGTTGAGATCAGTTTGGGCCCGCGCGAGCTGGCACAATATATTACATGGCATATTTTAAAATTGAAAGTTTAAATTTTAAATTTTCGGATGAGGCCACTTTTTACGTTTCTCGGAAGGTGAATAAACACAATATTCGGATATGGGGGTTTGAAAACCCGCATGTTGTGGTCGAACATGAAAGAGCCAGTTCCAAAATTAAAGTTTGGTGTGGCCTTATGTATTGGAACTTTCTTTTTTGCTGTGTCCTCCATTAACAGGGCCGGTTTATTTCGACATGCTGCAGTGCTATGTAGCGCCACAGTTAGAGGAATACCGACCATGGGTAATTTATCAGCAGGTGGCGCCCCGCCACATTTGGCATTCGTGAATTCCTCGATTCAACTTTTCCCAACCGATGGTTTGGAAGAGATGGTTCTACAGCAAGTTCTACAAGAATTTTCGGTAGCAATTTCTATTCGTGGTCGAACGAAGATATGCATGGCGAGTCAAATTATTTTACTATATTCCAATCGTGGATACAAACACAGATATGTAAATCCCACTAAAGGCAATGAATAGGAAATTGAGAGCGACCTTTCGTAGATTGATTTCAACTATGGAAATTAGAGCAAATGAAAATCATATCTTCTAAATCTGTTTATTACAAAGCGCCAGTTTCACCTTTAAGAAGAGTCTCGCGGGCCACGTTATTCTTTCACGTGACGTTAACCGTGTTGTCAAATTTCTAAGCTCCCTCCCGCCATATTACAGTTCAGCGTTTCTTAAAGTGGGGGTCGTAAAAAATTATTGTGGGATCGCATGAAATTTGGTCGGTGTCCCATTCTTTTTCAATTATTTTATAAATTTACTAAGTGGAAATTTAGTGTTGTTCCGGGATCTTTTGGAATTTGTAAGTGTGAATGGGGATAGCGAGACCAAAAAGTTTAACTTTGCTACACCTGAAAATAGATCAGTTTTCTCTTCGGACGATTCCATTTAGCCTGATAGGAGCCTCACTGAGCTAACTCAAATTTCTAATGACATACGCTTTAAGCAATTAGAAACGCGCGGACCAACGTAAACTTTGTGGCAGGCAAAGTGGACTGTGGGCCACAAATTGAGCATCACTGTTCTAAACCTTAACATACAACCATTTGATAGAAATAGTTATTCTTGAATGTGTTCAATGTGATATCAACCTGCACTAATTCTGCAGTATATCTATAAACATTAGAATATCTAATTGTCTAACTACAGAAGTTGCAATGCGGTTTTAGGGTGATTCGTTGATCGGATTTTGGAAAACTTTTTTGTTTTGCTTGGAATTTGGTGCATTCAAGGCAGCGGTAACTTTGACTCGCCCTGTATATAGCACTCTCAAAGATAAGCATCAATTTTCAAGGTGCACAAAGGAGTATCTAAGGAAAAGACTACTCAAATGGTAATTACATATTCTGGATATGGCATCCCCATGAATGCAATGGACTTCTGAGGAAATTAAATACCGTAAGAAAGAAATTCCGTATCAAATGTATTGCAATCACGTCTTATAAAGAGAATTTTGTACCAGGTGAAGGCCCTGTATGAAAGCGGTTCAAAATCGAGTGAAAAATCTCCCATTCGTCATTCCAATGCCCATTGTCAACACAAAAGGTTCGAACTTCAGCTTTACGTTGTTTAGTTAATTTGCATATTTTTGAAAGCTATTTTTTATAGAATTTATAGGTGTTGCTGAAATATGTTAGATTTCGCTGAAATAACTAATACAAGCCTCTTGAATTTTCTGCTTCTTAAGTTAAAAAATGATTAGTTGGTTCGTTAGGTTTTTAGGCGCATTAACTGTTAGGTCATTTAGCGCCTTTACACATGACTAATATCGTAACTCAGTCATAAGACAGCTTCAAAGGACCATGCTCTAACCTTCCGGGGACAAGCACAAACATCCATGCTCACGGCAGGGTTCGAAAACTGGAAAGCCTGCGCTTCAGCGCTCTTGGTCATGGGACCAGTTAAAATAGCTAAAATTTTGTTTCATCTTTAGCTCATTCTATTTACAGCTGACAGCTTATTCAATGCAGGCAAAAAATTTTGGGTTGTCTTAAAAATTCTGAGCGAGTTCGACAATTTTCTTTAAATAATTTGTATAATGTCCGTAATATTTGTACAACAAAGGACTAGCTTATTTTAAGAGTAAATATCTCGGAAACGGAGATCGATAGAAGAATGGAACAAGTGGTATGTTTATTTCGAAAGCCATAAACCTGATACAGAAGTTTCCAAATTAGTTACAAATGTTGCCGACAAGCGGCGCTGGATGGCTTTAATCTGAATTCCGTTGCAACTTTTCGGATGGATTTCCTCGGATTATGCAGAAACGTCGTGACTTTTTCAGGAGTAACTGCAGATTGCCTGGGGGCCCACATTCCCCATTACCTACAGCGCCACTTCCTTTAGTATGGTGTGTGTACAGTGCCACCTGTCGGCTACATTTATCATTAATTTGTAATTAATTTTGAAACTTCCGTACCGATTTTTACGGCTTTCAAAATAACATACCACTTGTTTCATTCATCTATCGATCTCCGTTTCAGAGATATTTACTCTTAAAATCGGGTAGTTCTCTGTGAAACACCGTGTATGTTGGCACAAAAACATCGTCTTATACCAAAAATC
Organism: Rhysida immarginata; assembly: GCA_023313115.1. NCBI lineage: Eukaryota > Metazoa > Arthropoda > Chilopoda > Scolopendromorpha > Scolopendridae > Rhysida > Rhysida immarginata. The sequence continues at coordinate 133,681 of JAHWFO010056023.1, forward strand.
AATATATCTCTTACCAGAAGCGATAACCAAAAGTCACATTTTCGGAACGAAATGCTTTTCTTTTCAAAAAAGGTAAAAAAAACAAAAAGTAGAATAAAAAAAAACCCTGCAGAAGTGTGTAAATTCGTTTGTGAACTGCACAGGATGTTTCAAAATTAGTGGCATTATTTTAAGAATGACTTGACTACATCTAGAAGCCAAAAACGTTTATTACAACACGGGTCAGGAAATGCGTGGATTCCAAGGTATACCCTTAAAAACAATCATATTCACCGTCACCGCACACTGCAGTCCTAGGGCTCGCAGATACTTCGACCGAAGGTTACCTGATCGATGGGCCGGCCAGGTGGCCGAGAGGGCTGGGGCGTAGGCTTTCTAGTGAGAATATAAAGTTTAGCTCAACTTAAAACGTATGAACGAGCACAGATTTCAAGACATGACAGAAATCCTCTAAAACTTATCTTTATCAATTAAAAATTTATTGTGAGAATATAATTTTTTGGTTTGTTTGTACTCACCCGTGTGTCCTCACTCTATTTTGTATAAAATGTATTGCTTAATATATTTGAGCAAATGAGTATTTGTCCAATGAAAGTTGGAGTAGGTGTGTCCAGTTAAATTTCTAATTTCAATTGTTTGACTGTATTAGTTTTACTTTGCAAGAATGTCTCCCAATTGCAATCGAAAGTTTAACTGGAAAAGCCCACTCCAACTTTCGTATAGTCATTAAGCGAGCATTCTTATAATGAAACATGCCCAAACTTTTTGTTAGCTCAAAAATTAGCAAGTAGCAAAAATAATAAATCTAACTCGGTTTAATACTTATAGCCTACTTTCACACTCCTGGCAGATTCCAACACTCTCCTAGGCAATCTGACTTTCTTTTAATAATAGTTATTTCATGTTTTAATTTTTAATACTAAATTTGTTTTCTCCACTTAAACTTTTTATGTAAATTTTTTTTCATTAACGAATGAAACATTGGCATTGTGAACAGATGAGGGGTAACGGGTTCTTGATTACGACGTACAATAGATGTGCTTCGGCTTTTATATCGTCGTAAAGTAAGTTACAAATGCAAGCAACATAATTACCAGTTTATATGAAAGGAGGATGCCGCTGTATAATAGGATGGCTCATATAGAAACAAAAATATCTTAAATGAACCATGATTATGAAAATAAAATGAACCCTTAAGTAAGGACAATGTAGTAGCAAGAAAAGAATAAACAGCTACATGAAGTAGATATTATCTTACAAACAAAATGAATAGGAGAGATGCTCGTCTAAAACACCAAGCATAAAAACATAGTGGTAATAAAAACAAATATAAAATATATTGAAATAAGCGTAAGTGCGTTGACAGAATAAGTCTCGTTGCTCTAATGGGCCGTAGAAGTTCTTTTAGCATGGACAATAAGCGACTCCTATTCAAGACTTATTCGGATGCAGAAGTAAATGGAGCGAGCTTCAACCGTTTCAGATTATTACTCTGACGATTATAGTCCAACTCGACAGAAGAACTGTGAAGAATCAGTCCATCCAAAACGACTTTGAAATGACATTCATGAGGGAATTTGTCCAAGGTGAATATACGTGTATTCCAGAACATGAATTCCTAACAACTGTTTTGTGGCGGGAATTCTTCGATATGAGTGGCCTACGAAGTAGTGGATACTGCAGTACATTCTGGATTCCAACGTTGAAGACAAATCTAAGCTTCCTTCGCATATTACCGGAAATTATGATTCCTTTTAAATATAAATGAAAAAATAAAGGGAAAATTCCGCTATCTGGATTCCATCCAACCAGGGACCACGAGTCTCTGGCTCGTCCGCTCCTCCATCTGGTCTACGGCGGACACTTGTAGAGCTAAGCTGTCTCCAAATGTCCTAAAGACTGCTAAGCAATCAAGTTAGAAACACAATAATAGAGCAGGCGCCTTTCTCGTAGATCGGGAATTTCTCGTGTTTCCTTTCCTTTTTCATTTATATTTAAATTTAATTTCTTGAAGCGTAGCTTCAGTGTTCCAACATCTCTTTAAAAATGTGATTTCGTTCTTTTTTTCCATCCGTTATTGTTATACTATAGTTTCTTTTGTTTGTTTCTTGGTCTTGTGATACAGACAGTATTACTTTATACATAATGATTCATGCGTCCTCAAGAAATCCGGATATCTACAGAACAGTAACCATGATATCGGAAACCCTCATACCAATGGATAGAGAATCTCTCCAAGTCTTATAAGCACCTTACGGGGTTTTTCATATGTCTGTCAGACGCGGCAGACATCAATCTTGTAATCAAATTCCATGCTGCCAGATCTTCTCTCGCAGCTGGGCAAATGGAGACACGAACACATGATCTTTGAACGTAATCCCTTAAGAAAAAAATCATGCGGTATTCGGTCAGGTGACCGCGGAATCCATGAAAGAAGAAAACTTAGATTCCTTGATTAGAGCGTCAGCGCGGATTCTTGGTTCGAGTCCAAGCTGGACTATTTCATTAGTTTTCACGGGTAACAGAGCGTTTTGTTTACCTGTAAATGATATGTTTTTGTTATGACTTCCCTCAAGTGGCTAATCTACAATTAAGCCACGATGCCTATTACGAATGCAAGTTTTGAGAGATTCGCTATCCACCGTCAGGGTTATTCTATCGACTTCCGAAACCTTGGAGAGACTTTACTATATCACATTATACATGGTGTCTCTGAATGGTCTGTACAAACTTTAGTATATATGTTCCAGGGACCAAAACAAGCAGAAAATGTCATATGAACATTTAGAACAAACTCCCTTCTTCAATTTAGTGGAAGAAGTGTTTGGACAATTCAAAGAACTTGAGCCATTTTGAGACTTTGCTGCCAGATCTTCTCTCTAAAGATCTAGAGCATTTGCCTTGTTAAACCTTTTTATACATTTGCCTTTTACAACAAGTGTGTTGTCTTGTCATACCGTAGAAATAACTCGCTTTAACGTTAATTTCATCTACTGCAGGACACCTTCAAATAGTTATAATTCTAGAAAGAAGAGTTTTCGACCCATGTTCATAAGAAATTTTCTGCTTGTTTTGGTCCCTAGAACATATCCTGAAAGTTTGTACAGACCATTCAGAAACACTCTTATAAGGTGTTATAGTACAAGTCCCTCCAGGATTTCAATAACCTAACTGATGATGGTCTAAGAAGCGAAACGCGCCTGTTGTAATAAACCCGCTGCTGAAGTCAAAAACCAGGTTACTTTTAATTTGTATCTACACTGATTGGAAGAAAGTAATTGGACACTTTCGATTTTAGACGTTTTTTCGAATATCTAGAAAAATACTTGACGAATTATCCTGAAATTTCAGGGGTGTAAAAAGGATGTTACACCTCAAATATTTCAGGGAAAGTTTTCTCCCGTAGGCAAATAGGGGACCAGCAAAGAAGTGATCCAAAAAATAATGTTTGGAATCACCCTGAAAAAATAATGCTTGAAATGCATTGCGCTGTAGCATATGCTTAAGAGGCTTGTTTTACTTTTCTGTGTTCATTTGTATGCGAATAGCACGTATATTCATGGAGATATAAAGGTTTCTTTAAAAAGATCGAAATGTTTTCGTAAGTTTTTTGTTTATAACACGCAGGATTTTCAACCCAATGCAATGCCATTTACAGGAAACTTGACAAACTGCACTACAGACAAGACTCTGCAATCAGAATAGAAAAATATTAAATATTTGATGAAATATGACCATTTTCACTAAATAATGTTTAACTGCGCATGCGCATGTGTTACCAAATTGTCTTTTGCATAATTTATTAGCCGAATGTATAGAGCTACTCTTATAAAAAGCCCAAGCAAATATCGTGAAAATTGAGAAAGCTATCGCCGATAGAATGAGTTGAATTTCAGTTGCTCTCAAAAACATTTCGACCTTTTTAAAAAAGCCTTTATATCTCCATGAATATACGTGCTATTCTCATACAAATGAACACAGAAAAGTAAAACAAGCCTCTTAAGCATATACTACAGCTACAATGCATTTCAAGCATTATTTTTCACAGGGTGATTCCAAACATTACTTTTTTGGTTCACTTCTTTGCTGGTCCCCTATTTGCCTTCAGGAGAAAACCTTCGCTGAAATATATAAGGTGTAACATCCTTTTTACACCCCTGAAATTTCAAGATAATTCGTCAAGTATTTTTCTAGATATTCGACAAAACGTCTAAAATCGAAAGTGTCCAATTACTTTCTTCCATTCAGTGTATATATGCAATTTGGACCTATCTAAATCCTATAGCACTGTATAGCATATATTTTGAAGCTTTAAATGGCATTATAATCCATGAATTAATTTTCTTTGGAAAAAAAATTAATATTATGAGGTGGTGATAAGTGGTTATATGGAAGCAAGAGTTATAGTTTCAAGATTAACAAGTGAGTCCTTTATAAACGCAACATTTTAATTGCAGAAAAATTTAATATAAACTTGAGTTATATATTTCAAGGAAATGCATTCTTCCATGTCTCAAGAAAGGACGCTTCACAGAACTGTTGCCATTTCACAATTTTGCCATTAGGCTCACTGAACCTTAATTATCTTGGTTGAATAAATTAACGCTGCTTTATTTGTTAGAGATAACAAAACGCGAGAATGACGCAGTGCAGGGGACAACTATTTTGTATTTGTTCTTCCATGACGAAAAGAGACACGTGACCTTTAAAACAATTCCCTCTCGCCTCTTTCATTTAGACTCACCCGAAACCAAATCGCAGCTGTCATTCTTAAATATTTCGGTTTTTCACACTTAAACACTTAACTCGGCGCCACTTCTCACGGCTTTAACCCCCTTTTCCCTCCGGTGGTGGGAGAAGGCGAGAAGTGTGTATCGGGTTCGTTTTCGGCGTCTCCGTCGAGGCTAATTGCACCGGGGCTCGTTTGCATTTAGAAAGAGGGCCAAGCGTGAGATAAAGGAGCTCCCTTCACTCGTCGACGTTTGTCGAAGTCAGCAGTAAAAGTTTCGCCGATGCGATCATTAGGTGTCGCCGTTTTCATCTTTACGACACTTGGCTCCTGATGATGGCGGTTTCTTTTTTTATTTTCTTTTTTATTTTTATTTTAAACGCGCACTCTTTCTTTGTGAAGGCGATAATTATTCAGCGTCAAATACATGCAGTTAAGAATGAGAATAAATAAGATTCATAACAAAAGGTAACTCGTTACTCGACATGCATATCCATTATGCTAATTCATTTAGGAACTCGGTCTTAATTTCTTTATTTACTTTCTGCTTTTGAAGATTGTTTGAGATTATGTTTGAGGGGAGGCGACATGCAGTTACTAATGAATGGCCGCTTTTAAGGATTTGAGTTTTTAAAAGAAGAAAATAACATTCATAGAAATTGAATTAAGTTCTTAAAGAATGCCACGTGATAAATTGTTTTAAAGTTGACATGTTTTCTGAATTGTTCTAATGAAGTAATAATAATATAAAAGTATTACTAAATAATAATATTCGAAGCAAATAATAAAAGTATAATGTCCGTTCACCTTAATAGATACCCCATTTAGTAGCGCGTTGTGCTTCGTTTAGGCAGTAAAGCCTGCTTCCCATATGCGTAAAAACAAGGGCAGAACCCACAAAGCAGAAAAAGTTTATGACGTCACCTCTTCTGCCCGACTGAAAATTTCTGCTTTTTGGAGTTGGAATGAGTTCAACTTTTGTGGCAGAAGCAGGGCAGAAACTGGTTGCTCAGCCAATAGAAATCGATCTGTGCAGTGACGTCACAGTGACGTTTTCTCTCTCTCTCTCTCTCTCTCTCTCTCTTACTCTCTCTCTCTCTCTCTCTCTCTCTCTCTCTCTCTCTCTCTCTCTCTCTTACTCTCTCTCTCTCTCATACAAAATAAAAACGTCGGACGCTCAGCCATGGATAAAAGAAACGAAATGAAGAGAGATTTGATATGGAAACGCTAATAGAAGGGATGTTGAAATTATATATATAAATTGAATTGAATAAACAGCAATTGAATATAAAAATTCGATATGATTGATGAGAATGAACGAATTGTGTACTGTGAGCAGTCGAAGCCGATCGTTTAGATCGATCGACGGCTTCAGTGCAATACACTAATGACGTGCAAAAATGCCAAATTACACAACAAATGATGGCGTTTGGGTAGCAGATTAAGGAGCAGAAAATAAAAAAAAAGCAGAAAACAAAACGCCCTGGTTTCTGCTTTCTTGTTTTCTGCTTATGGGAACCACAATTTCCACGTCGCTTATTTTCTATAGCGTCATTTTGCCATGCGCGGTACACTTTTACCACAGCAGCACGCGAACAGTTCACAACTTCGCAGTTTCTGAAAAGCTGCCTTCCTTGCCCCGAAAGCCAATAACTATTTCTTTCTCTACCTTTGATAAATAGCTCCGTTTCTAAATTGTAACAATTAAAATGCTTTTCGAATGCTTACAACGCATAGTTTATACTCACCCAATATGCTGATGACATGTCATTTATTGCCTCATTTACTTAGTGCCTTCTGCGATTGGTTAATCGCGCTGACATCATTGATGGGAGAGAGTCATATTAATGTGACTCCACTGTTTATGTGATTGCATAAGCTTCATTGTGGACAAGTGAAGGTTGTTTCCTATTTCTTCACTTACCTTGATTCTGCCTATATCTTTCTCTGTAACTGACTTATGTATAACTTCATTGCTCTGAGTCTTTCATCCTTTGTTAGATTAGGTTACAAATAAATTCATTATTACCCGAGATCATCCTATAAATACCATTTTGGTGTGCGTCCTTTCCTTCACCCTGTACAGTAATCACAATTATGTCCTCAGTCGTAGGCAATTATTATTCAGGCAAAAATTAATTTAAAATCAAAAATGAAGCAATGCGCCCTAAATTCCATTGGTCAGGTTCCTGATAATTGGTTCACCAAATTTTGCTGTACACGTTTCTCGCTCACTATAATTGACAATTACTTCATTAAATAATATTAGCATTCCATTGAAAGTTCAAGTCCCAAGGTTAATGAAATTATTGAGAACAACATAATTGAATATAATTTGCTATAATTATTTAATAGGCAATTTATAATTGCGACTTGTTTCAATTTCAAATTGTGCATTCAATGAATTAAAAAATTCTGTTTGTAGTGTTGTGAAAACTGATGTTAGTTTCTAACATTCACCGGAGAATTCCGTAAATCTTTATTACTTGTACTTGTGGGTTTAGGAAAAGGAGGAACAGTTTTTACTTCGCTCCATTTATCTAGAAGCGGATAATTTCACCTTGATCTACCAGATGAATGGAGCACAGCGCTGCTATATATATAAATTTCAAATAAATTATTACTTATCTGCTTTAACCCTGTTTACCTGGGCAATGATCTTGCATGTAACAGTCAGGAGGTAGACAACATTCACCTCTCTGCCAAACAGAGTCAAGGGTTTAATTTGTAATTAACATGAAAGAAATTTACAAGTTTGCCTGGAAGAAATTTCACGGAATTTCATTCATTCGCCTATGTAATTCGTGCATGGTAGGGAAGCGATGCAACATCCAACCTGCTCTGGGACCAACATCCTAGCCTCCTCTGGAACTCATCTAAAGGCCATTGTGTATTTAAGACCTGTTATTAACATTCAAATTTGTCACCAGGATGTGTAAGAAGAATGTCAGGAAATGCGCCAAATATATGGAGTATAGAAGAGAGTAAGACCGTCCGTGATGCAGTGTTTAGAAGCATGTAGGTTGCAATTTTAAGCATAATATGTATAAATTTTAAAGTGCGTGAAATTCAAAAACAAGCGAACCGACTACATAATTATTTCACATACAGTGCTTGGTTAGGTCATTTCTCACCTCTATCATGCTTTCCCCAAGGGTATTCTAGATATTTGTTAACACCTGTATACAGTAGAAAGGGTGCCTCACAAAGGACCCTCTGACACAAATGGTATGTTTATTTCGAAAGCTGTAAGAATCTGATACCGAAGTTTCAAGATTAAGTTAAAAATGTTGCCGACAGGAGGCGCTACACGCTATAGTCGCAGTACGCAGTCCGAGAAATAGGCTATAAACTGCCTTTTGCAAGCACATCGCAATTGATTCAATATCTGCACTTTTGGTAGCACAGAGATGGCGCAAACGAACATTGAAATCTTCAGTACGCTGCGTACAGCACAACCTGCCGGCAACATTTGTAACTAATTTTGGAACTTCTGTTAATTAATAATCGGAAGTGAACGATACATTCTAAACTTTCATTGTTCATTTAGATGAAAATTGATTTACCAAGCTTTTCTAGAAACAATTTTCGTTCCATATAACCGGCAATTACGTCATTAAATAATTTACTATTCCATTAAAAGTTCAGCAGATTCTTTAATTTAATATAGTTTGCTGTAATTCTCTGATAATTTGATTTATAGGTGGGACATATCTAGCGCTGTGTATCCTCTCCATTTATTTCAATTTCAAATTGTGCTATCTGAAAATTCTATTGTAAATAGAATTCAGTTTTTGGATATTTACATCCTTTAGCGAACGCTAAAACGCAACTGTCAAAATTTTAAATGTAACTTGCAAAATTTAAAATACTGCTTTCAGGAGTAGGGCGGGGCGAGATTTGAAATTTCAAATGGGTACCTTCCATTTTTTATTGCATATTTGGATACTACGTCAAAACTTATGTAGGGATTATCTGAAACATTATTTTCGATTAGTGATAGATGGCAATGTAATTGGCGAAAATTAGTTAAACTGAACCTCGAGTAATGTAATTAAACCGCTGTGATTCTTACAAAACGCCGCTTCACACATTCTCACCAGAGGAGCACCACGTGAACGCTATTTATAATTTGGAAGTTTCCCGTTTAAAAAAACAAACGAAATTTAATTTACGTAAAGCACTTCCATTAAACAGCTTTAAATTTATGCCAAATGCAGCGATCTATAACAAATTGAGGAAATGTTTACTTCCCTAGATATTTCAATGTCTTAAGTTAAATGAATCGCCCTGTATAGTACATAATTGTGATATTTTGAGCTATCGCAAGAGTTCAACCTGATAGTTGTCTCAGATACTGATGGCAAATCAGTTAAACGACGCATCGTCGATTGTGGTTGATTTTACAGGGCACAGGTTATCCTTTAAGTGTCCGCATACAAAATAGTTAATTGGCATGGTGTCTGTGAATGGGGCAGCATTCAATGTTGCATCTGTTCGGCAGATTTTTACCAAGGTAGGACTTAACAATCATGGTAATGGAGAGGTGCTCCATCTTGTTGGAAATAAAAGTTCTTCCTCGTCCCCATATATACAACGGTGAGGAGGAAATATTAGGCTATAAAAGAAGCATACTCTATTTTGAGACACACTGTAAAATCCGCTAAAAATAATGAAATTCTTTAAAGAGAAGCTCCTTGTGCTCCAGAAAGTTAGGATGTACGCCTCTACGGACGCCGAGCACGAATCTCGTATTCTTTTAAAAGGTTTTATTAATTAATAGAAATTTAATAAAAATAAAATAAATCAAATATAAAAAGCTGACGTTTCGGATAGAAGCTATCCTTTGTGAAAAAAGCAAGGAGAATATTAGAGAATTTTTCTGAAGAATTAGCCTCCCTGCTTTGACAAAGGATATCCTCTATCCGAAACGTCAGCTTTTTATTTTTGATTTATTTATTTTATTTTTTACTAACTGATATACCCGGCGTTGCTCGGGCTCTTTTTTGATGAATTTTTCCAATATTATAAACACGAACATGCTAAACTTAATCCTAATAACACCAGTGCTTTAACTTATTCTATGAAAAAAAATTTATTCTTTCTATACGCTGTTCCAAGATCAGATCAGAAGTTGATCTACAACATGTCGGAAATCAGTCGTTGCTATGGAAATCCCACGCTTACGCATGTACAATCAATTTATAATGAAAAAGCAGAAGAAATTTTCAATTTAGTTTTTCCCGGTACATATCAGTAGTAGAGTGATACTTTTTTTTAACTTTCTGAAATATTTACATTTGCAATTTTTTAATTGAGAGACGAAAAATGAATTTCTATATTATCTTTTTTACGAAATCGTATCTATGACAGTTTTTTGGATGCGACATCCCAGTTTTCATGAAAACCAAAAAAAACAAAACAAAAAAAAACAAGTAGAAAGTTGATCTCGTTAATTGCCATCATCGTTCCAAATTTCATTGATCTAGACCTATTTTTTACTCGCAAAATACCGAAAAATGCGAGAAATCGCATATTATTAGGGAGTTCCGTAGGAGCACAAAGGGGTAAAAAATGAAGGAAAAAAAAATGTTTTTTTGCAAATTATATGAACTAATCTTGGTCCAAATATCTTAGTCGTACGTGAATTTGCCACTGAGTGGGGGGTCACTGGCGCAACGTCAACATTAGGCCTATTATAGGATTTCTTTGGATTTTTGCTCCCCTAAAAATCGAATTTCAAAAATCAACGAATGCTCCCTTTTTATATACCTCTTTTACAGCCTCGTGCGCAATTTTGAAGCTCACTGCATTTCCGCCTTGGAGTTAGGCAGCAAAAACATAAAACGGGGGGGGGGGTTCAAACATTGGGCCAGCCCCCTCACAAAGCGAAATTTGAAAAAAACAGAAATTGCTTTTTTGGAAATATCCCCGAAAAGCTTCCCTCCGAATTTCGTTGCTTTATTCCCCGCGAACGTGCATCAAAAAATCAAAAAATTTTGTGACCCCCTCCCCCCCGAAAAACGAATTTTTTTCAGTTTTTGCACGCTTAAAATTTGAATATAGAAAAACGGGAAACTGTTTTTTTGGCATGGTAAAAAAGCCTTCCTGTAAAATTTCGAAGATCTGCGTTCATTGAGGGCGGAGCCAGGCGACCGAACCTGCAACTCCTTTCTGTCTCCCTGGGGGGACAGGGGGTCCGAATTTCGAAAAACCCCTTCTTAGCACGCCCTTAAGCTATTCTTCCAATGATCCCACCGAGTTTGGTGTCGGTGGTCCCAGTAGATTTTGCTGTGCGATGATGAGTCAGAGAGCGAGTCAGAGAGCGAGTGGTCTTCTTTTATATTTATATATTATTTTTATTATTTATTGTATTCCAGGTTTCTTGTGTTTCGTCCTTCTCTCCTTTAAAAGATTTTCGAAGATATCAAAAAAAAAACTAAATGAAAACAGCAACATTAAGATTTTCTAGTTGAAAGAAGTAACTTGTATCAATAATATTAAAAATTCGAATTTACAGTAGTGTGCGTTTATAACTTGCGTTGTGGCGAGCAGCTCTACGCTGTCATCAGCAATTTAGTTCTCTTCAACGAAAACGCAGCGCCAAAAATCGTAGGTTAGACTTTCTGAGAAGAAATTTATGAATGGAAAATGAAATTGTCATTTGTCTTCTTTGAAATCTGTTCATTACTGAATTTTTAGCTCCGAAGTGTCTATTTTTACAAACGATTAGCACCTCTCATTCAATAATCAGGTTTGATGTACATGTACTTAAATTAAATTTTAAGAAGCATAGGGAGCGTGTTAATCATGCCCAGAAATTCCGACCTTCCTTAAATTAATTTTTTTAATCCCCACCAGACGCCCTTCAGCCATTTTTGCATTTACCATATAGTGATTTCTATTCCAAATGGAGAATTTCTCATGTGTCATTCAGAACGTGTTTGATTATTCTAAATTAAAACTCTGCCTAAATTTCTCAGAATTTAAATGCATATAAATCGCTTGTGTAAACGAGGAGCGTTAATCATTTGCTGAAGAATTTGGTTATACGCAGCCGCAATGTTGAGCTGTTCGCTATAAACGACAGTTCTGTAAAGTGCAAAAAACAGATCCATTCACAATTTATGAATTCGAAGTGTATCGTACACACAGAAGTCATTATTCGAAAGTTAAATCCCGATACCCCGTTCAAAAGATAAACTCTAATGCTGCTACGTTTTCATTCAGGTTTTTGATTTCTGTTGAAGAAAGTATTGTTTTAAGATTGTTTTCCCGTGTTAAAGACTAGGAGGTTTGCGCAGGCGATTGCAGAGGCGCACTTTCTACTCCTCGGATTAGTGAATCTCACGGAGTGATAATAAAAATGCCGAACCGAAACAAATATATGTAACAACAATGCAATAATATATCGATTATAAAAAATTACATGCCAAGGTTCGTATTCAAAGAATTTATAGGCAGATTAAAGAGGAAATTCCCGATACAGTAAAATAACTTTTAGAATGTTGAGCCATAAAAGTCAGGTCTATCTATGGGAAAGCGGCCGTGCCCTTTTGTAAGTTCTGAGAAGTTACAAAACTAACATTTGAACCATAATAGGTAAAGAGGTCCCATGAAGTTATAGAGCATCACCGATTTAATAGAAATCCACTTTTTTGCATAAAGAAGACGAAAGCATATAACGCGTTAAAGGGGACAAATGTCCATGAATGTAACACCTTCTGGACACTGTATGTTGGCAAGTGTTTTTTTATAATCGATATAATATTGGATATAGATGTTACCTATAATAGTATCGGGTCGGAATTTTATTATCACTCCGTGAGATTCCCTGGTGAGTATGTTTAGAATGGTCAGATATTTTTAATTACTTTGTACTTAGTTTTTGAAACTTGAAATATTTATCCATGTGGAACAGAAACCGCTAATGGTAAAAGCAAAAACACAGAAAAGAATTCTGGTGGAGATTGGAAGAACTGATTGAGGCAATACCGGAATTTCTGAAGATCAGTCTAATGTCCATATTGCGTGTCTAGTACTGTTGTTAAGTATATAATAAAAATATGATAAGATAATTAAGTTCATTATTTGAATAGATTATAATCCAGCCCCATGGTAAGCTATTGATCTAAATTGTTTAATAATGGTGTTTCTGAGAAATCTCTTTATTAGAAGTTTAAATCTGATTTTTTCCATAAGATCCAATAAAAAAATAAAAACATTAATCTTATGAAGTGTGAACATAATCAGAGAGAGAAAAAGAACGAGTTGCTACTGTTTCACAAAATGTCCCTTTAATACTCATAAATGTATACATCTGTATTAAAAATGTTTATTTTGTGGAATAGTGGCGCCTTGTTCTTTCTAAATGTTTCAAGAAGCCCGATTGTAGAAGGAGGGGTCCGCAACTGCGTAGCTAGGGAGTAAAATTCAATTCAGAATAATGGAAAGCGCATTTCCTAGTCGACATAAATTTATTATAAAAGATACGGCAGAAACGCTCCTCGATGGCTCAAATTGCATGCAGAAACCAGATAATAATAATAACACGCCTTGACCAGGTCATGCAATGAATTGTGTTCATTTACAAAAACCAAAGCAGCAAAGCATCGCCAGAATCTCCGCAATAAACGTTGATAGTCTGACTGAAAAGAG
>JAHWFO010056023.1:147467-188028 GCA_023313115.1 Rhysida immarginata
TAGAATTACACATATTCTTTCTTAACAAGGTAATTATCAAAGTCCAGCCATCATAACTCTTTTGGTCCATAATAGGCTGCGATTCGGCCTTCTGCCATTCAGGAAGGAAAAAGGTCATTACACAAGAATGTAACATCTGAATAAACATTAACTTTAACAGTTCAACAAAATGAAACAGGGGTTGGTCATTAACCAAAGAATTGTGGCGATCGATTTAGTTTTTAGGATTTCAGTTTACGGGACCGCTCCGTAAACTGAAATCCTAAATTGCTCCGTCTGCGGGACCGCCTCCCACTCTCCGCAGAAGTATAATATCCTCCTGCAACAGAGGGGCATCGATCTTGATTATTCGAGACTAGAACCATGTACGGTCTCGCGCAGGGCAGGGGTGGAATGAGGGCGGGGTGGGAGGTGGTTAGTGAGGTTAATTTTGCGCCATACCAGCAGTTTTCAATCCTCGAAAAACTTACTTTTGCGGTTATCACGTTGTGAGCGTCTTTTCTGTAGTCTTCCATGTGCGGCGTGATAGGGCTCCCGGTGACTTCTTCGTTTGTAAGAAGCCTCGGTGACGATCCAACGAAATTCTTTTCAACTAGATAAAAACTAAAGATGGGATAATCCCAACAATCCAATTAAATAGCATGCTTGCGCTTGCTCTCAATTAACAATTCTTTTCACCAAACTCATCTGGTTTAGGTCGTGCTGACGCTGCTATTTTCGCCTTTTTGTAGATCGGACTGAATATTGCGGGAAAAGTTCTAAAACAATTTAGGAGGACTTTCGCTCTCCCTCAACCATCGCCCTTGTCGAATTGCGAACCAACGAACCAAACTCAATAAATTCGACATGGACGGCTCCTCTCATTAAGGCGAATTTTTTTTTTGTAAATGACTTCTTTGGCTCTGATGGGCCGTTTTGGAGTTATTAATGACCACCCTCCCCCCGGACAGAATTTTTATTTTCTTTTTAAAATTAATTCATACTTAGAGTGTCCATAAACTATGCATTGACGTAGTTTTTCATGGAAATGGGCTAAGCCTTTTGAGAGAAATTAATATTTTTTTCTAAAAAGAAAGAAATAGCAGAATCATTGATTTCATCGACCCAAACACGATAAAATCGACATGGACGGCCTCCTCTCATTGAAACGAACCTTCTTTGAAAAGATACTGTTTAGGATAGGTTAGTAATTAAGGTTTTAAGGACCCTCAACCTCGCCCCTCCCCCCAAAGAAAAAAAAAATTTTTTAAATCCGTTTCATGATCTGGTAGTAGCCTGTGGAGAATGTATCATTCCGCCATTACAATTTATTTCATCTGTGAAGTGGTATATATCATCAAAGGATACAAAAATGTTTCTCTATGTGCGATTTTCCGGTGCAGTATCAATCTGTTCTCCATCGAGATCGTTTAATGCTTGGCAACAGAATTCAAAAGGAATCCCGTTAAATTCTTGGGGTTATCAGTTCCTTCAGTTCCTTGATGTCGTCAATGGGTTGGGCGTAGACTTTCTCTTTGAGATAGCCCCACAAAAGAAAGTCGGGGGGCGTCAGGCCCGGCCACTCGATGGGGCCACGCGCCAATCCACCTTTCAAGTAAAGTTTCATTCACGAATTCGTAAAAGACATAAAAGACCCTCCAAAATGTAAGTACATTGTGCTCTTTCTCAATACCTAATTTTTAGAAGAAAACTGAGCGTTATAAATATTATTTTCTGGCTGAAATGAATTCCAGGATTTACTATTCTCTATTCCTTAATCAGATCGAAAGAATATTCAGAACGTCAAGGTATATATGAATAAGGCCCGTATTCAGAATGAGCGCTGATGCTCTTGCTTAAACCAGTGTTCATTCTGAATACGGGCCTAAGACGTTTAAAATTTAGGAACCCCTCCTGCTTCTAAACGATGCTTAGGAGAAGAAAAAATGAAATTGCTGAAAGAAATGGAGGCAAACACTAGAAGAACAAAATAGCCAGTCCTGTAAAGCACCTTCTTGAAAAGTGGAAGTTCAGATGGATAAGTGGAGAAATGAAGACCTTTTGAAAGCAAGATCTGCAAAAGACCCCAAGAGTCGCCTGAATTTCATAAAAAGCAAAAGAGCACGGACTACGGTGCTATTGCGTGACATACCCTCAGGTGGCCTTAAAATGAAACCAGTAAGCAAAGATGCCCAATAAAGAAGATTGTCCTTTACAGTTAAAGGAGACGCCATTTGGATGAAGACCAAAACCTGGTATGCGAAGTGTCGACTCTGTTTTATTGGATCGCCATTAAAGTGTGTTCAGAGGAATATAAAAAATAATATTCTGCAGTATTTTATATATTCGCGTTCTTTATCGTTTCGAATCAATTGATTTAACTTTTGGAAGTAATCCGGCTTTTTCTTCTTCTAATAGCTCATCCATTCCGCTTCCTTCTTCTTCTTTCCGGTGGTAATTTCTAGACTCGTAAAAAAGCTCGCTTCTTAACGTGAAG
This sequence comes from Rhysida immarginata, assembly GCA_023313115.1. Taxonomy (NCBI): domain Eukaryota; kingdom Metazoa; phylum Arthropoda; class Chilopoda; order Scolopendromorpha; family Scolopendridae; genus Rhysida; species Rhysida immarginata. Next base: position 149,944 of record JAHWFO010056023.1, read on the forward strand.
ACTTGCCAGATCGTTCTACGTTCAATGGGAATTACATAGCTATGAGAGGATAAGTATCGATTCGGTATAGAAAGGGCGGCGGACATCGCCTTCGTTCCTATTCACTCGCTCAATGGAATTATTTTTTTTCCTTTCAAAGATTTGATGACTGTGAGCTGCGTTTCCGTCAGTCATTCGCAATTAAAGGAAAATTACAACCCACGATAAGAAGAACTTAATGCTGAAAGATTAAAATTTCCTTCTTCCGTCTTTAAGAGGTTCCAAATTTGAATTTTCTGCTTCGTAATACGACTTCCCTTAAGTGATCGTATATCTGTGCTTTTTCATTCTTTCTTATCGTTTCTCCCTCTTTTTAATTTTTTCTTATTTTTTCTTTTTTTTTGTAATCGGAGGAGGCAGCGATGTGTAAACGATCCTTGTAAGTGGCACGTAAGAGATGATGATGACGAAGCCGTTGTGCCATGACACGAGATCATGATGGATGAGTGTCGACGGCTGTGTAAGGAAAAAATGCTTTAATCCCTGATCTGACTAAGATGTCAACATACGGGATCACGTGACGGCGACCTCGAATGAGCCTTGTTTTTGTGTGTGCATATGTGATAATGCGCTGTTAATTTAGGTTAGTGTGTCTGAGGGATAAATTACTAGGAAATTAATGTAATCAAGTAATGATGAAGATTGCCTTTTAGACGCGCTCGCCTCGTCTCTCTCCATCCGATCATTAACGCGAAAGATTCAGTTTTAGTGCTTATCGGTTGGCTTTTATGAAATTACATTCTAGTGTGGATATAATGTCCTTAGATGTACGTATGTATGTCCTGCACCTTTAACTCTAAGGTAAGAATACCCGAGGACTGGAAAATTGTCTTTTTGTAGCAGCTATAAAAATTGGTACATTCGTAACTATTTATTTCTTATAATGTTTATCTACCGAGTTACTGTAAAAAAAATGCAGAGGGGGTCAAAGCAATGTATACACCTTTAATAAATGTTATATATGTTTTTTCCGTAACAGCAAAGTTTGCTTTCTATTGACTGAAGGCAACTCCGATCGAAGAAAAGCACACTTAAAGGTGGGAGATTGCCTCTATGAGAGTTTCCGAAACAATGGATAGGAGTAATAGTTATCTATAATCACAAGATACTTTGATTACGGATAACCATTGTATCTTCTATCCATTGTTTTGGAAACTCTCATGGTAACCAATTTGAGCACCTGTTGTAATTATTGAAGACAAAGATGGCTTATATAAGATTTTTCAAACCTTTAGGATATATTTCAAATGTATATTTCAGGCACCACGAGTTTTTATTGTGGATGTAGATTACCTTATCACCTTTACTGTTCAATGGCTATTGCGATAGCCGGATCTCACTCCTCTGGACTTGGGCTGACCATTTACTCAGAATGTGGTAGGGGCTATGTTATCGTTAGTTGATTTGCAAAAGTCGGTCGTTCTGTTGCCAGTTTTTTCGAATTTTTTTTGATTTTGACTTCAGATTCGGATAGAGCATCAAAAAGGCATATCGTACATGCCCTATCTACTCGGGAACATGGCCAACATAGCGGGTAAAATTACATTTTGGTCCTTCGAACGAGGTCAAAGAACCATATTGTTTAACATTAACCATCATTTTGGCCATTTTGCAACAACACGACAGACTTCTCGAGTAGAGTAACGATGATTTTAATTAATATCGTGATGGTAATGCAGTAACATGCATTCTCAACTGGTTCTCTCTGAAAGCGACTTAAAAACTCGTGTTTCGCCAAGATATGATGAAATTTTGAAAAAAATAAAACTGTAAGTACAGTCACCAAAGGGAAATAATCCACACTTGAATTAAGTATTAAACTCGTGTGGATTATTTCCTTTGATTGACTGTACTTAAATGACCAATTTTGTGCAACTAACTCCTCCGAAATGGCAAATAGCACAAGTAAATAAAATTAATGCATATTTAGAGGGTACCTTAAAATGTGCCTTGACAATTTTATTAGAGAAAAATTGGCTCCAATAGATTCGACATGTAACGACCAATGGCCGAATTGATACGGATAATTGGTAAATTGTTTGGGAGTCTCTGAATGAGCCTTTTTGGAGTTATTACTAACCCCCCTTCTCAAACAGAAAAAAAATTAATTTTATTTTCATTTAAAAAATTAATACATACTTAAAGGGTCTCTTAAACTGTGCCTTAACATATTTTTTATGAAAACGGTTTAAGACGTTTAAGAGAAATTATTTTTTTATAAAAATAAAGAAATAGCTGTAGAATTCATAAAAGCGAACAAACGTCATTATGCATGACATATTTGGCTATGATGAGCCTTTTTGGAGTTAAGGTCTTTAAGTCTTACCCTCTCCCCAAACAGGGAAAAAATCCTTTTTCTTTTTCGTTTCATGAAAAAGTGGGAGGTTTGTGCGAATATACCATTCCACCATTCCAGTTTATTTTCCTGAGGCAAATCAAGTCGTTTGTTTATGAAACGCCAGTCGAATCTGATGGATTGCTGCTTGCTACAGTCAAAGCTGCATGTCTGCGTATACAACATTTTACCAGGGATATTTGAAAGAATGGAACAAAATTTCATGCACCGTTGAGATGCATGTACATATTGAGATTGGTGGTCGTCACTTTGAATACTTTCTCTCAGCTGTATGCTGTTGCCATGTTCTTGGTATTACTCTTTCAAGATTTCTTGTTGCCTCAAATATCCATTTCCGACGATTGGTTCCCTATCTCAAAATACTCTGTTTATATTCCTTTACCATCGTGGAATCTTCATCATAAAGTTTTGTAATATATCATCCCTTTATATCTGTATAAGTTTAGACAACTGATTCTTTTGTTGAAGTGTCCATATACTTTTGAGCCCCTCTGTAGTTTTATTATTTTATACAAATCAAACAATGACAGGTATGGCGAACTACTTTTCAAAAATTTTGTACGGAATATCTTTGTATTACTGTATCAATTTTTAGATGGTCTCTATGTGCACTTTCTGTATCAAGGCAGATATTTTAGTCCAAATAGTCTAATTTCATCCAAGTAAGTTGGAGCGGGTTCTTGTACTTAGGCGGTTCCCCTCAATGAAAAAAATGTGGAACCTCTTCATTCAAATACACAAGAGATTCGCAAATTTCAGGGACACTTAGATTGCGCAATCGTGGTTTTATGGAATTCATCAGAAAGATTGCCAAAAGGTTTAGTTTCATCTGCTGGAGTTCTTCTTCAGTTCCCCTAGCAGTTTTTGGTTTTTCTCGTTTCAGTTTTCTGATAGTTAGTCTTTTTTTGTTACTTGAGTAAGTTGCACTTTGGAATTTCATTAGCTCCACATTCATTGCTTTGTTCACAACTTTACTACTACCTCGTCTGTTAGGTATTAGACGATAAATCCAGTATTTCCCTGAAACTGATTCATTTGGAAGCCATCTAACGACATCGTATTGAAACTGATTACATTAAAGGGACAGTCCACTGTAAATGAAAGAGGGGTAAAACATATGTAATCATTATAAATACAAAATAAAACAACTATAATATTTCACATTAATTTGTAACCATAAGGCCGAACAACAAAGAAAAACGTGGGAATACTTTCTATCGCGCATGTACAAGTTCCTTCGCCTGTCCACGTCTGTGACGTCGCAGTTTCCAAAAGCCTGATCACTCCATGTATTTGCATAGTAAATGCATTGACGTTCGGTTGTTCGTAAGGGCTCATTTACTAGAAAATGTCAAAAAAAAATTGATTGGGAACCTTACATATTCGATCCTGAGGAAAAGGAGCCAGTGAAAACTGGTTCATCACATCAACTAGATGACCGAGAAGATTTTAATGTTGGAGTTGCAGCCTACAGGATCGGCCATTCAACATGGTCCTTATGCGCGAACTGTCGGCCTATGTTGTTGCAACCATCAGCGATGCACTTTTCAGCATTGTTGTTTATAATAATTGTTTAAATGTTTAATATCAAACTAACCCAGGTCCGTCTTTAAGGTCTCCGGGGCCCCCGGGCTCACCCCTACAACTGAGGAAGCAGGGCCCTCGGACTCGGGGGGGGGGGGGGGGCAAGCGCACGTGTGCATCCATGTGGAAAGACTGCACTGAACTAACCTAATGCGCGATTGCATTGACTGTAATTGAGAGCAAGCTATCTTTCAATTTTATCTACAGGTGGTGCTGCTGTAGGAAAGAAATGTACTACTTGCAATTTGCTCCTCTGATGTATCAGTACCCAGGAACCTAGCGCGTCATAACCGAATCGCGCCTTAACCGAATCACGCCTTAACCGAATCACCGCTCCAAAAGAAAGTCCACGAAACTTTCAGTATTTTAAAATAGCAAGAGAACATTTTTTTTTTTTTAGATAAATGTCTAAATTAATGAAAAGAAATTAAATATGAATCTATTTGACCCCTTTTCATTTAGAGTGGACTGTGCCTTTAAATACAAGTTGATCCAAAAGTCGCGCACATCCAAATTCGATTGTCTATAATTAGTGTAATAGTTGAAAAGTTTCATCGGATACTTTGAAACTCTTATATTTTGAGTATATGTTGTCAAAATATACATGTGTTGTGTAAATACTATATCTGGTTTCGATGTGCGCGACTTTTTTGGATCACTCTGTAGTTTCATCAGTGTGCGGATTAAAGGGAAACTGGTTTCATGAGTCTGCGGCCTATATTACAAACCTGTTGTGTTGCATTGTTTCATGTCATTTACAGTTGCAGAGAATGGAGAAAAACCGCTGCATTCAGGCATATGGTTGACAGGGCCGTGAAGTTTCCAATGGACGAATCGGACGGAAACGAAGAATTATAAACCATCCGGTTCTCGCACAGCCAACGTGATCTCAAATGCAGGAGAAAATTTTGCCTTTACATATTCCCACAAAATAGCATTCTAATGGTTTTAGATCTATCGATTCCTAATATGCGAGTTCTCGTCTGTAGATTTTCACTGAAACAGGCCTCCAAGAAGTTCATTGTCTCCCTGGTGTTGAGCCATCAGCAACTCATTCAGCATGGCGAGATAAATAACTGCATCTACTATTGAGGTATACTCATCATATTGGGCTTCTTTCTATTGAGCAATGTTGAAAATTGCAATATCTTTTAAAGTAACCCTTTGTGGACATTACAAAATGAATAAAGGCATCTCGATTAAAGAACTTCTTATTGTTGAATTCTTGTCTCTTCCTCATCTTCAGTTTTTGCTTTAAGATTTATTTTTAGTCTTAATTGCATAGCATACTCGAATTGACGTCCTTTGTGTGAATGATTTTTAATAATTATCCAGACTAGCCGGAACTTATTTTTCGAAAACTTCTAAGTTAGATCGATATATGAAGAAAGAAAATTTGAAACGATTTAAACGGTCATGAGTATTCCTTACACCATTGTCTTCGCCAATTGTAAAGTTTTTATATTTTTCGATTAGGCTATTTTTAAGTTTGGAAATTGTCATCGGAGCACAAAGTAAGCATCTGTTGAAGACAGGAAAGCCAACGAGACTTTGAGGATTAGATCTCGGGATTTTCTTACTTTAAAGAGGATTGGTGACGGTACATGATAAAGAGCTGAATTGACATTTAAAGCTTACGTATGTAATTACTTTAATAAAAAAAAGACAATTCTTCATCCACTTAAAAGCTTTTCTCGGCTTCAAGAAATTTTTCTTTTTTAAAAAAGGCAAACTTTTCAAGGCTTTGTTAGAGTCTGTGCCTGTTTAAGACATTTCGATTAGATCGAAGTGAAGAGTTTTATTCGTATTTCTGTAAACAAAATGATTTTTCTTATTTGTTTAATGGCAAATACAAATATCTTAGATGTGATTAGAATATTTGTGTTCTAAGAATGGCCAGGATAGATGTAGTTTTTAAAGGTTAAAAGTCGTTGTCTTAATGCAATTCAATGCTCCTTAAATGTTAATGCTGTTTATGGTTTGTCTCATTTGAAATGTTAAAGCTACGTTTGTGCTTTTTTGGATTTAGACTCTTTCAAATTAGTTTCTCTGAAGGTCTTATAATTAAATTTATAAATCGGATTTACAAAAATGTAGCGACAGAGAAAAACTTTAGATGCGTAATTAAAGAAGCTTTTGAAATATGTCCTTGTTGTGTTTTTTTATACTAAAATTAATTGTTTCAAAGATGATAAAAAGTTTCTTTTTTAAAAAATATTTTCTAGAAAATTAAAACTTTTTTATGCAGTTTGACAAACTGGTTTTTAATATTTTAAAATATAAATGCAAATTTCTTTTAAATTTTTGTATTACTTTTCATGATGGTCATAATGACTTCTTGACTGTGAAGAAGTTTCAGTTATTGTGCTACATTAACTGTTGTATTATAATAATACGAATGCATTCTCGGAGGACAATGCAGTCCCTCCGATTGTCGCTAAGCTTCAATCTAAAACGTTATGTGATCGTGATTTCTTGTCTATCTTCTGAAAAAAACTCTGCCTTGAAAGGGAAAAGAAGATGTATCCTGCATTAAAGTTGAGAATGTGTGGGCGGAATGAAGTTACAGAAATTGATAATGCGGAGCTTCGAAGAGTTATAGGCACAAGGGAAAGTACACGAACATGTACCTCACTGATTCACACCAAATTGAAATACGTTACTCATCTAAAGCTGATAGTGATGCTTGCAAAATAAGAAATCGCGACATTTTGTTTCTTTCAAAATAAACCGCGAAAACGAAAAAAATTGAGCACACATAACATTATAAAAACTCCTTTGTTAAATCCAGATTTACAGCGGTGTGTATTAATGTGCTTGACGGAACTTCATTCTTCCACTACTCAGCAGTAATAACCATGAATCCACTTCACATAGAAGCATTGGGTTCTCAAGTTTTTAAATAAACTTAGTTTTTAAAAGTAGATTATTAAAAGTAGCTAATTACCTTCCAGTAAGAAAATCTCTATAGTAATGCTAACCATTTCCTTAATTTACTATTTCATTTTATTAAGTAATTCGGTAATCTTCGTAAATTTTCCGGGGCCAGCGTCATGTGAAACGAGGGCAAGGCTGTCGACTGATACGTTGCGTTGGTGAGAGGGCATGTATCGCGGTGCTTTATAATTTTAAATAAAAATAGTATTCATGGATGCTTACTTTATCTTATATCTTATTTTGAGATGAATAATTGTACAGCAAAATTAAGGTTTTGTGCTTAATGACAATGCTCTAACTGCAATTCTTTGGCGACTGCTGTTAACGATTTTACTTCCCCTCCTACCGCCATGTTTTTTGAATTCACTTCCGGAGCGTTACCGCCACCGCGCAACGTCATCGCTTCCATGGTATGCTTGCGCGCAAACAAAGTTCTCTCGTAGGTTAAATTATGATGGCAGGTTCCCCTTCCAAGTTTATCCAGCAAATAGAAAAATACTGCGAATTACTCAAGATGATAGTAACATAAGCGAGAAAGCATGTTGTATGATGGAATTTGCAAAAATGGCATCCATATTTACTGTTCACCCTTAAAGACTAATTTCTGAAAGGAAATCTACACGCGCAACGTTACTCATTGGGTAAAGCAATTTAAGCAACGTCACTCAGAGAAGCGGTGCTTAGCAAAAAGGGGCAAAGCATTGGCTTTCGCAGAAACTGTCGAAAAGTGGTTTGAGAAGAATTCTTGCAATTTGTTAGTGTCGCCTATGCTGCGATGGATATGGGATTAGTTAGACTATTCCTTTGACGTTTACCGTATCACAAAGATGTCTAACATTTTTGAAGGGAAATAATTCTCCTGGTTATAGATTTGAATTGGGTGGCGGAACTTTTCCTTGTACTTTCTTAACTTAGTTTAATTTCTGAAGTTAAAACATAGCTTCAGTTTTCAGTCTCCCTATTGTGAATTTTGTGCTTTCACTTTGACTGCTTAGCATAGCTGTAGCCGTGTCTGTGGTGGCGAATAGTTGGTAGAGGCGAGGAGCTAGATGCTCCCTGGTCCCAGATCAGGTCACGGAAATTTTCCTCTCATTTTTCATCTTATTTTAATTCCTAAAATTAAAGATTAGCTTTAGCTTCTAACCTTCCTTCTTTCCTTCCTGAGGTTCTCCTTGTCTGCTGAAGATGAAAGCAAAGCTTTAGAAAGACGTTTACAGGTTGTATTGTTTTTTCAATCTTTTTGTTTTATTTCTTGTTTTGTGCCTTTTTTAGTTGTGGGTAAAGAGTGTTGCACTTTTAATCTGTTCATTAGTACGATCCACATAAATACTTATTTTGTTTTAATATTGAAAACAGGCTTTATGGAACAGTCTTTGTTTTGTACTATTCATTTTGAATAACCTTTTATATCGTCTCATGGCAGGATACTCATTTCCGTAACGGTTTTGCAAGTGTCTATGTGACTATCATAGGGGAAGGGGTTCCACGTCCTCAAATGGGGCGACCAGGTGGAATCTTGGGCTCGTGCCAATTTTGTGTAATTAAATCGACAATTGTTTTTATTAGTGAAATATTTATTCAGGACCGACTTTTGTCAAACTATTGTCACAATACGGGGAACTTATCCGCTTTATTTTAACTTTAAACGCCCCTTACTGTTCATAGGAAAAGTTCATTTCTCGTTTCAATAAATGACCTTATAATCTAGGTTACCAAACAGTTCCAGACTCATACATGAGAATTCCATTAGAAACGTCGAATCCACAATCGCATGGGCGGCTCATCTTGGTCGGAGATCATTCATTTCAAAATGTATCTCAAAACAAACAACATTGAGTTCGTTAGCAAGTATCAATATGCAATTGTTTAAAACATTCCATAAGCAATTACAACATTAATAAACCATTAAGCAATGACATAACCAAGTACCGAAAGGTTAAACTAAACCATTCGCGAAACCATATTTTAAACTGCCCTATGTTAATATTGTAAGTTAATTAACCACGTACCTTTGAACCAATTTGGATTACCATTAATTTTACGTTATATTTATTCATGAAACATCATTTCAATGTTGTTTGATATATTACATGCAATATTTTAGCATCGAAAGTTCCAATGAAGCGTAATGGTTAAAGTAAACCAGGTTTCTTGGGACCAATTTCGCCTATCAATAATTTTACGTTATATTCATTCATGAAACATCATTGCAAGTTGTTTGATATATTACATGCCATGTTTTAGCATTGAAAGTTCCAGTGAATCATAAGGGTTCCGCGAAACCAGGTTTCTCGGAGCCAATTACGACTATCCTTAATTTACGTTATATTCATCCATGACGCATCATTCCAAGTTGTTCGATATATTACATGCTATATATTCGCATTGAAAGTTCCATTGAACCATAACGGTTACACTAAAACGGGTTCCTTAAAACCAATTTCGACTATCATTAATTTTACGTTATATTCATCCATGACGCATCATTCCAATTTGTTTGATATATTACGTGCCATAGTTTAGCATTGAAAGTTCCACTGAAATGGGTTCCACTAAACCAGGTTCCTTGAAACCAATTTCGTCTATCATTAATTTTACGTTATATTCAATCATGACACTTCATTCCAAGTCGTTGGATATATTACATGCCATATTTCAGCATTGAAAAATTTTGAGGGTGTCATAAGGGTAGTATTAGAGCACGTGTCATTGTTTCGATTTCAACCATTTTCAAAATGGTTCATTCCCGGAACCATATTTATTAATTGGCGAAAATAGTAAATTATATCCGCTTCAATTTCTTCATTACGATTTGTTTGATATATTACTTAATATATCTCTCCATTGAAAATTGCTAGGTAGGGTCGTGAAGGTACCATTTGTGCACTTGCTATTGAACCGATTTAAATAATATTTGTGATTGATTCGTGCCATGTACCATATTCATTGACTGACGAAAGTAGTAATGAATAACCGCTTCTATCTCGTCATTACGATTTGTTTAATATATTACTCAATATATCTTCCCATTGAAAATTGCTAGGCGGAAAAATAGAGGTACCATTTGTGCACGTACCAATGAACCAATTTAGATAATATTTGTAAATGGTTCGTGCCATGAATCAATTATCATCCGTATACTGTAATTTGGAACAATGACAATCAGATCCTATATTTATCTTGCATAGACAGATCTTTTTCTCCCAGAATTCTCCTTTGTGCTCTCTTAACATTCTTTACTTACAGAAAAGTTCCATCATCCTCTTGTAACTAGAGAAAACATCGTAATAATCATTTCTTATACAATAGCTTTAAACAATTGCTAAATTCGCTTACAATAACAATGCGGATTTTGGTTCCCTTAAAATAACAAAAAAATATACGAGGGCTGTTCTGAAAGTAAGTTTCGTCATTTTTTTTTCAGACAGAAACTTTATTGCCGAAAAAAAATACAGCATGGCATCATGAACAATACACCTTACACTATTTTTGACATAGTCGCTACCGACATTGAGACATTTGTCGTGGCGTGCAGAAAGATTAGCTGCAGACATGCGTGCCCGAGGCTGTTCGAGTGCAAATCACGATGGCAGACAGACGTGTACTGACAACGTAGTCGAATCCCAGTTCACCAGTGAGGAAGAAATTCAAAGTGTCATCCTCCGCAGGAAAGATTATGGCAACAATGTTCTGGGACGCGAGAAGTGTGATTCTCATTAATTTCCTCCATCAATGCGCCACGCTACTGCGACACCCTCACCAAACTCAGGTCTATCGGCCTTGGTGGCTCAGCGGTTGCGTGTTCGCCTCTGATGCCCGAGTACGCGGTTCGACCCCGGCCGAGGACGACGAGCATTTTTTCAGGGGGAAAATCCTGAGATCACGCACTTCCTTCGGAAGGGAAGTAAAGCCGTTGGTCCCGTGTAGTCGTTTGCCGGCTGCATGTTAAAGAACCCTTGCGAGGCAAAATTTGCGGCCCCTATAACGCTGTCCTGAAATGACCATGGCATTTGAAAAGGACGTGAATACCAAACAAACCAAACCAAACTCAGGTCTTGGTGTTTGTGAGGGTGTTGTGACAAAAGAGACCAGGGAACCTTGAGTGAAGGTGTTGTGCTCTTGGTCAACAACGCAAAACCACACGCAACTAGGCTCACACAAGGTTAGATAGCCTCGGGCACGCCTGCTTGCTGCTACTCTTTCTTCAAACTGATTGCACGCTACGACAAATATCTCGATGTCGGTGGCGACTATGTCGAAAAATAGTGAAAGGTGTATAGTTCATGAAGCCATGGTGTATTTTTTTTTTGGCACTAAAGTTTGTGTGAAAAAATGAAGAAACTTTCTTTCGGAACAACCCTCGTACTTGTGGCAAAACAAATATACGAAAATACATTACATCGGAAAACCCAAGAAGTTTTTATAATTATCGTCAAAGCATTTTTGAAGGTCGACATGTACTATGGAACATTTTAACTGTTTCGGTTTAAAGAAACGTTCCACTAGATAAGACCATCTGAGATCCCAAAAGGATCGTTATGAATGAAAGAAAAGGAGGAGGAAGTGTAGTGTGGAATTGGCTGCATAGGAAAGGAAAATCTCTTACCGCAAAAGAACATCCGAGATATGAAATGGCGAATGTTTTTATAGTAGGTTTTTCCTTCCTATGCGGATCCCAAAAGAGTCGCTTCTGCTCTGAGGGAAGCAAGTATTCTTGAAAAGGATTGTATCATTATACATAAACATGAGATTTTGAAATAGAATTGAAATCTTTCCCTCCGAGTGGAAACATCTGGTTCTCCCTGCAGAAAATAATGCCGCTGACGACAGTCGAAGATTAAGCTAACAATAATGAGTGAACACAACAGCTGGATGCGCCCGAATATTCTCCGAAGAAGGCTTAATATGCTCTCGCAGCTCTCGTTATCATTTTGTAATACGAGGCCGCACGTTGACCATAATTGTATGAGGCATTCTGAAGAAATTTGAATGGACATTGCTTTCTCATCTTCACATTAGACAATTCTGAAGAAAGCAATCATTCAGCGCTATTCAGGAAGTTTCAGATGAGAAATTTCAGTAGTCAGACGCTTCAACAATGAAGGTGCACTGACTTGTCCAAAAGCTGGGTTGCTGTGATTAAGAAAAATTGAGATTATTTTGAAAATTTACAGTGTGGAAAACTTTTGAAATTAATTATAAGTTGTATTGTCAAAACGTTTCAGAACATAGCGCATTTCAATTTTAACTGCATTTTTTTACGCTCTGCAAACCACTTTCGAATTTCCACCTTACTTTGGAATATTCCCAATCTAAAAGGAACGTTCTCCTTTTATATTAAAGAAGCTACTTTTTGACTTTGCTTTTCACAATATCAGAAGTCTTTCTCCCAGAAATTCGAGCGTCTTTAATATGAATTATTTCACAGTTTCACATTTTTCCCCGCTGATTTTTTGGCACTTGACGTTTGACTCGTCATTTCATTCTTCCTTCGTTTTGCCCACGACTCCTTGGTTAGTCATTTGTTGCACGTGTGCTGGCTTCTTGCGTTTCACTGAGGTCAGTCGCCATGTACGCTTTAAGGGAAACGATTTTTTTTCTCTTCGTCTCCGTTTCTCGTTCTTTTCATCTCCATTCTTCGAATTCTGATTTACACTCTCCACTGGGCTTCACTTTAAAGGAATGTTGAGCTGTACTTTCATTTATTTATTTTCAGCACGCTTGAAACTTATAAAATAGAAGCTTCAAAAATTCCGATAAACTTTTAATTTATTAAGCTGCACATGTATATGAAGGTGTATGCTTTAGACCATTTATCTGCAGTGACTGCGCAAAAGTTCCGCCTTATTTAAAGCGAAGAATGTTATGCATATCTTTCGAAGCTACAGTATAGGCAATGGATAGTCAAAAGGTTTTGTTCTTTAAAGTGGCTCTGAAAATATTTTTTAAATTTACACTGACATTCACTGAAGCATATTTTCTGACTCCATGTTTATGAATACATTATTATTGCTTATATTAATATTAAAAGCTTAATCTGAACTTAAGGAATGTCGATACTGATTAATGACTTTAATATATTACCAGGTGTGGAAGCATTAATCACAATATTTAATTTAAAATTTATTATCAATTATTTTTGATTTTCGTCCATTTCCATATTCACAAGCCATTTTCTCATCTCATTAATATCTAAAGTAATAATCACTTTTTATATTTCATGCGCATCAAGTCTTATAGATACAGACAATTATTTTAGACAGTTTTGTACAGAATATTTTTGAGTTTGTATCAGTCATTTAGGCTATAGATTGCACCCTTTCACTTGGATATGTTGTTACTATAGATTAATATTCTCTAAACACGTTCGTGTCAGCACTTACAACACCCGTTGTGTTGTATTGTTATTATTTTAAAACAAAGGAAACGGCAGGTCTAGAGTAGCTATGTGGCTTACTTTAATAATTTGCCGACGCGTTTCGATAAACCATCATCACTGGCAATAAAAATACAAAGAAAGAACCCAAAACACCGTATTTTTGGTGTATAATGCGCATCCGTGTATTATGCGCACCCAGTGCGTTGTAAACAAAGTAAATGAACATCATATTACAAAATAAAAATTTAGTAATTATTAATTATATTTAAATGGTGTGCTCAAATGAAAAGGAGACTTTTCACTGTAGCGCTGTTGTATCTAATCGGAGTTGGTAAATATTCATGTAGATAGATGGAGCGTCATCCCGGCTTCTCACCTCCCAAAACAGTTCACTTTGTCATGAAGACCGGAACAGTGATGCTCAGTTTCTTTTTCGATGAAGAAGGAACCATACTCCTCGACTGGCTAGAACGGGGTGAAAGAGTTAACGCTGAACAGTACCGCAACACGTTGCTGAAGCCGAAACGGGCCATCGACAACAAGCGCAGAGAGAAGCTCTCGAAATGGATAGTGCTGTTCCAGGACAACGCTAAACCACTTATGGCCAAGACCCTCCACCTGCTGGAAACATTTCGATGGAAAGTTCTCAAAACATCCTTCGTACAGCCCCGACAGCTCCCCATGTGACACCCATATTTTCGGTCCCTTAAAAAAAATCACTGACAGGTCATCGGTTTACCTGCGATAACACCGTGGAAAAAGGATCCGTATGCTACCCAGAAGTTTCAACAGAAACCATCATTCGCTTCTTACGCTCTGAGATCGTAAGAAGCGAATTGAAGATATGAGATCCTACACAAATGATCTCGTATCATTCCTTTAGCACTGGATGTGAGGTCTTACACAAACGCAATTATGTGTAGGCATCATGTTACACATTAACTGTAAGTCAAACGTTCTGTACTTAAAATATTATGTAATTAAAATATTTGTTAGATATAACCATATTCTCTTTTTCATTTGGCCACACCTTATACCTGTCTCTGTTTTTCGAGTCATTCGCCGAACTTTCCGGTCCCACCTTGTATAAAAAGGGATAAATTGAGTAGTATGATGTGAATGCCCTATAGTTTCTTCCAGAAAGGGGTAGTCTATTTTGTTGTTGCAAGGGTTAGTATGGAAATTTTTTTTGACTTAATAATGGATAGAACTTCAATTAATTTTAAACAGAGTAATAATGGTTGAGTTACCTCACGTACAACATCATATCGAGTTATTAATATATGCGGTAACGAAGATTACAAATGGCACATGTGGCTTTTTTTAAAGGTTTTAGTTTATATTTTCGTGTTTCAAAGTTGGTTACAGAAGCAAGTAACTGAAGAGAATCTATTGATTCTTTAATATTAGATGCAATTTGTACCCGGATGATTGATGAGGTGTTACATCAAATATTTATTCCTCATGAATGTGGGAGCAGTTAGACCAAACACTTATTTTCCGAGGCGCAGTCAGAAGTTCCCGGATTTCTTCGACAGACGGCGAACGAGTGATAGGATAGAGATCCCACTTTTGTGGTAGGGAGAACAGCAGCATCTTGCTTCAAGTGACAGGACACGTACGATAACGCACCGAGCCACACATTGCTTGTTGTGCAGCAATTCCTCGCTAACAAAAAACATTCCTGTCATTCCCTCAGTCATTCGCAACGGCATTAAGAAGGGCAGATTCGATGGAGCAAATGTATGTGCTCGCAAGGGCATTTATTTGAAGGAGATTAGGTAAACGTTGCCGTATGCCCTACCATTAGAGTGATATACCGTCATTCCGTGAACTTTTTGACTACCCTTTGTATATACTATACTTACTTCAGTGATAATTATAATTTTCATTTCTCTAATGTTTTCCGAAATGTCAATGACCAATAAGCTGTCCGATATTTTTCAGTATTTTAATGTTCAAATGTTTGTTTTGTTTTAACCCCTGGTATGTGGAGCACAACGTATGGGTCATTCAATATCGAAGGTGGCTCAAGAATTCAACATCCCACGGTCCACAGTTTCAAGAGTTTACCGAGAGTATTACTTTATCATAGAAGTAGTACAAACGCTATTTACCGACTTTAAATTACATTAGCACGTCTTTAATAAAATAATACACTTTTAGACCACTAAAAGCTATCACTTCTGTAATTTAAATTCTTTCCCGAATCACCGTTAAAAACATTTGTTGTTCTTTGGCGTCGCCCGCATAAATCCACCACATATCATCTATCTACATTAATTATTAAACGTTTTCTTATGTAAAAGATAAAGCACGTACTCTCTTGGCTCTACTATAAACCAATGTCAACGAGCCTTGAACGGCGATAACTCTCACCAAGAGGACCTTTTTACCCTCCTTATCTACCAGAAGTTAGAAGAAACTCTTTTATTTCTTTGTCATCATTAGTGTCTATTCAACGAGGTTTTTATTTATGGGTTTGGCGTGTGCGTGTGAGAGAATCTTCTGTTTAGTAAGAAACAGCCCACTTATAGTCGACTTACTTACCCGTGACGAAGCATTGGAAAAAAAAAAAGAATTTCGCGGCGACCGTTAACCGGAGAGAAATAGAGGCGAGATTTCAGGCCGCACGAACTCTTCCATTTAACGCTTTGCTTGTTTCGTCCGTGACTCTTTCCCACCTTCGCTAAACCTCAGGTATTACTCTCACTCACCCCCTGCATTTCCTTTATAAGCGACGGTGTTGAAGGGCAAAGGTCATATGGCTTCCATTTGCCCAATGGGAGATGGGCTTAGCCGTCCCTGTTGCTAATGAAACTTAGAGGAAAGCTCTTCTGGACTTAAAATTGTGAAAATCGTTGGAAGTGGAAATTTTGGGAGCCATTTAGTACCCCGTTTAACTTGATTCTTTTCTCTAGCTCGTTAAGAGGGGAGGTTCCGTGTTTTGCTTTTTAAACAAAAAATGTTGGAATGAAGCTTAGCTTCTCAAAGTAGATTTGAAATACTTTTTGAAATATTTTGATAGGCTTTTGAAATTCAGTAATGGAGGAAATGCAAATATTGAAATCTGTAGAATATGTTTCTATTCTCGTACTGTCTTGAATATGGAGACAGTTTATCAGTATAATTGCCCATAAACATTGGCTTTATATCAGTACTGACATTTATTATTTGTAATCTAATTTTAGAATCCATTAAGCATGATTTCATACGGAAAGATAAATCGGCGAGTATTGTCGAAATCAATTTGAGTGTTAAACAAGAATTCTCGATAGCCATTCAAGAAACTGATGGAGTTGTGTAGGTTGCATTTCCGTTCATTATCGGAATCCCGTAATCATCTTCACGCGCAATCTTCTATTGTATTCTTATGGGTGATTATCTACACTCCATTAACCAGCAAATCTTTCACTATAATAGCCAGCTTTTCTGTCATATCTAGGAGATGAAACATAACCTCTAAAATTCTGCAGATATCAATTATTAAGAAGAGGTTGTGGACAAAAATAGCAGTTATCCATTCTGACGTATGGGAATGAATCTTGAATGTAAATAGAATCAAAAAATAGAATAGAAATGTCTACAGACCCAATCTATCTCTTTATCTTCCTCGATAAAATTGAGTTCAAAACTTTAAAAGTTCCACACTTTCAGGGCCTCTATCTCCTAAACGGTTGGATCAATTGAAAAAACACCAAGAATAAAACATTTCTCCAATATTGTGTACAATCTGAATATACCATTAAAAATAGGGATTCCTATTTAAGATTTCAAAGTTACCCCTTCCCCCCAGTATTTCACAAGGGGGGGGGTATTTTTTAACTAATGAATTTCCCCCGCGAAATAATTCACTTTTGATTTTGGACATTTTTTTCGTACAATGCTTAGTTGTCTCAAGATAAATGCCTCACCCTGTATAGTCAGCTCCGTTCCGTTATTTGTGGAATGCAATTTAGTTGCCTTCGTGACGGCTTTCGACCAAAATAAGAATAGCGTTCAATGTAATCTGTCCCCTTTTGATGTCCGGCAGGAATTATAGAGACATGGATTGAGGATTTCTCCATGGGTGAGATGAACTTTTGTTCCTTTTAACGCATCCCGAACTGAACTATATTTTAGTCGGCGACACCGTCATTTACATTTGTGCACTGTGGCAGAGTGTAAAGTGAAAAGCGGGAACAGATAACCTGTTGGAATACTGACACACTTGTGTATAATTGAATCAGTAGTACTTACTCTTTTCTCGCACTATATAAAAGAAAAGGGAACTAATATTTTGTTCTAGTCCCGTAGCAGCGCTGAGTGTGAAGCTGAGCATTTTGGCTATGCTTCTGAGTGTAGGGTTGCTAACCCTGGAATGTAGCACACTCTTGTCTGTTAGCCGTTAATGTATAGTGGAGAATAGCGAGCGAAACAGAGGTTGTAGTTGGTCAGCTTCGCAATTATAGTGATTAAAGGAGGTTACTGTACTCCTCCTCCGGTAAACAAAATGAGTATACGACGTGTTCCTAACGTTGTGTTGTGCAGGTTGGTGCAGTAGCCAGCGAGTGGTGTGGAATCCGAAGTTCAATCGTGGGTACACTTCCGAGTGAAGAGTTTAGGCAATAGTGTTAGCGTACTTGAGTATGAATGGCTTGGAGAGCGTGAAATGTCTCTGGATGAAACTGGGATTATATATAAGGTAAAAAATGTTTAGTGTACTATGAGAAAAACTCAATTCGCATGAGCTGTTCTTCGTGTGTAGTCTTAACACTATAATTATACATAAATATATTTCCTAAATGAAATGAAAGTTCTACTTTTTTCAATAGTACTTTTAAGTTTCATTGACTTTATTAAATTCTTTGCCAGGCAGTTTGTATAATGGTCTCTGTAAACAGGTGGATTCTATTAAACACGGCATTATTAAAAATCTAATTCCTCCTGCTTAAAACCTTCTTTTTCTAAATTTCAAATGAAACGCGACGGCAAGAAAACTCCGTTTTGAGAAATTCCGAAAATTCCGGAACATCACCTGGTGGGCAGTTATTGTGCGTTCGGAGGCTAGGGAGAACGAATTAGAAATCGATGGAGGTTCGGTTCAATTGGTTCTTCCTCTTTGTCGACGAGGTCGCTTGCTGTTTCGACCACGAGTTGTCAGACGCCCCAAGATAAGGATAATTAGTGGTGTGGCATCTGTTGGCGCGTCTAATTTGACACGTGGTTTATAGGGAATGGGTCCTCGCGCGCGATCCGAGGGGTCAATTACAGAAGCCGATAGGTTCCGCCCGTTAATGAACTCGGCGAATGCACGCATTCTACTTGCTCTTCTTCTGTTCAAGGTAAAGAATCGGTTGAAGGTGAGAGAAAATAATTAGAATGTGTACAAAACGGCATTGCATTGCGTCGTTACGTACATGCTTGCTCTTGATGAGCTTTACGAGCTTTAATAAAACTTGCTTTCATATAGAGATCTTTAATACTTGCATTTGCTGAATTGTTCAAATATTTTACTTTACTCTTAAGTCATTATAAGCTAAGGTTTTCGTTAGAACATAAAATAAGAAAAATTTTAAAAAATGAAAAATGAATGGTACTCATATTTTTTCCACGAATGGATGATAATTTAATTTACTGTCGTTTTATGTCGTAATGTGCTTTTAATTAAACTTCAGGAGAATTTAAAAAAACTTTTACTAAAAAAATTTCTTGAAAATATCTGCTTTACTGACATCGATCGCCGCGTTTTGTGAAGTTTCAGGTTCTTAGATTAATTCACGTTTCCATTATCTAGATTGGGTTCTTTTGCATCTTATTGATATTTTGTTGTTTATTTGAATAGCATTAACGTAACACCTTAATAATATAAAAATCAATTTAATACACTAATATAAAACTTTTAATATTCAACTTATTATTTTGGCAAAGTTCTGCGTCTAATTCACTGGAAAATGTCTCGTGAGAATGTCATGTTTTTCTATTTATTATATAGGAGGCATAAATAATTAATATTTCCAATTAAAGTTTTAAATAGAGAACAATGACGGCGAAGACGGAAGAGCGATAGGTAATTTTATTTGATCCATTTAAAGAAACATTTTAAGATTATCTATGGCAAAAGAAATACGAAATTTTTCATTGTAGGGATCTAAATTATGCCATAAATCTAATCCTATAATGACTCATCATTTATCAGGAATGTGATTAAAGTGTAAATCCTCCTTTTGTATCTAATACACGAAAATACGTAACGGCATTGACTCGAGAAGGTATCGAAAACATTCTAGTGAGAGTCAAGATCATGCCAAGAGAACCTCATCTCTTAACAACCATTTTCAGTCTGTCCAAATCTATGATTCTGCAGGCCACCATAAGAACTCTCATGTTCCGTGAATCATTTTGTGAATATGTGGGGTTTTGGCGTTTTGAATTAGTTGACACTTCGTTAGATAACAAAGGAAAATCTCTTGTCTCTCTGGGCGTCCAAAACCTGTATCAGCTGCAGCCGGCCAGGTGGCCGAGCGGGCTAGGGCGTAGGCTTTCTAGTTCTCGAGCGGGCTAGGGCGTAGGCTTTCTAGTTCTCGAGTCCGCCTGGTCGTGGGTTCGAATCCCGCCGTGGGCATGGATGTTTGTGTTTGTTCCGGGCTGCGTACAGATATAACTTGTGAAAAAGGCGCAAAATGACCTTAGTAGTCGACGCCAAAAATTCTAATAAACCAACCAGCCTGTATCAGCTGTGGCTAGACACACGTTAGATACCGAACAAGATATTCCGATAAAGGACTATAGACTGGTGAGACACGTAAGAAACAGAAATGCACTGGATGCCTTCGAAACCTTGGAAATCGCCAGAAAAAACCGGACTCGCTATTGAATGGAGACACAGGGCCCCTGGGGGATTCGATTTTGATTAAGTCATTGAAGATCTCAAGATGATGTTCTTCCTTTTGTTGTTTTTCTTTTACTTTGTATAACTTTGTTTTTCGAGAAATTGCCTTTTCTAGAGTTTTTATGTATAATTTTTGTATTTTTTCTGTATAATTGGGATTCTTCCGGATTTTTACGTTTGTAACTTAATTAGAATTAGTTTACAACCAGGGTATTTCTCCTAGGTCCGCGCTTTTTAAAAAAGAGGTTCCCTCATTTCCCGTTGGCCGTCTCTGTACTTGACTGGGGGAACGGTAACCCCTTTCTCCTTTATTTAGGACTTGCACTATGTACCAAATTTACTCTTATTGCATTGAATAATGAACCTAAAGGGTTCGAAATACGTATATGTCTAATTAAAATTCCTTTTGTGGACAAGAGGTTTTCCTTTGTTATTGTGTCGCTTTCCACAGTTATTGAACGTTTTTCATTCAACTTCTTCAGAGGTAAAGTGTAGCTACACATGAGATGTTACATGCTTGGAAATAACTTTGAGATATGTTATTCTGCAAGGCATGGGGAAAAACATAACTCGTTCTGTAAAATCACTCACTGATGAAGGAATTATGAATTCCGAAATGTACATCTGAGTCATTAAAAATTTTTTTGTGGATTTTTGTTTTCCTTTTATTCCGATATTGTATATTGGTGTCCACAGTTTCTGACTGTTTTGTTTTATTTATGAATAACTTGTGCCATGAAAATATTTCTCTTATAATAGTGTTACCACCGTAGTTGTCACTTGTCATGAAGGTCCACTGTCCCCTGCTGTTTTCCCTAAATCTTACTAATCTTTTCCCTCTGTAAGGTACTTCAGGGATCAAAAAATACAATGATGTTTCTTGGCTTAATGAAGGTGTCCTTGGTATTCGTAGTCGAATTGAGTTGGTCATCGCTGTACTGTTTGTTCTGAGATATTCATCTGAAAACAGTTTCACTGTGGCCCTTAGGTTGCTCGTACGATTCTGGAAAGTATTCTGTAATTTCTGTCATCAACTAGCTCTTTTCGTTTGCTTTCTCTGTGGTTTCGAGCTGCATGTTTTTCCTCTTTGCACAATGCGTTATACAGGGGAACATACATACCTATAAAGGGTATTATGATCTCGATCTGAAAAAGTTTTTAAACTGCTGGTTACGGTGGCAGTAACATCGGTCATATAGGATTGGCAGTAACATCTCGTCTATGAGAGAAAAAGCTCAGTGGGTAATTTTCAAGAGGACAGTGCCCCGCCACAATGGGCATTATCAGTTTGTGAATTCATCGATTCATCGCTTCCCAATCGATGCACAGTGCTCTAAAATCCCAAAAAGCTGGCCGAAATGTCAAAAATTATTTGATTTACACGAAAATTGGTATATTGGGATTTTAAGAGATCAAATTACTGAAAACAGCATAGCAAAACCAAATAAGCAAACTTGAATACATAATGTCTAAATATGGCAAAAATTGATATATCAAGAGTATAATCTTTCATGTCGCTGTGAAGGAAAAAAATAAAATATTATGTATATTTCGTACATTTAAAAACATCATTATTTTAAAGGCAAAAATTGAAATCACTCTCAGACTCGCAATGAATGTCAAAATCAATGTCGTTCCTGAAGATTCACTATCGAATCGCTATATATCTCATCTGTAGTTGCGCTATGTATTGTTGAAGATTCTAGTAATAAATGGGTTCTGGTAATAATGACTTTTATGGTTTTTGTGGCAGTTTTCTTATGTAAAAATATATGGATCAGGAGTGACCATCAGCCGATTGAAAATATCATGCGTGGTATTTTCTCTTGAACATCTTTTTATTATCCTTATTCCGTGTTTCTTGAGTATCCTCGGAAACTGCCCTATTGGTAATAAAACGGAAGCTGTAATTTCTGCCCCATGAATTAATTTGTGAACTTGTGTACCGAAGTCGGCATACGATGCCATGAGTATAACTCGCTCAGTTTCCATATTCTCGAAACTTGTCGCATTTATTATTAAAGCCGCTTGAAATCGCTTGTAAAATGACATAAAAGCGAACTGTTAAATATTCTGAGATACCTGTTATTGTAGCGAATATACTCGTGTTTTCAAAAAAAAAAGCTTCACAAGCGATCGATGCTGAAATAAATAGCGCGGAGCGCTACAAAAATTTATCGCAAAGCCAAAAAGGCTACGGTGCGATATTGGACCACGGTGCGATGGTTTGGCGGAAATGGTCCTACAGCATGGCCTCCACGTTCTCTGAACATAACAGCCTTAGACTTTTTCCTGCGCGGATATGTTAAGGATAAAGTGTTTGCTAGACCGGTCCGCAATGTGAACACAATAAAGGCAAGAATAACTTATGCGATATTGACGTTAACAAAGGACATGCTGGCAAATACGTGGCGAGAAATTGAATATCGTCTAGATGTTCTCAGAGGCGCACATGTTGAAGTGTACTAACGATGTGAAGAAAAACTTTTTGAGATGGAGATTATGATCAATACAAAAAATCTGTATTATCTAACATAATGTTTTTTATTAATTTTCTTTATCAGGGAAAGACTTTGTTCAACCTATGCATTCCAGCGCTGTCATAAGCGAGAACGGTGGCTTAATTCCTTCATTTGGAATCCCTCAAATTGCCCTAATATATTGATTAGTCTACTGTATTTTCGCTGCTATTTCATGTTCTTAAGTGGTATTTCATCCTGCGTGACTATGTACGTCTAATGATTGCCTTCTCAAAATTATATAAATGTAAAAAATTTTAAAACGCACTTTGTATTTGAACTTTATCTATTTGTCTACTTTTCAACTTATATTGTTCTCCAAATACTTATTTTTCCATGTAGATTGATTTAAACTTTGTCGAATTTTAGAATCTTGTTTTCCTTCTCACTCTCTCTTCCTTGTTTGTTTCCAGATGACTCACTTTCAACTCGGAAACACAAAATTGTGGAAATAAAAATCAGTTTTTGACATAATTCCCGTTTTCGTTCTACTATTTGCTTCTCATTAACAGCCGAGTGGAGAAAGCAATTTGGAAGATGGGTCATAAAAAACAAACAGCAGACACATTTAGATTCTAGAATGTACGCCAAAAAACACCTTTATGATTTTATTCAAGGTTGTAAATTCTAATTAAATGTTCCTTATCAGGTTCATAGGATATTTTATAACCATGTTGTTGTTGTTTTTGACTGAAACTTATTACAAAAATGACTAAAACATATAGATAGACAGTCTATAAGACGAGCTTGTTGTTAACAGGTTTCCTGAAAATATTGGTTTTCAGGTTTTAATTAAAGTTTAATTAATAACATCGCGCTTAATATAAGCTGAAAAATAATAACCGAGGACGTTCTACTTTAATTCGTTCAACAGTTTGAATAAATTTTTTTGTTTTAAGATGATTTTTTATTTTTGCTACCGAAGGCCTGAAACTTTATTGTGTGCCAAAAATTGCTGCAGTTCGAGCCAATTTTGACAGTTGAGAACTTCATGAATTTGCCAAGTATTTTTCTCATCTTTCTGTCTAGCATTCATTGGTTTCTCTTTTTTTTATTATTGATGGAGCTTTTCATCATTAGAATCTTAATCTAACGTTGATAAGTACGAGATAACGTAATAAGAAAGTTTTTTTACTGTAATCAAATAAAGGAGGTTGAGCAACTTTTTAAGCAAATTCTATAGAAGTACATAATAGGATTATATACAGAATTAAGTACCGTTATATTTATTAGGAGTATAAAAAATGGGAGACTCTTCAGACTATAAAATCGGAATGTGCATAAATGAGGACTTGGCCATCCCAAGTTTTAATAACCCTCTAATAAACGACTTTAAATGATTTTCATTATTTTCCATTCTATGGAAAACTGTCCTTTTAATTATGAGAAGGAGTTTTGGGGGTAGGAGAAAGGATAAAAATCGTCGGGCGTTCGTCCGTCCTTTCTCTTGTTCTCTTCGCCGTCACTTGACGCTGTCAATGGGGCCCACCATTAGGAAAATCGTCGGCGTTTGTCGTCACCCAACAAAATAATATTGGAAAAGAGATTCGGTGAGGAAGAGTCCCTTTATGTTCTGTTAGGGAAGAGAGATTGATATAAGCGAGGCTTCAGCGACGAGACGTCCCATACGTATTTGCTCAGTTTGTTCATAAGGGCGAGGAAAAAAAATCAATGTCGAACAAAGAGGGTGTGCAAATGAAAGGCCGGATGACAAATGATGGAAAAAGTTTTCGTATGGAAAAATAAAAGGGAATTCACTTTAAGAGTCTGCTGTGTTTTCCTTTAAGCTTGAAATTATATACGAACGCAATTATTCTGAAAGCATAAAACGCGTTAGTTTGTATGTTTATGTAAAGACTGCGCAGTTAAACAGTTTATGAAAAACTTTTTGCGCATTTGTAGAGTGATACGATAATAAATGAAAAGAGCAACAAAAGAATGGGCCTCTTTACTGCTTTTTTGTACGTTAGAATTATTCTCATAGTTTCTTTTTTTTCTTCCACAAATGCGAATGGTATCTTAACCACAGCGAATTTTTTTTTGGCAAAGCTATTGCAACCAAGTGTGTATCATTTTGGGATAATATTTTTATGTTGTATAAGCTTAATGGCAAATGCACTTCGAGTAGTTTATGTAGGTTTTAATAAATATTCCAAGAAATTTTTATTTTGGTTTTGATATTCATTATCTTCTAAATGATACGAAGATCATTTACAAAGTCATTGCAACTATTTTTCTTCTTTTTTCAGGCAAATGTGTTGTCATACAAACATTTACTAATATACAGGGTGAGGTATTTATCTTGAGACAACTGAATATATGAAAATACACAATGCAGTTTACCAATAATGTCTGTTGCAGGATTTATTCAGGAAGTATTGCAGATAAGGGAGAAGAGTAAAAATGAAAAAAAATCGTCTATCGACATAAGTTGCCTATCAGTACTTGTTTCTGTTGCCAACTCCTGTAGAGACTAACGGCTGTGCGTTTTCTAAGCATTTTGCGATAACGGCACGAGCAACATCGGTATGAATAATCGTAGGGCGTCCTGTACGAGGCATCGTCTTACCCATCCCAACTGTTTTGTGTGGGAGAGCTCGATCGACACGCTATTTTTACGTGCGCACAATGTTCTTCTAGCTGACTCACATGCATATGTGACAACGATTGAGAAGCAACTTTTTCGCGCATCCCTTCCTCTTCCGTCCTTGAACATCTACACCATCTAACGGCATCCGTAAGTACCATACGTCTCAGTGTTATTGCTGCATATCGAAAAAAGTGGATCGCGGTCTGGGTTTACGCTGAAAAAAAAAAATAGGTGCCACGACTTTGTATATAAGTGATTCTCGTATATGTACTAAGTCAATAACTGGATTAAAGGATAAAATACGGATATTCACTGAATTCCAGTAAAATTAATGACTCTTAAAATTTGTGTAAACGATAGTTTTTCGTAGATCAGTGTTTATTGTATTGAGTTCCTGAGCACTTTTCAGGACGGAAATTTGTCGCAGAGCAAATGTCATAAATATAGTATAAGTCGAATGACAGCTGTACGATAGAAAGTACTTTATACGTATTTGGAAATGCTAAACATTAAGTCTTATTTCAAGCGAAATTTATTTTCTTCACTAACTCTGCAGAAATATTTATATTTATTTTTTTTCTGAATCTCTTAGATTTTCTCAATTAATCAAATATAACAGTTCATAATAAAGTCTGTAATTATTGTTCTGAAATTTAAATTTTATCGCAAGCAGAGAAATATCTTATTACTGATAAGAAATTTCTTTTAATATATTGTATATAAATATTAATATTTGTTTGTATATTCAATTTTATGCTTGCATGACTCCCGCCGAATAGCATGATAAATTGAACAGTAGAAAGTGAAGGAGAAAAAATTGCACAGAACGCAATTAAAAATTCGAGAAGCCCATCTTACATTTTTCCTCAACTATATTCTCTCTTTTTTATCTTCTATGACTACCTACTTTCAGAGGAATATAGATTCACTTTCTCATCCACATTATTTTTTTTCTTCCTCAGAGCCATCCATCATTATTCGACGTTTTCAGCAAAGTGTTTTTAAAGTGAGGTGAAAACAGGCAAAGTGAGTTGGAGGGGGCTTTTTATCCTCAGTGGGGATGCTTCATTGACTCCAACTGGAATCCCCATGTTTGTTTCTTTTTAATCGGAATTGCTGACGTGGCCGTCATCGGAACAAGTTTCGCGGTTGTTGCAAACAGTTGAAAGGATTTTCATCTTCTTTTCTTTAATAGCAACGTTGTAAATACGAAATCTATTGGGAAGATTCCAGAAAAGTTTTCTTTTTGTATATGCCACTGGAATATAACAGGAATCGAGATAAATATTCTGGCTGGATATACAAAAACTATATAAGCCTGTGTGTCTTTAATTGGTTATCATTATCTGTAGAATTTTAAAATTCCATATTTCCTTCCCCAGTTTTTCTTTCAACTTTAACATTGAAGAATGTATCCTGAATAAACTGATTATAGTAGGCGACGTAATTTTATTTCAAACTCTAATATACGCTTTTCTTGTTGTTTTTTTTTCTTCAGATATCCCGAGTTGCATAAAATTTAATTACACAAGGCCCATTCCAAAAATAATGCATCACATTTTCTAACATAATCAATTTACTACTTACACGGTGCGTATCTGCATCTTTTAAGAAGACCTGCAACTTTTCCACAACATATTCATTTCTTAAAGTAGGTGTACGCATCTTTGAACAAGAGTATGTATGCATTAGCACACCAGTTCCACCTTTAAGGGACTTCTTCATACGCCTGCTGTGACTTCTTGTGATTTACTTCCTGAGGTCTCATTTTCGCACACAAAAAGCTCGTTACTTTTGACGGGCGTCAGGGAATAATGCTACAGTTGCATTCCTCGAGGGAAAAGAATGAAATTATATGGGGGGAAAAGCGGAAAGTATAATATGCATACTATGTATTATACATATCTGTGCACTGACAATTCAAGGTTCCAATCAACTTGACGACCATGTATGAGTTTGTAGATTTTTAGCGCGGAATTCTTTGGTGCGCATCATTCTCTTTAATAGGGAACGAGCCATAAGCACTCGAATGATTCATAGGAAACATGTACGCGCTTGTTTTATGCTGCTTTTTAAAGTAATGGGACGGCATGGTAGGTAGCAAATTCGGGTTCGAGTCGAATGATAATTGGCATACATTATTCTTTTATATTTTTGTTATTTTTATAATTCGATAAATTTTAGCAAAATAATTTCGTCATGTGTGCATGTTTATAATTTATATGGAAATGTAGTATTAAAAAAAAAGCTTTAAAAATTAAGAAAAAATTGACTTTCAAACCCCTTAACATGCATGAAACTCTGCTGCCAGGAAATGAGAAAGTTCAACACCGAGCGGGGTTTTTGAAGTCTTTTTTACTACGTCATCCTGTCACTTTGAACGGCTGTCAAAAACCAGCGCTTTTATGCTATCCATGAAACATTTAAACGCTTGCGGCTCGTTTCCCATGGCCATTCAAGAGAATAACCAACACTGTATGACCCCAGTGTGTCAAAATACAACTGTATACAACTTCATGTATCCCTTTAACTAAAGTGAATATTGTCTGGATTTTTGGATTTCAGTCACAATTTGCCACGATTTATACACATGTCTACATGTAAATCGATCAACGAGTCGGCACATGTTTGCGAAATTTGTTTTTGATGAGATCAGGCGATAGCTTATCGGAGATCAAGATTCAATGACCTCGAGAATATTTTTCGCGATCTGGTCTCGAATTAAAGACAGCGAGTAACGTTAATACGTGTACAGTGCAGCGATACTTCAATTAGTGCAGCGAGAGCGATAATCGAGGTTCCTTGCTTGAGACCAGGTTGCGGAATTTTTTCTATTGCAATTCTGGATATCTTACTTGACCAAGTCATCAAATCGGTTGAGCTTGTTTAGTGAGTTATTAGGAAAGCTGTGAATTAAAATTTGGTTATATTGGGAAATTTGATGTACTATTTTTGGAGTGATCTTCGTTCTCTAATTGGAATCGCAAATAACGCCACACTAAAACTAACCAGTCCCGGATAGTTTAACCAGTTTCTGAAAGTTCTAGATATCGAAAATGTTTCCCTGTTTTGTATTAATCCGGGATTATTCAAAAGGACGGAGCAAAAGTAAAGCTACTTTATTTTTTATTGAAGTAACACACAAAAACCATATTGATGTGAAAAGACAGAAGAACTTCAAAAGTTTCATATGGGCTTTACAAGTATATTGGATATGAGCAACCTAGGTGACAGGGCAGATGCTAAACGGTAGTCCCAGTTCTTCCCAGACGGTCCCAACATATCCTCCCAGACGGTCCCAACATATCCTCCTAGACGGTCCCAACATATGGTTGTCAGCTCCACTGCACTAGAGATGCGTTCCTTCAAATACGTTTCACACGAAAAGAAATAGCAGGATATTAAATCAACAGACTCGGAAAAATCACGATTCCTGACTTGGCCGATCCAGCGTCCTAGTAAGGTGGCATTCAAATGGTCGCAAACTTCCGCAGACGTAAACTTAAATTTTTCTATCAGTTCATATCAATATGGTTATTGTATGTCAGTTCAGTAAAAAATATATGAGCTTCACTTTTGCACATCCTTTTTGAATAACCCTGTACATAATTTTTATTTCATAGTCAAGGGCAGTGTTCCTGGGGATGAATTAAAAAAAAGAAAAATATGCTTAGGCTTCCTCGAGAACAGGCAAATATACGAGACAGAGCATATAAAGACAGAGCTTCCTCGTACTTACATCGCTGTGTAAATTTCCTTAGAGACAGCATCGAATCGGCATTAAAATCAATTGAAAGTAAATATTAATAATGCTTAAGGCAAATATCTGAGAAGAGGTTTCAATATAAACAATCGCACTTCTACCGCGTTCTAAAACATTTGACTTCTCAGTTAAAATCTGTCTTACATGGCAGCTCTTACGCACCGTAGCCCTTAGCATCACTGAAGCACTCAAGCTCCTCCACCACGTCAAGGTAATGCCTACGGAGGGGACTATGGAGAAGATTCTGTTACGCACCCTGTACGAAGGTGGTAAGTTCCCAAATACAGGAGCAGCCAGGAATGTTCCTGGGATCGTCGTGTCTTAAAAATTCCAGTTGAGGCTTATGGCTCACCAACACGAATTCCACGTCTACAGGTCCAGAAATTCAACGTTAAGTTCTTCACAATCCATCTTATTTCGTTTCAAGAACGGTTAAATGATACGATTCCCCTTTAACGAGACATCAATCATCAGAGTATTTCGATGCATCAATCATCATGATTACCATTATATATTGGAAACCAGGAAGATTATCCAAAATGGAGATTATCCAAAATCGGCCATTGCCTTCCATTCCTCCCAGAAGAAGACCAACTTATCTTTTTATTTTTCTTTAACTATTGTCCCGTTTTCCATCAACAATTCAACTTCATCCCGCTGGTTTTCTTAGAAAAGCATGTCCTTTACAATAACGCAAGATAACAATGTAAGTTTATTACTATCGAAAGATACATTATACAAGTCAAAATGAAACAAACAATTAATTAATTAAGGAAAATGTAAATAATCAAGATTATAAAATGCGAGGGCTCATCAAGCTGTCACAATTCAAAAATAGTGGGCACTATTTCCGGAACGAATTCCCCATATGTAGACAAAAAAAAAAACGTGCATTCAAAATGGGCCCGTCGAAGACGATCTCAAATTCCTGGATTATTAAGTAGCGGAAGAATGAAGGTATTTATTGGTTTTATAATGCCCGTCTGTTCGTCTGTCTGTCCATTTATGTTTTTCACATTTTTTTGACCTAGAAGGTCGGAGCGTAGCTAATTATGAGCATGTCCTCCTTCACTAATCTGTTTGGTTTTGATTGACCCACTGGAGTCGGAGTTACGGGGTAGGAGTTAGACAAGATCTCCATTCTATGAAGTTTGAGTCAAATTGTCCCAGTGAGGTTGGAATTGTGGGGGGTAGCATTCACATGGTCTTTAGAACTATTAATGTTTTTAAATGGCAATCAATCGGAAATGATGAGACACAAAAGAAGATAGAGCTCGTTTACATTTTTAAAATACTACGTTCGAGAAAATCAATTTTTTGATGAAAAAATTGGGCGTAAAAGGTTCGGATAATAAGGGTAAGGATTAGATGAACTCGAGGCTTCCACTGATTTCCTATACCCTTCTCGTGAGAGGGGAGGGGGGGTTACGTATTTCTTGTTACGTATTTCTTCACAACCTGCCATAATTCCATTGCGAAATTTTTATAGCAGGCATCCCAGACGAATACACAAATGATTTTAAATGGCCCAACAAGTAGAAATCGATAGAGTTGAAATCAGTTGAAGGTGGAGGCCAAGCAGTTGGCCCACCTCTACCTTGCCATCGATCAGTACGACGTCGATCACCACCTGCAACCACCTGCGGGATGAAAGAAAAGATCATTGTGTTGAAACCCGGAAATCACCCATTTTCTCACCCATATTCTAATAAACATTTTTGTTCTCTATTTGAGGAATTCATTCCTGAAATAATGTCTATTATTTCTGAAACGTCCTATATATTTAATGGACGATGGCAAGGTTGTTCTTTGTTTTGGATATTTTTAAAGTTCGTCCTCTTTCGAAACATTCTTTAAAACTTAAAATTTAAATTGAAAACTAATTTTGAACTATTAAAACAAGCAGAATGTCAGATGTTAAGCAATTAAAACTTTTTATAAAATGTAGGAAGGTCTGCTAACTTAATAGGTAATCTAATTGATGATTTGATTTCTTTTTAAAGACAGTATTTCTATATATTTACTTTTTTATTATATAAATATTTACCTTCCGCCTTGTGGTTATGATTATAACTGCTACAAAGCCACTTTCCAAAAGTTTAGAACTTTTATATGGATTTTGTTTGAAATTGGCAGCTGTTTGTTTATCATCGGAAGCGAATAAATAAATAACGTTTGTGGCATTGCTAATGAAAAAAAAAATAGTTTACCACAGCCGATGTGACGCTTATTTCGTGGTTCCTCGAGGGTCTTCCCGCCCTCCCCTCTCGATGAACTCGCTCAGCGGCTGCCATTGATCAACTGGCGAGGAAGTCACGTGTGTGCAGTGTTAGTGGCTTCCGTTTTCCGTGTGATGAGACGCTCAGTTCTTGACTCCCTCACCCATAGGGTTACTGTTAAGTGTCCGAGTGGTGTGAGAGGTTTCGGTTTATAAAATAGGAAAAAAAAGTCGTCGTTGGGTAGTTTGTTCTATTATTTAATTTCTCCTTTTTATTTCATCAACATCTTTTTGTGGGTTCGCCCTGGCTCTCATCGCTCCGTCGCTCGTCCGTCTGCGATGAAGTGGGCTTCCCTGCTCGGCACCGGAGTCAGGCAGGGCTGCCCTCTTCACACGATGAACCCGCAACAGAGCTACTCTCAGCCGACGAGGGTAGCAGCAGCACGTCGGCGTTGGATTCATCGGTACGATGCCAGAAGATGCACGGATGACAGCCGCCGTCGATTCCCGTTGTCATGGTAGCAGCATCCCGCTCTCTGATCGGAAGCGACGTACTCTTCTTCTACTTCCCATCCCCGAAGACTTTTTTTCCAAATGTTGACGAAAAATTAAAAACTCCCATCTCCTGCCACATTTGTCGCGCAGTTATTCTCTCTCAGTGCCGTTTTTCCCCCCACGAGGAGCCATCCCCTTCTACCGGCTCTTTCTCGTGACCGTATGGATGCCATTGTTAAGAAGCAGCAAAAACAGGCACATTTGCGGCTCTTGTTCCGCACGTGGCCGTGGATGGAACGCTTCCGCTGTTTCATTCTCGACTGGTTCCTTCTTCTCATCTTCCCGCCAGGTAAGACATCCCCCCAGCTCCCTTGCTTTCTTTCAAGTTCTTTTCTTCTCTAGCATCTGTATGTAATGAAAAGAGGGTGAAATAACCTTGCTGCGCTTAAGTAGGTAAAACTGTGACCCTTGCAATTCTTAGATACCTGTCAGTGTACAATAAATTCATGCAATAGCAGTTTTACCTTTTTTTAATGGCCCGCAATGTTGAATCTTTACATAAAATGGTCCCAAAATTTAATCATCAAAAACTCGTATTCTCTGGGTGTTACGGTCGTTTAAATTCATTACGAAACTAATCCTTTGAACAGTCATAGCAGTTTTTAGCATTAACTGTGCAATTAAATATTTAAAAGTCAGAGTGTCCCGGCATGGTTTCTGAGATACAGCTATTGGTTAAGTATCTGTCCTGAATAATTTAAAGTAAATAATTTAACTGTGGTGTTTCATGTTGATTTCATTATTCACCGTTGTGTAGCGCTGCATAGTTTGTGTAAATGTAAAAGGTGTTAAACTCAGTTTAGCATCTGTACTGCTGTTTCTCTGACAGAGCATCTCCTAATCGCTGGATTGTTCGCGGTGGAACAGTTGGTTGGCCACCAAGATAACACGACCTGTTATAAAACTAGTCAATACACGATACGAGCTTCTTGCTCGTATAACAAGATGCTGTGTGCCAAGTGAGAGACTGTGAAGATGCCTTTAGGCGCTCAACTCGCCATGTTCTCATTATAATTAAAAAATCCATCGAAGTACGTGGTGGTATATTCGAAAATTTTTATGAAAAAGTTTTATTAGAATGTTAATGTACTAAAATACCGTATTTTCCGCACCATACAAGTTGTAACCGTCTTATTATTAAAGTTCGGTAAACTGATATTAAGAGTCTTACAGATTCTCGATACCAGAGTCTACAAATCAGCTAAGCAGTTCGTTAATGAGAAAACCAGAAATTTTGCTGCTAAGAGAAAGGAGTCTTTCTTTTAACTGGCAGGAAGAGAGTCTGTCTGCCAGCATAGTTTGGCAAACTGTTTTTTCGCATGAACTCCATAATTATTAAGTTCAGAAAGTAACACAAATTATTTACTCATTAACTAGAGCTGAGGCAGTAATAAATGCAGAACATAAACGCGACCTGTCTTAATGATATCAGATAAGGAAGTTAGGGGACGCTATTCCGCACTTACACAGATATTGGCTACTACTGAACTTTTTGCCTTGCCTACTAAAGTGATATTTTTGGCTCAGCGGATCCAAGGAATATTTGAGTTAATTAATGTTAACACTTTAAATTTGATATATACGTCGCATTCGCTATATTAGTCGCAGGATCCCTCAGAAGCAATAGCTTTATCTCAGAAACTATTAATAAAAGACTGCATGTTTGTATAAACCTTTTGACTTACAATACAATAACTCATTCTATTATCTATACGAAATAGTGATCTTTCCTCCCAGGACCCTCTGTATAATATAAGAGATTCTAGTCATGATTCTAAACATGCCAAAAAACCGTGCTCATGGGATCGCAAAACTTATTACTTCCGCCTAAATTCGGAAAACGGTGAACAAACTGCGAGGAGTTTTTTTTGCGATTTGAATAAAATTCCGAATGTTCCCGAACTGTCTAAATCGTTTTAGTTTACTGCATAGTTTACTCTAAATCGCTAAAGGCAATGTTGGCTTATCTACTTTAAAAGCCAGCTCTTATTGCTGAAAGTCATTGATTTGAATTCTGTTTTGATATTCCTTGATTAATAATGGATAATTTGCAATCGCACTTATCTGCCATTTCAATCGAATAATAGGAAAACGTTTCCATCAAAAAGTGCACAAACATAACGGTGGGGATTTCGGAAAGCATTCTATATGAATGATGAATGTTTCGGAATGTAGCGGACAGGAGTAATTGAAAACAACAAGTAATGAAGGGGATATCTGAAAAGAAGCGTGAGGGAATTCATTACGCCCAGAAGGTGATTTATATTCCACAACCAATACTAATAAACTGCTTTTCATCTTTTCTTTCCCGCGTGTCATTTTCTTTTGTCGGCGCCGAGGCACAACCCTTATCTCCCTCTGGAAAATTCAATTACACCACGGGTCTTCTTATCGCTTTAATGTAATTCTGCGAGAGAAACGTTTGTACTTGGCAGTCAAGAAAATTGACAGAAAACAAAAGGTTCTTCTTCTTCAATTTTTTAATCTGAATAGTTTACGTCAAAACAACGAACATGTGCTTTTAATCTCATAATCGTGCATACGTTGAAGCTCAGGAAGAACTTGAATATTTAAAGGAGGAGTCACTGTTTTATTCTTTTGACATTCCCTCTTGAATAGAATGTATTCTTAGATGCAAATTTTAAAAGGAGAATTGAGTAGTAAGTCATTGTCATGTTCTTAAATTAATTAAGTGGCATTTAGTGAATATCTTTGAAATTTTATCATCTTATTTTGATTAGCGAAGTTATTAGCTTAAAATAAGTAATAGATATCAGGTACTTTTTTCATTCATGTTTGTTTATAAAGTTCATGCACAGTTTTATAGTTAGTGTTCAAAATGCCTACCATTAGCTCTATTACAGGCATCTAACCGCCTGACATGGACTGTTTTAATCTCTACCATATTCCAGGTGCCTAATAAGAGATTATTTAGCATATTCAGCCTTGCTTCATTAGTATTGCATTTACCGGCTTCTTACATATGATTCATATTTCCCATTCCTGATCAGAATATCGCATTTTGACGGCAAAACAATCACACTCGATAGCTCAATAACAAATTTTCATGCTTCATATATTGAACACAAAGAAAATCACAGCTCTAAACCGTAAAAAAATACCTGAAATTAATAAAAAAAATAAATAAAAAATAAAAAATCATTCCATATCTATTACTTGTTTCAAGGTCTTCTATCATTTTCCCAAATATTTCCCATATATTTTTAATGCTCTGTATATATGTTTTGTATTCACTTCTGTTATGTTTATGCTTTTACATTATTAATTAGCTACATTCTTTACAATATAATCTTTCTAAATTTTGACCTGATCAGAGATTCTACTACTTAAATTGGCCAGTAGCTATATGAATAAGAAGAATATTAAACTTAAGTTATTTATTGACCATGAAAACTGTTCTAGGATAAATCATTAGAGCAGCGACAACGAGAGTTGTGGTTCCTGGTTCGAGTACATGTCGCGGAATCCCTCCTTCCGTTTTTTTTTTACAGGGTGGGCTGTTACAATTTCAAAACGAGTGGAGATACAACAAATCTGTTGCAGGCAACGTATAGGAAGTTAGACAGGGACTAAACAATTCTGGTGTCAAATTTGACTTTTGACCTGGAATTTTGCATCTTGCAACTTTGCAACCGTTACAGATACAGAAAAATTTCCAATTGTACAGTCATAGAGCTCAAAACGCTGATTCTAACAAAAAAAGATTAAAAATAAGCGTAAAAATAAACCCA
This sequence comes from Rhysida immarginata, assembly GCA_023313115.1. NCBI lineage: Eukaryota > Metazoa > Arthropoda > Chilopoda > Scolopendromorpha > Scolopendridae > Rhysida > Rhysida immarginata. Next base: position 185,507 of record JAHWFO010056023.1, read on the forward strand.
CTACAACAAAATAAAATTTCAGTGCTCAAGTTACATGTACGGTATTTCACAGAACCAATCACATTTAACATCATGATGGGTGTTATGTCTGTACACGCCTGCTGAATTCGTTGTTTCAAGTCATTTGCTAATGCTGGTAGAGTGGCATACACCTTGAGGACTGAAATTTCATTTTGTTTTAGTGGGTTTATTTTTACGCTTATTTTTAATCTATTTTTTTTAAAGTCAGCGTTTTGAGCTCTACAACTGTACCTGTAACGGAAATTTTTCTCTACCTGTAACGGTTGCAAGGTGCAAAATTCGAGGTCAAAGGTCAAATTTGACACCAGCATTATTTAGCCTTGCCTAACTTCCTGTATGTTGCCTGCAACAGATTTGTTGTATCTCCACTTGTTTTGAAATTTTATGGGTGGTAACAGACTTTTGACCCACCCTGTGTATTGTAATTAAATTATACTTCAGCTTCTTATCTTCTCTTTGAATTGTTATACTGATCAGGTTTCGAAATTTTATTTAAACTATTGTCCTAAAAATGAAGTGTTCCTGTTATTGCTTTTTGACTCATTGGGGAAATGATAGAGGACCTGAAAACAAGCAACAAATATCATATTTTTTCGCTTAGGTTTTTACAGGTACAATTAATTACAGGTACTTTTTAATGCATGTTTGTTTGCAAAGTCGATGCATAGTTCTACAAATCCTATATATTAAAACGCAAAGCACTTTTTTTAAGAGCAAAATCGGCATTTCTGCACATGCTCATTGGTTATCGTCGTTAATTGTTGTATGTTATTTGTTGTTAATTTGATCATCAATGCTAGCAAAGTTCTTGATTGTGACGTCTTTGTGGAGAGGATTGTTTACGAAACCATACATTTGTTTGCAATTAAATTTTGGCGGGTTCCATCTAGTATTGCTTTAAATGGTTATCACGAGCTCGTTACTTACGAAGAGTAACGTGTTCGTTGTACGTGCACCGCATGGTGGTTTGTCTTTCACTCTTCAATATTTCAAGTATCTAGTGACAAGTTTCTTCAAGTTGAGGACAATGAATACTAATATTCCCAATACGTTCTGAATACATATTGGCCTTGAAATGATTCCATAAATAAAAAATCTAAAGGATTGAGGTGAAAAGAATGAGCACGACTTGTCCAGTTATTTGGCAATCGCTATAATAGAAAAGACAGTACCCCTAAGTCTTTTGATAGAATGTAGTAGTCTTTTTTTTTTTCCCTTAAAGAGGCTATTTCCACCAGATGTTCATGTATTCTCTGGAATGGCTTATTGTTGGTAAACGTCTAGTAGGAAATATTTCAGCATACAGATGCCTTATTTCATTCTCAATAAGCACTTCTGTATATGAACTACATAATTGCAAATTTCTGATTAGAAGATTGTATGTTGACACCAGAAGTCATAGTACTCAATAACCCATTGAATTTTCAAACTTCATTGACCCTTGTTTATGCAGTTACCACAACACAGCTCCCACCTATAAAAGACAAAAGCATCTGAAATTAAAAATGCTTAGAAAAACAGGCCATCTGTTTATATGACATTGATTATTCTTAGGTCTTCTATCACTTCCCCGAAAGGTTTCCCACATATTTATTGACTGTAAGCATTTACAAATTATCACGATTATGTAAGCATACGATTATTAGAACAGAGGAACAAGTTTAGCCTTGTGGTGCTAGATACTGACTACGAAAGTGGCTCAATCCAATCCCTGCTGTTTTTAATACTTTAATAGAAACAATTTTTCAGCTCTCTTTAAAGAGTGGCTTTATTTTAGTTAATAATAACTAAGTTGAGAGTATGTAATCAATTATAACTTAATTTTTATCTCGACATATGTTTTGGAATGTTACGATCATGTTCTCTCTAACGAGACCGACGTCCACGTTGAAATTCCTTTACACATCAATTGGCCGTTATGGCATTTATTAGGAAGGTCAATTCAATATCGATTTACTTTCTGCCAATCATTTCCGCTTATTCTTCCCCTGTTGTTGTGTTGTTATTATTATTATTATCTATAAAAGTTTCGTTCTAGTGGAATAGGATAGTGTTCACGATTGACGGAACCCAACCTATTCAGTTACTTCACTTCATTGATGAAGTAAAATCAATGGATCACGTATTGGCAGTAAAACAGTCTGTGTCGGTTTTTGCAATCAATTTGATTAAACGAATCTGAAACGTAGTTCTGGCGAAGCGTATTAAATTGCATGCATAATTGCTAATAATGAAAGTAAACTTTGCTCGTATTTTATGTTTGCTTTGGACGTGAGAATCGATGGCATTTGGCCTGTTGCGTTTTGAGAACGCTTTTCTTGATGTGGTTATTTTAGTCCAACGCTTCTTGGTTTGATTTCAAGGTTTATTCGCTTTTGGTTTAATTTATTTTGAGGGAAAAAATAAATTGGAACAGCATTCATCTCTTTGATCACAGTCTGATTGCTCTAGACATTCGATTATATAAGAACTTCACTGAACATCTCAGTTATATAAAAGAA
>JAHWFO010056023.1:188038-268132 GCA_023313115.1 Rhysida immarginata
CAATAAGTTAGCTTTAAATATTTCGTGATTATAAAATTTCTGTAAACATCTGAATAAATTTTAAATTTGGAAACTGCTTCTAAACACAAGATAGGCTTATAATAATAATTTAAAAATATTAAAGACTGAATTTTTCACGGATTATGTAGACGATGTCAGCCTTGAAAATCATTCAATTGATCGTTTAACATGTGCAGGATGGTTATAATTTAAGTTGCACTATTTAGACTCCTCTAGAGCCCGTTCTGCTGATCGAATTTGGTTGTTACGTTATATAGATCACTAGGAAGAGATTTTTGCAATAAAAAAATTTGGTTCAAATTTCGACCACTAGGTGATGTAGTGGCGCATAAAGAACAAGGAGGGGCAAATTGAAAATACAAAAAATTATTGATTCACAGCATTTGTTCAATGAGCATTCCATTTGTTTCAATCATATGCTCAAATCGCGTTATAGCGTGCTCAACAATAGCGTGAAGGGATTCTTGAGGAATTGCAGTAACATGGCGTGTTATGCTTGTGTTCAATTCAGATAGTCTGTCTGCTTCTTCCTTAGGCCACGATCTTTCAGGAATCATCAAAACCAGAAGTCATAGGTATTCAAGTCCGGAGAACGAGGAGGCCAGGCTGTCGGAAAACTTCTCGAAATTACGCAGTGATCTCCAAACTGGGCGCGAAGCATGTCCTTCACTTGTCGGGCAATATGAGGTATTGCATCATCTTGCATGAAGATAGTAGTCTCTAAATGGGAGTTTTAAAATTCGAGGCAAGTGAGACTAAAAATTTTCTGCCTCACTGGCCCGACGTCATCAAACTGGCCTCACTTTCAAAACTCTCCTCCGCTTAGAACTGAAGGCTTTTGGCTTTTGTTTTGAGTGCAATCTCAGAGTTGTCGTCACTGTTACTTGACTCAGAAAGTTTGGATACGCTGCAAAGAGTAATATTGGGGCTGTAATTAGTGTTGGCTTTTGTCAGTGTAATTAGTGTTGTTTCCAGCTTATTCGCTGTTTCGGGCGAAACAGACGCAATTTGCTACGTTGAGCTCGTCGAGAAGCGTTGTTTGCGCAGTTCTCGGAGCCAACTGAGGCAGGATTTAAGAGGTATCGGTGAGATCGGTATCGCCTACCGGTAGTCACGTGGAAAATGACGTCACTGTTGCGTTTTTTTCTCCGTGTGAGGCAGTGAGGTTTTAAAACTATCTCATTTGCCTCGAGTTTTAAAACTCCCCTTAAACATTCTCATTCTTGTAAGGCAGGAATGAGTTGATGCTCCAGAAGTTTGCAATAATGAGCACCCGTAATGGAATACTTTTTAGGCCCTTGAGTAGTATTCTCCTCAAAGAAAAAGTGGCCAAGAATGAATTCGGCAGTAAAGCCAAACTATACTGAAATGAAATCAGAATGCAGAAGCTGTTCATTCACAATATTAAAACTTGCAGTACCCCAGATGCTACAGTTCTGAGTATTTACTGCGCCTCGTCTCATCACAAAATATCCAAGGCCGTGAATTGTCAACGGCTATTCAGGCAAGCAAATCAGTGCGTTGGTCCGTTTCTTGAGAGAGCAGCTTTTACACCACATGGATCTTATATGGAAACCACTTTAAAATGAATAGTAGAACTTTTCTTACCGTATACCAAGGGAGAGACAATGCTCGAGCACTTGTTGAAGAATATTGAAAACCGGACGCTTTTTCAACCACAGCAACAGTGACTTCTTCCACACTTTCATTTGAAATTCGCTTCCGTCCTCTTCCTCTCAGCACACCAGTCTCTTCAAATCTAGTAATCATCTTTTTTAAAGCATTACTTGGCATAGGCCGTATTTGTGTCTTTCAATCGTCTAAATTCTCGCAGTGCTGCAGAATCATAAAAAACTAGGAAAATACCGACCTAAACTATTTACAATCACTTGAAAAATAAATGCCAAAATCGTGTATTCAAAGTTATTGAGAAAAATGGTGGACTTATTGGATAGTAAACAAACTGGATATGACAATTTTGGTCAGGCTTATTTTTTTGTTTTTCTGTTACGGTTTTGATCATTATTATTATTCAATGCATTATATTGTAATCACAACATCATGATTACAATAATTATTGGTTGTTGCTTTAAAATTTCTGGTCGGACCTTAATTGTGAAAATTGTATAGGAAATTAAAACAAATTTTTAAATAGAAGGTTAAAGTCGCTCCTATTCTTGATTGATTATATTCTTCAATGGTACCATTCCTGGAGGTTCAAATCTCGCTGCGCAAGAGAGAGGAAATCCTACGAGTCGGCAAAAATTAATATTAAGTTGTAACTTCAAAATTAAGTTATGAACATCTGTTTCTTCTATTGTATAATTTCGTAATTTTGATGATTATATAATTTATTTCATTTAAATATGATATCGTAAAAGACAAGCAAATAATTTCGCAAAAAATGTTGGACTTATTTAAAAAGTAATGGTATATTTATTCAACTTTTTTTGATTTATTTTTACGAAATTTAAAAACTCTCGACCAAAAGTTGAGAATAATGTTCTACGGGCGAAATTATATGAACTATTGTTCTATCCTTTCTCATTTAATAGTTGAGAAGTTTATTTCTTGTTCGGTTTTCAGCCCCCCCTCCCCCTCGTCACTGTGAACTTTGCACAATGCTTTTAAAGTTAGAGCAGAACTTTCAGAATTGCTCTATAAAGTAATTATAGCGGCTCATTTGAGTTTTTTATAGTTTCTTTAGATTACTTTTTTTTTTTTAGATAACTTAAATAATTTTTGTATTTTTTTGTAATTTAATGAAAAACTAACGATTGCTGCATTCATTAATCTGTAAATGGTCGTGCGACGTTACCCTTCGGATAAAGACATCGTTAATAATGAAGCCTTCTTTAAAGATAGATTGTAACATAGCTTTTGGGCCTATCAATTTTAAAATATAAAACTTCCTGAAAGTTTTCAGTTGTTTCAAAACTAAGTCCATTTTTCAGACGCAGTTATCCACGTAAAGACTTTGTTTCTTCAGAAATTAGGTAGGTATCTTTACTAAGGAGGACTTAAGGCAAGAAATTTTTTTTTTTGTTATTCATTTAAACCCCTCTTTTTTCCCAACACAAAATGTACTATACAAAGTAGATAAAATACAAAATTTTATCGTTCTGTTCTTTAATAATTTCAAAGTTACAGCCATTTTTGCAAAATTTTGAACCTTTCTTATGTAATTCATAAAAAAGGTAATAAATATTTTTAAAAGTTTCTTTTTTATCTCTATAGTAGAAAACCTATATTATTCAATAACAATGGGACATAGAGAGTGGTAGGCCAATTAATTCTAAGAGTGAAGGCCTGTGTGTTCATTTCAGAAACTCATAATTTGTTTTTGCTGAAATCGACTTAAAACTCATGATTCGAAAAGATAAGTTGAATTTTGAAAAAGAAATTTCTGTCTATACCAAGTATGTGACCAAATTTGTGCAAACGGCAAATAATGGAACCAAATAAAAATTTTATATACTTAGAGGGTACTTTAAATTGTGCCTTAGCGTATTTTTTATGTCAATTGGGTAAGCCTTTTTAGAGATATTTTTTTCTAAAAATTAAAAACTGGCTGTAGCGTTCAAACCAGCGAAACAACCACAATAAACTCGACATGTACGGACAAGATTAAGGAAGAGTTTTTTTTTCTAAATGACTTGTTTGCCTCTGATGAGCCGTTTTGGAATTATTAACGATCTCCCCCCTCAGCCCCCTCCCCTCCAAGCTTTTTTATAATTAATACGTACTTAGAGGGTTCCTTAAACTATGCATTGACGTATTTTTCATGGAATCAAGCTAAGCCTTTTTGGAGAAACTAATTTTTGTATAAGATGACATGAACGGCCTCCTCTCATTGAGACGAATCTTTTTTGGAAAAAAAAAACTGTTTGGCTGCGCAGAGCCATTTTGGAGAAATTAAGGTTTTTAGGACCCCCAACACTCCACACACCAAAAGAAAAAAAAAGTATTTTTTAAATATATACCACGACGTCGTGGTAGGCCTGTGCGAATGTACCATTCCGCTATTCCAATTTATTTTCTAATAATGTTATATGGAAAATTAAAGAAAAAATTTTAAAATTATTTTTCACTGTTTTAAAAAAGAAAATATTTTTTTATAAATGTTTGTGATTAGAAATATTCATTTTTCTCATTGTTATTGAATTCTCATGTCTTTCGTTTAGTATACAAATTTTCAATAACATATCTTTATTTAATTGTCATTTAATATATGAAGTATTTCACCAGTTCTTGATGTTGGACAAAACGCACAAGCACATAAGGAATTCTCCTTATCCAGAGATTTACTATTTGTGAATAATAAGTGGCCTCTAGCATGAGAAACAAAAATTAATCAGAAAAACACGATAAAACCCTTTAAAATGTAACAAAAAAGGAAAATTTAAATTTTTGAGTGACAAATGTCAGTGAATATTGTGTAATAGATAAGTGTACAAATAATATTTTTGAGAACCTTAGATTTTCCAAAATTATCTTAAAATTTGTATAAGTAAACAAGAAACTACAAAGTATAGAAAAAACAAAAAAAAATCTTTTTTTAATTTTTCGAAAAAAAATTGTTTTTTTTGCCTTAAGTCCCCTCTTAAAGTAAGTATTTCATAGATATTTCTAGAAGATAATTCATGTGCAGGTGTAAAGAATGCATTCACTAAATATGTGAGTATTTACTAAGTATAGCGAAAATATTGTAATAATATTCATAGATCATAAAAAGTGAAATTTGAATGCGATAGTCGAAATAAAAGTAATAGGGCTTTGCACAATGAAAAAAAAAAAATGACATGACGTTTCGCTCCAAATTTCTTAGGTATTCTTTTACGTTGTGTTAAGCCTGTTTTTTAATATATAGTCAAATATTAAATTTCAATCGTATTCTATATCATACTTCTTGAGAATTGCCATTCAAGACTGCGAAAAAAATTTTTCTTCAACTTCAACAGCGCCGCTTGCTATAAAGAGGTTTTACTTCCCTTCGCGTATATTTTTAAATTATTAAAATAACACATTCAGAAGTGCATCCTTAGGTCGTTGTTGCATCTAAATTCTATGCTTGACAGTACCCAAGTATATATTACTACGGACTCGTCTCGATTAACCTCGCCGTCCGTCGTCGTTTTTCCACAAGCCCGAATCTACTCCGTTTTTAAGAGAGAGAGAATACGTAGAAACTCGCCTTTTAGTTTTATATCCTGGTAAATATGACTGTCTCACAGGCTAGTTATTACCATATTCGGGGGACTTTCTTGTTTTAGTATATTAACCTTGCGTCGAGTCGGAATAGCGCCATTGCGGTTTCTCCAATCCCGATTGCACCGACTTTTTATTTTCCGACGAGCAACATGAACCCTTTAATTTCCATCTTTTTACCAAAGTTTTTTTCCCTTTAATTTTATCCGAGTTTCTTCCCTGCTTATTTTCTTTTCTTTTCTTAAAATTACCTTCGTTTTTGTTTCCCCGTTTTTATATCTTTTAAAATAAGGCGAAGCATGTAATCAAATGGAAGAGAATGGCGACTAAAGAAGCTCTTTTATGTTCTTCCTTTTGGGAATCAAATTGACAATTTTCCTTTTTTATTATAATGATTTCTTTTTTTTTAAATCCCCCCCCCCCTTTCCAATGAAGTTTCTTTTTTCATTATTTTAGTTTTCATTTAAGTCTGCAAAAAAAGTTATAAATTCTTTAATATGCTGAAAATTTTAATTCTTCTTTCCTCCCTCGATGGAAACTAATTTAATTATTTAAAGCTTTTTTTTAAATGCCATATCACATGAAGAGCTTCAATAGGCTTGAGAATCCAAATTCGTAAAGTGGGCGAATTACATGGAAGCGAAAATTGTGAAATCAATTCTGTTTTAATATGCAAATTAGAATTTTCATAAAAAGGCGAAATAACGCTATAAAGAAAATTTTTAAAATTCTTTCTATAAATCTAAGTTTTCAGAACTATTATACGGTGATCCTGGTAATTTCTAATGTGCCCTTTAAGATCTGCCGCCTTATCATTTTCCTGGCTTACCACAAGCGTGGAATGCTGAGGCTTTATTTATTACGACTGAAACGGCATAATTTCACCGTTGAGTTTGATCTTGGTTCCTCGGAAGAGTTTTCAGAACGTTTTATTCTCTGACCATCTGTCCGTCCACCTTGCGCAGGTGGCTTGCTTTCAGAGTTCGCGCTTTCTAAAGGGAATTGTGGAAGAAGAAAAATTCAATCTGCTTTTGGTTTGTAATCCAACTCGTTTCGTTTATCTTTCCCGACTTTCACGGTTTGTCCACGAAACGAAGAGGAAAAGGTGATAAAAGTTTGTTTATTGTTTGGTTAGATTAAGCCTACTTTTATTTGTCCAGGAATGTTTACGAGCGGTGAGCTTTAAGGAGACACGAATGAGGCTGAAAATTTCGTAATGTGCTATTTTATAGTTTTGTAAGTCTTATATTCATCGTAATCAAATTGCCTTTGTAAATAGAAGAGAAACCGTGAAGCTGAAAGATTTCAGACGCTGTTTATATATTTGGCAGTTATTCATAAATTCAAGCTTTCTTGCGTATGAACTCTTTGCTTGTGGAAGAACGTGTATTATTTATAATTGTTATTAATACCATTACCATTGAAAGATCTTACGTCTAAGATAGCTTCAGCAAAGATAGCGTTCCAAAAATTTGAAAGAAAGTTGAATAAATCTGATAATTCTTCCAAAAAACTTTAGGCTTATTAAGTTACTTTTCAAAAATTATAATATTAAAGTATATTAAAATGTTTTTGCGCACTTATCTCTTCTGATACTGATTCGCGTTCCAATTATTGAATTTTAGCCTTTAAATCCTAAGAAAACTAATTCAATTATGGAAGAGCTTTCAGGAAAATTATTTTATAAAGGCTTTAAAGCCGAACGATGCGCACATAATGTACAGTTTGTCTTCATAACTTTATAGATCATAACTTCTGTTTTATAAAGAAGTTTTAAAGCCGTAATGTAAAGGTATCTGTGAAATTTAACCTTAAGTTTAGATATTGTGCGGCTGAACTCAAGTCTCTAGTTTGCTATAAAACTTACTAAAAATGGAATAATCTGCCTCTTAACTCGTAAGTATTTTAATTAAGCAGTTTTAGAGCTTTCTACTAATTTATTGGCCTACATTAAGGCACTAGGGATTTAAAACTCGTTGTGAGGAAGATGCAGGAACAAATTATGAATTTAGATGGTTAAGCTCTAAAGAAGCCGCGATTCTGTGCAAAGAAAACGAAAACTTAAGTATTATAAATGACTTAATTCTACAATTCACTCTTGTAAACATATTTCTGTCACCCTGTGAGCATCACCATAGGAAGCAATCTCATTTACTGAGATTTAGCTTTCTTTTTTGTAGTTGGGTTTCTAATTAACATTATGAGGATACGTACTACTTTTTATAATTACAGTTCCAATGGAGCTTCCTAAACTTTTCTTCAGTTTGAAGGCATGGTTACAGAAGCTAAATTACATTTTTAATTACAAGTGTAATTAAATCTTTAAATTATAATTATTAGGAAAGTGGTTTAAGTTAATCAAAGATATTATCTATTATTCGATCTACACTACATGATCAAAGGAGTTGGGACACCTATTGCTCTACCGTAAAGCCGCAAAAAGCTTCAATCACTAATGTGTAGGACCACCCCGAGCTGCTATCACTTTACGGTATGTGTCCACAGGTATTGACCTCCATTCCTCGAGAAGTGTCGTGGTCAGTTCCTAGACAGATGTAGGGCGAACCATCCTGGATCTCACACGTCGTTCCAATTCGTCCCAAAGATGTTCGATGGGGTTGAGATCAGGACTCTGGGCGGGCCAATCCAGTTCTTCAACCCGCATTTCGTCAAACCAGTCGGATATGGATCTTGCTTTGTCGTGCTGGTAGAGGAACGGCCCGTCACCGAGGTGTTCCCACAGCGCTGGAAGTGCCCCGTTATCCAGAATGGTCCTGTAGCCATCAGCATTGAGGTTTCCGTCCACCTTGATGAGCGGGCCCAGTGCAGTCTAGGAGAAACACCCCAGGTATTCACAGGGGTGTCCCAACTCCTTTGATCATTTAGTGTATTTTATATAAGGAACAGATAATTTGTCCATTGGATAATATCTAAATTATCTTATGGTTTTGTGTATCTACTAGGTAACCATAAAAGTTCTTGCTGTTTTTATGTTGTCATAAAAGGAAGTGATAGAAGATATGCAAAGGAGTGTACAGTGTGGTCCAAAATCTGTCAGGGGTGAGCAGGAAGGTTAGCCTGTATAAATACAGGGCTGTTGGGCATTCACTTCAATCACATCTCAAGCAGAAGTGAAGACAAATGGAGGTATCGAAGGAGGTGGTTAGGTGTTGTTTGCTTTATGACTTAAGGTGGGCGTGTCAGCAGCAGCATCAAGTCGCCGAATGTGTCTTGCATTTGGGGATGGTGCTGTGAAGGAACACACCGCAAGGCATTGGTTCCAGAAATTCAGGTCGGGAGAATTTGCCATTTCTGGTGAACCCCGTAGTTTGGCGTGTCTGGTGGACTAGACACCAAATGGTTCACTACGAGCTGCTATCAACTGGCCAAACCATCACTGGGGACCTGTATTCCCAGCAGTTGGAAAGTGCATCAGGCATTGCAGCAGAAGGAGCCAGCATTGGTGAATCGCAAAGGGGTACTCTTCCTTCATGACAATGACTGGCCACATGTGGCGCGGGTAGCCGGGAAAACCATAGAGCGGCTTGGCTGTGAAATTTTGTGTCATCCACCTTACTCACCAGATCTTGCTCCAACGGAATATCACTTTTTCCATTGTCTGGACAACCATCTTCGTGGAAAATCCTACCCCAATGATACAGACCTGCGAAAGGCACTCACGGACTTCTTTGAGTCCAAGACCGGCAAGTTTTACAGCCAAGGAACTGTAAGACACTTTGGAGACACGTTGGTAGATGCCAGTGGGGATTGCTTTGGGGACTACTTTTTGTGTATATTATTTTACTTTCCGGAATTAAAAACGGCAAGAACTTTTGTGGTTATCTAGTATGAAAGTTACTTTTTTTTAAGTAAACAGGACGGAACAAAATAAGCTCATATTGGTATACATGTTAGCTCTATCTTAGATAGTGTGTTTTGAAGGTTAGGTTAAACATATTTGACAATAGTTTTTCTTGTATAATAACTACTTTTAAGTAAGTAATAGATATACATTAAACATAGCATAAATTTATAAATATGGACTGACGCGTTTCGGCCTGTGACAATTATAGTCACTATAGAAGGAAAAATTGCCTCTTATACAGGGTGTATCAAAAATACGTTTACAAACATTGAGCGCGGGTTCCTAAAACCAAAACAAAAAAAATAGTCCATACAAACATATGTCTGAATATCTATAAATTTTGAGGTATTAATGAAAGTTTACGTTATACTTCACCTCAGAAAGACTTAAATGTTCGAAATGTCTTTCGCGTACTTCTACAAACGCATACACTCTTTGGAGACACGTTGGTAGAAGGTGCTAGATGCCAATGGGGATTACTTTGGGGATACGTTTACAAATATTGAGCGCGGGTTCCTAAGACCAAAACAAAACAAATAGTCCATACAAACATTATGATGATGTCGCACCCGTTTAAATACTCCCAGATGATGCCGAATGGTTTCACCGGCTTCCAAGCGTCTCTGCATTAGGAATTTTGGCTGTATAAAGCAATTGGTTAGGTGGCGACACAGATAAAAGTCCAAAGGATTGAGGTCGGGGGAACGTGCAGGCCATGAAGCTGGTCCTCTCCTAATATCCATCTACCATCTGATACAGTCTTCTGATGAAAATCATATCTGCCTGCTCTCGAAATGGATATTCTGTCATGGTTAAACGGAACACTTTTCAGTTAACTCGCTACTACACAGTGAAACGTTGAAGACAGACTATCCGTAAATATACAAAAATGACTAATATAAACAAGTCTCCATGGCAACAGCGCCATCAGGTCGGTTACAAACTTCCGTTGATGGATTGTATCCCAAACCGCGTTGAAAGTAAACTTTTATTAATGTCTCAGAATCTAAGAACTTTCGTTTATATGGACTGTGTTCTTGTATTGGTGTGAGGAACCCGCTGAAAGTTTGTAAACGTATTTTTGATACACCTTGTATAATTTGGTAGAGCCAATAAAAAAGGCAATAATTATACAGAGTGTCTAAAAAGTCTGGTAACATGGCTCATATCTCAAAGTTGCCAGGTAGGCGAGATCTGATGAGTATGGTTTATAGGTAGTAGGGGGGTGGGAAATTCATTACCGCACTCAAATTTGATTTTGACCTCCAAATTTAAGGTCATCCATTTGCTAATTCGAAAACTATTACAGGTAGATTAAAATCTCCGATTGCTACCCTGCACATCAACATCACATTAGCCTAAAAACAGTTTTTAATCACACCCTTCCCCTTGAAAGATTTTGAGAGAATGGGCGAGAAAGAGTGACGTTTGCTTCACTGCAATGCAAATGTGTTAGAAAACTCAGCCAACCTGGCCAGTTCAACCTGACTTTGAGTGACTCTTTCTCGCCCATTTTCTCAAATCATTCAAGGGGAAGAGTATGATTAAAAATTGTTTTTAGACTAATGCGATGTTGCTCTACAGGGCAGCAATCGGAAATTTTTCTGTATCTTTAATAGGTTTCGAGTTAGCAAATGGATGACCTTAAATTTGTGGGTCAAATTTGAGTGCGGCAATGACTCCCCCCCCCCCCCCCCACCCCATTACCTATAAACCACACTCAACTTTGAGATATCTGCCATATTATCAGACTTTTTTGGACACCCTGTATAATTTACAGAGTGAGTCAAAAGTCTGTTATTCCATTCCTATCTTGGATACCAATGTAGTTAAGCAAATTCCACCCGGGAATGAATATGAACATCAGGGTACTCTATCTGATGGAGCACCTTTCATCATCTCAAATATGCAAATTAGGACACGTCCAAATTCTATCTCGAAAACCGTAAGAGATACACAAAAAATTCTAATTGCACATTTGTTCAACAGCATATTCCAGACAAATAAAAAAAAAAAAAGTTTACCAAAATCCGATGAGCCTATCACCCACAATCCTCATTGCAAGCTTTGCAACAGGACAACTAGCTCTTCTACGGTTTCGTTGCTTACAAACTGTCATCTGGTATAAAGTAAGTCTTTCCATCAATCTAGATAGTGTGCAATTTGATATCCACTGCACCATAGCATAATTCCGCACGACATTTCAACGATGCCTGATAATTTTGCTCGCCTCACCAAAGCAGAAGACCATGTTGATCATTACCTGGTTAGTGTACTGTGCCATTTTGCTTTGGTCCGATTTTTTTTCTCAGCTTCAACATGCCTTTATGGTAAATTGTGGAACTTTCCAGAATAGGATGAGGATGGTGCATGGAATAATTTGCATGCTTGGCAAATGGTATTCAGAAGAATAAAAACACTCGGTGGTTACTGCCGTGACTTGAACCCAGGATCTTTGGACTCTGTTGCTCTTTTTTCCTCCTATGGCCAATCATTCGTTGCATCAATCTTGACAAGAATCATAGTTTTAATGTTGCAGAGCTTTCAATGAGGATTGTGGGTGATCCGCTCATCGGATTTTGGTGAACTTGTTTTTTTTTTGTTTTGTTTGGAATTTGCTATTGAACAAATGTGCAATTGGAATTTTTTGTGTATCTCTTACAGTTTTCGAGATAGAATTTGGATGTGTCCTAATTTAAGATGATGAAAGGTGCTCCATCAGATAGAGCACCCTCAAGTTCCTATTCATTCCCTGTATTGGAATTTGCGTAATTAGATTGTATCCAAGATAGGAAGGGGGTAATAGAATTTTAACTCGCCCTGTATAAGAAGCAATTTTTCCTTTTGAAGTTGACTATACATGGCCATAGGCAGAAACGCGTCAATCCATATTATCATTAAACAATTAGTTTTTATACAGTATTAGAAAATGTCCATCAGTCTTGTTAATAGTATAATATAATAGTACTTAACAATAATATTTCAAACCAGTAACAAACTAAATGAGAACAGAAACCACAATTCCACAAATGAGAGAATTTGTAGGATTTGGAGACAATCCCAAACAAATTTGTGTAATTCTGGTTTCTGTTCTTATTTGGTTTGTTACTACCATTTGTCCACAGTATTTGGCATTATAACATTAGTATTAATAATATTACGAAAAAACGACAAAGATATTATAAACAACCAATGAAAAACTAAGTCGAGATCGGGAAAATCAAAATTAGTCAAATCAGAGCGATTTAGGCAACTGCTTCTGGAAATTTATAAAGCAATTGAAATAAGCCAGTTCCTCCCCTCCTTTAAATGGCTATTATTAGATGATTCCCGAGAACACCACTGAAAGGGTTAATAGATATCAGGAGGCATCTTGACCTAGTTTTTCTTTCGTTGGACGGACCTTAGTAGAGTTGTGAAAAGTCCTTGCATTGTTTCGATTAATGAAAAAGATAGGAACTTTACAATAAATTTTTATTAGATAAAATGACCAACAACCCAGCTTCTTCAGGTTGTCATGATGTACTTATATGTCGCTCCTGCTGCCTCATACAATAACATTATGCTGACTTGTTCAGCTGTATATGCCACAAATAACAAAATAAAGACAGTGCAGTAATAACTTACCATATGTCTCCCTATACAGACTAAGTTCAAAAGTCTGTTACACCCCTTCTATTTTTAATACAAATATAAAAATAAAAATATTTACGAGACGTGTTTTTAAGTACCGTATTTCATTTTTGGACGCGGCGATTATTTGAGGGCGGCCTTAAATATTAATGTGATTCGCGTCACATTCTTGTTTCCTTATTTTACTTTTTTTTTAATGTACGGATAAATATTTTGAATTTCTATTTGTCGTCTTAATAAAATTACTTTACATTTACCTAATAATAAAAATTTCTTAAAAAAGTACTAAATTTTCCACGAATTAAAGCTGCGGCGTCTATTTGAAGGCGGCGTTAAAGTAGGGGCGGCTATTATTCAAAGAAATACAGTAAGTACCGTTTTGAAATTTAGTGAAGAACAAGTTTATAATTGGAAATTTTTGTCTAACTCTTAAGGTTTAGAAGATGCTCCACAATGCAAGGAGCGTGTTTTTTTTTTTTGTTTTTTTTTTGAAATGGTGCAGATTTCAAAGTTTGATTTTAGTTAATCTACAAAAAACAAAAATATTCCGCACTGGATAGAAGGAGATGCAAAATTTAAATAGGCCCCGCACGGGCTTTTTGCACTAGGCTTTTCCCTTTGCAATTTACGAGGCGTGTGTTTATAACTAATTATCGTTTTGAAATAAAAAAAATAAGGACAATTCTTCTAACACTTAATTTTTATGTCACCTTAATCTACTTGTCAAAATAATTTCCATTTATAAGTAAACGCTTATCGTATCGTACGACCAGCTTCTGAATTCCATCCTCATAGAAATCGGGCGCCTGATTTGCTAACCATCCCAGCACGGCCGTTTTGATGCCATCACTGTCGTCGTAGCGCTGATCAGCAAGGTGCTTCTTTAAGAGCAAGAACAAATGATAATCACTGGGCGCAGACGTTACACCGGAATCAAAACAACAGTCCATGAAAGGAAGGCATCCAACATGACCCAAGAAAGTGAAGTTCAAACAAACAGTTTCAGCCCGAACAAACCATGTGCATTGTGTTTTAGGATACGCAGGGTGTTTTGCTTGTGGATTTTTTGCCCCGGGTAACACAGTCAATGCTGACACTTTGCCTTTGGGTGAAATCAATCTGAGTGTACCATTAGAAATGTCACCCGCAGCTTCCTATTCAGTGGAATTTACATATCCATGATAGAAGAGGGGGTAACAGACTTTTGACTCTCCCTGCATAAGGTTTGCGAAATTTGCCTCGCCCTGTATATTTTATAATTTGAGGAAATATATCAAAATACTTTTTTTGATGAAATTTTAATGGCTAATCGTGGCTGTCTTTTGTTTTATGCATCTTTAAATACGCAACGTGAAATTTTGGCACTATAAAATGCTCAAGCTGCAATGTTTGAAGGTTATTGCGAAACTACGTTCGGAGCTCTTGGAAAGCAAAAGCAGGGAAAAAGTAATTTTTGTGCATGCAACTACAATATTGGTTCGTGAATTATAAAGAGAAGAGGGAAAGAGGTTCCGGTTCTCTTATTACGTACAGATCGACCTTTTTAAATATTTATCGTAAAGAGTAAAGATGACTTTAATATTTAATGGCATTGTAAGAGAAGGGTTTTATCTTCTGTTATTAAAGTCTGGTCGTCTTTAATGGAAGAAAACCCGAAGATGAACATTCGCAAAGATTAAATAATAAACTTTAATAGTTTGATTTTATAAAAATAGGTGTTGTTGTATTCGTAAAAGTAAACACTAGCAACGTTGAGTCAATATAACAACTTTAACGTCGTTATAAAAGAATTTATTTCCGAGTATTGAGTCGTTAAACGCGAATAGCTCCACGAATTAAGGGTAATATATTTGAGTGATCATCTTCGTTTAAGAAATCCTGTTGCTTTTGCTTTGCTGCTTTTTTTTAAAAATGTGCAGTAAATTAAGCAGATGCCTTTTGAATAAAAATAAAGTCAGCCTGTACAATAAACCAGATGTAGCCATTATTTGAGTTAATAAATTAAACTCTGATTTTTAACTTGCGCATAGGGTTTTCTGGAAGTTGGGAGTAGAAGGAAGTTGGGGTAAGTTTCGTAATGAGGAGAAAAGAATGGATGGAGACAATTCTTTTGGTCGAAGTAGTGAATGTCAGATAAGATGGACAAAAGGACAGATCGATGGAGAGAGGAAAATAATGACTCAGATTGCTTTTCTCTTCCTTAAAACCCCCACCCTCGCTCTCGACCATCCCGTCTCCATTACCGCAAACTTGAAAAGATAAATCCTCGCTTTCTTGTTTTAATATCGTTTCTTGCTCATCATGAGCTTTTGAATTTCTGTTCTCAATCAAGTCGAGCGTAATCCACTTCCACCTTCGCATTAAAAAGGGATGATTTCTCGTCACGCTCCGAGAGCAATGTGATGACGATGCGAAAGACCCTGCACGGCTAAGATAATTGGAAATTATTTTGCTACTATGTATAAGCTAATCTCTCCGTTTTATTCACTTGTATGGGCTTCAATATAAAATGTTTCGTTCAAATGCGTAGATGACCCTTATCTTCTCAAGGTTGGCTCTCTAATGCTGCTTCGTTAAAATAATTTTCGGGCATTCTGCTTCAGGAAATCCTGAAATGAGATTTAATTTACTTTGAAATCATTATACCATCTTAGGCTAAGTATATGAAAATAAAATATATTTTTTTCTCCGTTAGCCTATAATGAAGCATTATGAACGCTTGTTAGTATCGAAGAAACCATTTTGACCTATGACATATAAGCAGTTCTGGTTGCATTAATTCTTCGAAGCAAAAAAAAAAGTATTTAATTAAAAACTTAAGCTTTTTTTTTTTTTACTTTGTTTTGACTTTATGATAATTATATTTGCTAGAAATTCTCGTTAAAAAATTTTTTAACTGAGGCCGGAAATTAATTTTCCTAACTTTTAATTACCAAAATAAAACGAGCCTTAAATGCGTGGCATTTTCTTGTTAGTAAAATGCACTTGTCTTCTTAAACTTATAATTAACACTTCATTATATTATAAAAAATGTTTTCGATGCAGCTTAAAAAAATTTGTAACACATTTTAAGATAATAAAAAATTCATTTGACGTCGAATTAATCGATCTTGAGGGATTACCGAAATTTGCTTACATTGACTAAAATTTGGGCACTTGGCAATAATTAAGCATTTTAAAATTCATGCAAGTATCTAATTAAAAAGATCAAGCTATCCAAAACAACATGTAATACGTATTTAACTCTTAGAATATGAATAATTAGATATAAGCATATCGGATAAAAAAAATTAGTCACTTGGAGTGTTCTTCAATTCTTCTATGTAAAGTAGTTTGAATATGCAAATGAATAACCATGAGCACATTTCATTGCGAGATAATAGTAGCTAAGCAACATACGAGCATTGTAAATAGCAGTTTGTGTTATTCCGTGTCAAACTTTGCTAAAAATTGGTTGTAAGCCAGACGTATGTCAGCGTGTTTGTCTTTATTCGAACGACATTCGACATTGTGTGCATAGAAGAAGCAATGAATCCTTTCACGATGATTGTGTCTAAGAGGCGGTTGATGGCTCTGTGATGCTGTGGGCAAGTTTCCAGTATAGTGAACAGGGACCTCTCGTTGAAATTAGCACCAGGCTTAACCAGCATCACTATCGTGACATTATGGATGGGCAACTGCTGCCTTTTGTGGATGTCTATGTTCTGGACAATGTCTACTATCAAGATAATAATTGCAGGGACCAAAGGGTTCACGGTGTGATCAGACCGTGTTAAGCGGAAGAATTGCCAACTACGGG
This sequence comes from Rhysida immarginata, assembly GCA_023313115.1. Lineage (NCBI taxonomy): Eukaryota > Metazoa > Arthropoda > Chilopoda > Scolopendromorpha > Scolopendridae > Rhysida > Rhysida immarginata. Next base: position 204,565 of record JAHWFO010056023.1, read on the forward strand.
ATAAATTATATGCATCATGGTTGAAGATAGATAAGGATTATCTAAAGACATTCGTACAATCAATGCCCAAGCGCATTAAAGCTGTGATTAAAGCGAACTGATGTGCAACACATTATTAAGAGCCGGTAACTAAGTTTTTCCGGTGTGCTTATTTTTTTAATATGGTTGTTGGAAATTGTTAACGTCAACACGTGCGCATAGATGCTGATTGAGCATTGACAGATGGCCATCTCTGAAGAGTCTACGCATTTGTGTTAAATGCCTGTATTCCTTCCTGTTTCAGGCGGTGATGAAAGTGTTTAAAGTCTGACGATTTCTTTAAAGATTAATCAAATACCACATTTTAAGTCAATGATAAGCCAAATAGACGTTACGTTCGCGAACATATACAGCGCATTATAAGTACAATCCAATTATGGGAAACAATAGAAAAAGTTATTCAGAATACAACTTCAAGAAAAAAAATTATAAAAAGAAGAGTTTTGATTAATTTAATGTTTTGATTAATGTAGTGTTCGGTCTAGATTTCATGAGTTGTTCTGGTGGAAAAACAAAGAAAATTAAAGAACATTTGATCTTTAACAATGGGGTGGTTATGGGACAGTGTAATATAATCTGAAATCATAATTTAATGTTATACCGTCTGTCTAAGAATAGAGTGTGCGCTATAACTTTCTATTATACATGCAAAGCAGATTAAACTCTATATGCCTGACTTCAGAATCTGTTCAGATTTGTCACCTATAATTCTTTTCCCTCCAGATTTCATCCTTGGGAAATCGTTATTCATTAAATCCTTATTGTTCATGTTTTGACTAAAATAAATAGAGTTCAGTTTTAGATACATACTGCATTTTGTTTCTGAACGAATAAATCTAATGATGAACGAAATGTCTACCTGTGACGTTGAGATTCGGAACATGTTAATTAAACATTTTCTATTCGGAGTTCTTTTGCTTAAATTGTCTTAGAGCATTTTGGATGATAATTTGTTCGTTGATCTAAACGAGTAAATAATTTGAATACGCGTGATAAATATGAGTCAGATGATGTTACATATGCTTTAATCATGCTTCTCCATTGATAATACAAACTTCAACTATATTCACGTTGTCCGTTTATCCGTTCTGTCAATAATGATTGGGTTATCTTTATAGAGTAAATAATTCTTTTATAGCATTGTATTCACGTAAAAATGTTTTTAATTTAATTTATGTAAGGGAGGATATTGTAGATGGAGAATTTTTCTTTTTTATAATTTAACCATTGGAAGAAAATTGGATAGTCTAGTCGTTAGTTAACCTAATAATATTTTACAAAAATTTATACCATTGGAATGATGTATGACGATATGCATTTATTAATAGCTGGAAATATGAAAACTTTTGGAAGAAGAAATTTTTATCACATATTCAAAATCAAGAAGCTTTTTTTTTCTTTACGCTTTATGTAAAGTTAAATGAAATTTTGAAGAAACATGCTTTTATTTTAATGCACCTCAATCATTTACTACAAAGCTTACTAAAAACATAGTTTTAATCTTTATTTCTAACTTAGAACTCTAGCAAACTTTAGAATAAACAGTGTTCTTTAAGAGCTTTTGGGTTAAGCAAATTCTTAGAGCATGTTTACCCATGAATTATTTAAAGTTTCCCCTTCGTCCGGTACTGCTTACGCAAGTGTAGATTACCAAATTGCTTTTAAAGGAGTTGGCCAAACCAAGAAAATAAATCAATTATGCTCGAGGAAAGTTGAATGGATATTGGAAAGTGCTTTGGTAGTTTGAGTTTTCTGAAGGAAACAAGTTGGCTTTGAGTTTCTAGAGAGGAAGAGTTGTTCTTCAAATTACTGGAAATTCTGTTTATTTCGACACGAGTCGGTAATTGATTTACTCTGATTATGTCGGGGAAGAAAGGTTAGCTGGCCTTTTTCTTATCTTTGACAGCAGATGGTGAGAAATGAATGGGCCAAGTGACCCTCCCCATCCATTAGTAATATCGATGTGCATTCGGAAATTTTATTGTCGTCTGTTATTGTTTAGATAAGAATAAAGTCATAGACATTGCATGCATCAGTTAAACTCTTTTTTTCAATAATATTCAAAAAAGAAATTTTTCGATTTTGGAGTATGTTCTATAAGCATAAATATGATAAAATCGTAATCTGCAATTATTTTTGATAATTTTAATTTCAAATTTCTACTTTTGGAGAAATGTGCAAATTTTTAATTAGAAAGATTTTTATAATAAAAGCACTTGAGAATGCATTACCATAATGAGGTTAATGAAAAGCATCATTACTGTATTCACGAAGTTGGTCATTCTGTTGCCAAAATTTTTTAGAATTTTTTTTGACTTCAGATTTGTATAGAGCATCAAAAAATAAGTTATAATGCACACTATTTGGGAATATGGTCAAAATGGTGGTTAAAATAAAAATTTTGGTCCTTCGATCCTGGTTACAGCATCAGACTATGAAAACCTTTACATCAGTGTTTATACATTCTGATGTCGAAACCACATCAGGACAGCCTTTTTCACTTTCTCATTGGAGCCGAACTTCTGCCCTCCCAAGAACTTTTTCAATGATCCAAAAAGGTGATAGTCGCAAGGGGAGAGATCCGGGCTGTATGGAGGTTGTGGTAAGATGTGCCATATGACTTCCGTCAGTGTGTCCATAGTCAGTTGGCTAGGTGTGGTCTGGCATTGCTTGCAGAATACACACAACTGGTAAGGAGTTCCGGTCGCTTTTCCTTAGTGCTGGCTTCAGGGACGTCCTCAAAGTTGTCACAGTGGTTCGACGTTCTTCCAGAAAATCGACATGAATTATACCCTTAATGTCCCTGAATACAGTCGCCATTACTTTCGTTGCCGACGGTGTCATCTTGGGTCGTGGTGAGTCGCCAGTCCATGCTCGCACGTTTGCTTTCAGGAGTATGGTGATGAATCCATGTCTCGTTTGTGGTCACAACACACCTTAGAAGCTGTCACCTTTCCTGTCATATCGCTGCAGCAGCATGGAACAGATTTCCACACGAATGATTTTGTGATCCTCGGAGAGTTGCTTAAGGACCCATGTGGCACACATCTTGTTGAATTTCAGCTTCTCGTGGATGATGATCTCCATACTGCAATTGGTTCAGTATTGGTTCAGTATTGAAGCCAATTCTCGGACAGGAATCCGCCTGTTGTCCCTTATCAGCTCATTTGTTCGTGCGATGATGCAATTATTGACAGCAATTGCTGGCCTTGCCTTATGAAGGTTCATTGCCGGTGGATTCTCGTCCTCCTTCAAAAACTTTTAACACCAAGCAAAGACAGATGATCGAGACAAACATGACTAGGTGAATTGTCTTTGAAGTCTTTAATGAAATTTCACTTTGGTCGACACATCGCTATCCGCCATTTTGTTTAAACAAACAATCGGTTGTCATGGCAACCGGATGAGTGGTGCTGCATTTGCATGACAGGCGGTAGTTTCCATCCCGACAATGAAAGTTTAGATTTTTACAACAATGAAACTTACAAAAAAATAAAGTCCAGATCAAATTTGAACTCCCCTCGTACATTAGTTAATTGTTTTGTAATCTTCAAAGTCTTGTTTTATACCTGCACATGCATTATGCTTAGAACTTAGTGGCCATTATTTCTAATTTAGAAAGATAATTTAATCATATAATTTGGTTATTATTCTTATTTAAAATGCATTCATATTGTTGGATGAGTTAAGTCTTAAAGTCGGTATGATTCTGTAATCTTTTTCATATTTCAAGCTATATATGTTTTTACGTTCTTAAGATAAAATGTAAATAAGATTTTTATGACCATCGGACAAATTTAAAATCCCTTTAAGTCAAGCGATATCCTTCATTGCATGTTGTGGCTTGGTTAAAATGACGGCACCGTGGTCATCTGTCAAAAGTAATTTGCCTTAAAGTGAGTTTTTGAGGTTTGAGAAAGAGATATTGGCCCACGGTCACAAGTAATTGCAGAAAATGTATGGAGACCACGTTGAAGACGAATCCCTTGAGCCTGCAGCTAAAAATTGGCTCAAGATCCTGAAATTCTCAATGCGGGCATACAAACGCGGTTTCCGAAATTGATTGTGCAAATAAACAGCATTCTTTATTCTCCCTGAAATTGAATATAACTTTCAAGAAAGTAAAAACTGTGTACTACTAAAACTTCTGCTCACAGAAAGAAAATTCTGTTTACTGCTTGTTCCTTAAAATTAGATAAAATTAAATTAAATTGCCAGCAGTGTTTGCCAAAACAATTTTGATGACACTGAAAAAATTAATTTTGATGCCCACATTTGGAAGGCGGGAAAAATAATTTTTTTTTTCTGTTGAATGTCCGTGTCGAAAAAATTCGTAGAAATTTAATTTTCTTGACAATAGCGAACTTGTCAGACAGATGTTTCCTTTTAAAGGGGATTTGCACTCCGACTCTATACGTTTTTTGACATTTCATAATTTTAGGAGCAGTTCGAATTTGCTTCGGGTGGAAAAATTATTCCATATCGCAAGTTTTATCGCAGTCAGTTTGTAAATGTTGCGCGGAGGAAGAGAGAGAATTCGAAGTTATGACTTTAGGAAAGAAATTTCAGATGTTCCTATTAGATTGCAGGAAATAGGTACCACAAGATATCTATCTTTAGAAATATGAATAAGTTTTTATTTTTCAAGGGAATTTGATTTCCAGTCTTAGAAGTGGAGAAAATTGAAACCAGGCAATAGATTGTAAAGCGCTGAAGAATTTTTTTTAAATTTGAATATGAAATTGGATAAACTGTGAATACTTAGATCAAGAATCGAAGACCATTAAAGTCTAAAAAATTAATCAGTTATGCAGAAATGCAGAATCTGTATGAATCTGAAGAATATTCTTTGAAGGATATATCTGAAGGACATGTTGAATAAGTAAGGTTTGTTGAAATAACAAAAAGATTAAATTAGGAAGTAACTAGGGACTTCAGAATGTACTAACGGAAGAACCTGTAATGGCCAGGATGAAATTTGGACGACGACTTCTTTTCAAGCCCGCTTTAGAATCTCCAGTGGTCGCAATCTTCCGCCATCAGGTCATCATTGGTAATACCCAAGCAACCCAGATTCTCTTGTTCAAGCTAACGCCTTAGTCTCTTATCTACCGAATTGGCAATTAGATGACAAATGTCAAAATTCTGCTTTGGTTTGACTAAACTGTTTTAAAATACCATGTAACTAAGACGATCCAGGAACCGGGACCCTCCAAGAAAAGCCTTTTAAGTTTTAAAGCCTACTTAGTTGCGAATTTCATCTATACGCTAAGTTTTAAGAAAACTACGACAGGGATCATGCAGTAAATAAGGCTGGCGTAGTTTTTTAAATCGGTTGAAAAGAGAAATGACTATGCCATAACCTGCAGTGAATCTTTTATTTAAGATTTTTCATTTTTTTGCTAAACACAAGCATGATATATGAACTGTATGTAAAACTAAAGATCCATTAGAACATAAATGTATTTTCCCCCATAGGATCATTGCGTTTCTTCTATTAACGCGGAGTTTCCTGGAACGTTACTCACGTTTTACTCACGTTTTATTCGTTACTCACGAATTGGCTGTATTTGGTTTTAAGCTCTTTCTAAATTAATTTTGTTCATTCTGCAGATTATAATTTCTAATAATTAATTAATGTAATGCAGTGTAATATTTGAGTGTCTAAGTTCTATACTGATCAATTCACTCTGTCCGTCTCTAACAGATTATTCTGTAAAAATTCTAAGTATTTTACTTATTTACGAATAAATATTTCGCCGGGCAAAAATCTCCATAGCTTTAATATTTTCGGTTCCCGAATATGATTTGGGTCTTGAAAACGATATACAGATGTTCTCAGAAAAGACGGCACAATTCTCCCGATTTTTGGCCTGAATTGGAAACGGAACAATTCGACTTGCGTTTTTATGTAGGTGTTAGATTACATGGAAATGCATCTTTATAAGGTGCGTTGCAAAAATATAAGAACACCACTGATTTGCTAGGTAACATTTATTCAAAACATAATTTTTGTTTGGAAAAATGATAACTGCTATGTTACATGTCTAACATAAGAGAAACAAAAAAATCCATTGATTTCGTATTGCAAGTACATAAAAAAATAACTTATAAAAAACTATGGTTACTCCCGTTACAAAATTATAAGAACACGCCTCTCGAATTGAGAGTACATGTTGTGGATTTACATATTTAAACTCAGAATGTGTTATGTATATTTAAAACATCCTGTTTGGAAGGTTTTTTTTGTAAAAAATATTGTTAACGAAACAATTATCAGCAATTCGTCATGGCTCATAAAAAAGCCTTAACAGAACTTGAAAGAGGACAAATAACAGCATACAAAGGCCAAGAATTGTCGATGAGAGCAATTGCGAAAAAGTTGAGACGCTCCGTGACAGTGGTGTCAAATTTTCTAAAGTTTGGTAAGCTGTACAATACGAAGAAGGCAACAGGGCGACCACGGAAGATCAACCCCAGGCAGCTGCGCAACATTGCCCGCAAGCTGAAGGCGGGTGGAACATAACTACAGAAGTTAGCCAGTGATCCAAACATACAAGTTCACAAGTCCACACTGTCCCGTGCCATCCGTTGGACAATCAACCTTCATTACAGAAAGAGGAAAATCCGTCCACGACTTCAAGCGCACCACAAGAACAAGAGGCTGAATTGGGCTAGGGAACCTGTCAACTGGGGCAACCAGTGGCGTCAAGTTGTGTTCAGCGATGAAAAAAATTTAATTTAGATGTACCGGACGGATTTTCCTGCTACTGGCATGCGTGAGAGAGCCAGAACAATTCTTTTCTAGAGACAACAAGGAGGTGGCTCAGTGATGGTTTGGGGTGGGTTTGGCTATAATGGCAAAACAAAACTTGCTTTTCCCACTGGCGAATGAATGCCAGAGATTTATCAGGAACTGCTTGATGAACACTTGTTGCCGTTTGGGGAACGAATTGGAGGACCTTTTTGGACCTTTCAACAATACAATGCTTCTATACACGTGGCAAAGTCGACTTGAGAATGGTTTTTAGATAACGATATGCATACGATGGACTGGCCTGCATGTTCTCCAGACATTAATCCTATAGAAAACATGTGGGGTATTCTCTGTAGGCGTTATACGAAAATGGAAGACAGTTTAGCAATATTGCAAACCTGAAGACGTTCATCGTTGCTGCGTGGGAGGAAATCAATGAGACTGTGCTGCATAAACTAGTAGACAGCCTACCTACACGGCTATTCAAGTTAGCACTCCACAAAGGTGACTTTATCGGGTACTGAGAGGAGTGTCCTTATAATTTTGCAACGGGAGTAACCGTAGTCTTTTATAAGTTATTTACGTACATGCAAAACGAAATCGATGTATTTGTTTGTTTTTCTTATGTTAGACATGTGACATAACAGTTATCATTTTTCCAAATAGAAATTATGCTTTGAATAAATGCTATCTAGCAAATCAGTGGTGTTCTTATATTTTTGCAACGCACCTTAAATGAAAATTAACGACGTATTTTCTAAAGTTATGTAAGTGATTATCGATTGTAGACGTCTGCTTTATTCGCAGTTTCTGGAACATGGCGGCTTCCACCTCGCTATAAGTCTGTCTGTTTAAGCCAATCTAGCGCCAGAATTTATAATGTTTTTAACTATTTAAAAGATATTGTAAAGATATTATAATAAAAGAGAACAGCACGGCAATCGAGTTTCGTACTTCAGCTCTCGATTAATTGAATGCCAGATTTGTTTCGGTTTTGTTTCAGATTTTCATTAAGGGAATGCCAGGCTTAAGTAATGCTCCGTTTCCTGTCCTTTTCTGATTAGATGAAGAGCTTTTTTTTCATTTACGCATGCGCCAGTTTCCTTTTTCTTTTGTGCCGAGCACTATAATACCAAGCATGTTGAAAATCAAAATAAATCGGAAATCATTTCAAGTTTCAGTATTTGGTGGGATAGCTCTTGATCACAGCTCGACTATCTTTCTCAAAGTTTCTGATGGAATCTTTGCCAATTCTACTTGAAGCACCCGAAATTTGTCATCCAAGTTTTTTTCTCTTTTCAGCAATAAACAAGAACCTCCCAAAGATGTTCGATGCGGTCATTGCGATGGCCAGTCAAAAACTCGAGCCCTTTTTTGAAGCCAGTTATTGCTTAAAGTTGGACGTGTGCTTAGGATAGTTGTATTGTTAGAGAATTCAACGTAATGGCAACAAGGTTTTCCATAGTTCTGTATACATTAATGTCAATAGCACCAAAAATACCAGAAAAGCGGGCTACTTCTCCTACCAAAGATCCTCCGACATGTTGTCATTACTTTCAAGCAACAAAAGATTGGATTCTTCACTCCACAAAATTTTAGCTTAGTCGTTGAGGTCCAGTGCTTGTAGTTTTTTGGAAAGGCAAGTCGGGCCATCCAGCTTTTTTTCTGACAGTGGGTTTCTTTGCCGAACACCTACCATTTTATTCTGTTCTGACAATCGCCGTTTTATTGTGGATACTAATTTTTAACCCCGTAATCATCTTGCAATTCACGGTTTATATATACAACTGTCTTCCTGGGCTGCGCTTTTGATAACCGATAGAACACCCTTTCTTCCTTTTTTGCGTGGTCTTCCTGGACAAAGACTTTCGTTGGAGGTTTCCTTTTTCTCTCTTTCATTGAACAATATTTCTAAATGTATTTTTGGAATACCAAAATAAGATGCAATTCGGTTATAAGACTTCCCTTCTTAAGCAGCTTTTGCAATTGCCTTCATCTTCAAATCAAGATGCTCCCTTTGATTTAATATTTTACTAACAAAAATAGACATTAAAAGGAATAATCATAAGATGTTCAGTGAGAGTTTTATTATACGTCTACTTCAGCTGTTCAAATTAATGATGAAAAATAGGAAAGAAAGTTACACAGCCTGGGTTCGAACCAGGAACCTTTGGCTCAGACTGCCAACGCGCCAACCAATTGAACAGCTGAAGTTTCAGTAGAATTATCGCTCTTTGTCATGCGCAGAATCTTCTGTTTAACCCAATCATTAACGTTTCTTATTCAATTACTCACTTAAATTAAATTTTGAGAAACTCAAGGAGTCTATTAATCCAGGATCTGCAGCCTTTTAAATTAAATTTAATTTCAGCTCATTCTTTAAAGACGCTTCAGAAGCTAACAGAAACAACTAAATGATAAAAGAAAAAACGTTTGCAGGGAAACTCTCGCTTACTTGATGAACTTATTTAATAACTTCAGTTGCTGCAATATCTGGCTATGAGTTTAATATTAATGTGACCAGAGGAATAACTCATCATACATGCCCATAATACTCCATTTCAAAAATTTGTTAGGAAAAGAAGTCTTACCAAATAATTTAATGGATTGATGAACCATCAGACAAACTTTTTTTTTGTCTGGTGCCTCAAGAGTTCAACTGCAATGGTATAAAAATTTCTTACGATTGCATCATCCACGCACAATTGCTGCCACCGTGTGCATTCCATTAGGATTGGCTAGTAAAAATAAGGTAAATGTAAAAACGGGATAAAAAGTGGCTGTTTACTTTTAACTGATGTTGTTGATATCCCTATAGCTTGCGACAACCAAATTTGTTCGCATATCAATCGACGATCTTCTTCAAAAGTATTCGTCACAGCTTTGACATTTGTCGGCTGTTGACGTTTTAGGTCCTTTTGGACTTTTGGTGGTCTTGTATTCTGATATATGAAAACGCGTACCCCTTCATGCGTTTTCATGAAAACGCATACCCCAACGGGATACACTACTACGGTCTGATCACCACAAACTTCGCACTATGAATTTCAGTTGGAGTTTTGCCACGTAAACACTCAATTTTGATTTAAAACTTTGATCTTCTAGAGCAGCGGTTCTCAACCTTTATAGTTCCGCGACCCTTTTAATACAATTCCCCATAATGTGGCGACCCGACTGTAATTTTTACCAATGGAAAAAATTTATACAATAACATGTTTTCATGTTTTACATATTAGAATACAAACAAAAAAAACTTATTTCCGATGGTCTTAGGCGACCCCTGGCAAATCGTTATTCGACCCCCGACGGGGTTGCGACCCACAGGTTGAGAACCGCTGTTCTAGAGCCACAGTACCGAGATGTATGCTCATTCTATTTCAAATGTTTGTTCAAAAAGCCGTGCACTAGAGAACTAAAACGCCTGTTGGTGCCTTAAGAGTTCAATTACAAATGATGCAAAATTTGTAACGATTGCATCATCTATGCGCCATGTGCATTACTTTTGTAATGGACCTTGTATCCCCAATGTTTAACCTCACTTTTTATGAGAAATCAGATGTTATCAAACGTACTGTTTAAGAAATGAAGCCTAGCTCTATATGATTTTGTTTCTCATTTCCTACCGAATCAGGGATCATGTGCTATTTGTTGGCTTTTAAAAACGTTAATATTATCTAAAGACCACGTAATCACTAACTAGCATATGTTCGGACCAGCTCAACAGCATATTAATAATGCAGATCTTGCCTACTAATATGTGACTAATTTGCATAATCAGGTCAACGGGAGGTCACCAACAAATAAGCTACATAAAGCAAATATTCTTGACCTTAACAGATTTTTAAATTCTACCATAATTATCAAGTAATTTTAGACTATAGACCACCTTGTATAGTAAGAGTAAGGATTATAGCAACTATGACATCTTTGTTACTTCCCAATGAGCATTCATGAAAATGAATTTCCGTCTAGGAAGACTTCAGATAATCCAAATGAAGAAATTCTGAAGATAAATCTATGAAATTCTCAGAATTTAGTCGATTGCTTCTACACTCATTTTTCCCGCTCTTTATTTTTTAAATGAATTTTCAGTTTAAAACTGAAGTTAAAGTGGGTTCGTAGAAAGCTGCTATTTTCTTTCAGGGTTATAACCAAAAAACCCACCGTTCGTCACGAGTGATGACAGTAAAAAGAAAATCTGTTGCTGAAGTTTCCTGTAGAGTTCCTATGTGATGTTTCTGTTTGTATTCAGCGGTCTTGATACGAACTTTGCTCTTGTTCAGTTCTTCGTATAAAATTTGCTGACTCGTTCCTTATAGATATGTAGGAGATAATCTCTTTTAAGATTATATTTTCTGTTCTATCAGATTAATATCTTTGATCAGTTCTTGAAATTTTTAGAAATACAAAGTAAAAGTAAATGCGAGAGATGGGAGCAAACGCGTTCAAGTGTTATGGGATGTGAAAAAAATTGAAGGAAGAAGCCAGGGAAAAAATATTTTAAAAGATCTTCAGGAAAAAAAAGTGAAGTTGATCTTCGTGTCTCGAAAAGGTGATATTGATAACAACTTTTGTGGTGAAAGTGAAGCTTAATATTCTCGTAGAGCTTAAAAATCCCAGTCCTACCCTTCTTCACTTGGGGGGCATCGTTTGTCAAAAGTGATCATCACGACATCAGACGATCGATTCCCGTGTTTGGCAATTTGATTTCACGCCAGAAGTTTAAAAAGAGGGGAAAGTTGAAAGAAAAGTGGTTAAAAGAAAGAATAAAAGAAAGGAGCATTTAAGATAAAAATGCAGAATTGAAAAAGAGAGTACTATAAAAAATATTGAAATGAACTTCGGTCGAAAACATTTTTTCTTAGTTCTAATATGGCTAGATAATAATTTGAAGAGCTCATAATAAACTTAGTTTAATAAATAAAAACATAGTCACAGGGTACCAAATTGGGGCTGTAAAGAATGTGTGATTATAACCTTTTTCTTTGCCAAAAACTGTCACAACTTCGACAGTCATTCTGTGATTAATTTGAAGAGCTGGATCATTCCTGCGAATGGTATTCAGTACTGTCTGCAGAACTGAATATCTTGGTGACGCTTGTACATTCGTATGTGAAGGTACGAATGTACCTTCTGAAAATGTACCTACCTACATTAGTGTTGAAAAAATTACTCCTCGGAAGTAAGAAAATGTAATGACCATCGCCTTTTCTGCAGAAAATACAAACTTCGCTTTTTATGATGATGGTTTTAAAATCGTGCTGACCAGTTTGCTCTTTGGTACCCAGGTTTCACTAGTTGTTTGTTACTGTTTCGGCAGTAAGGTTAGCGACACGTATGTTCGACCAACATCAGACATGGAGGCGAGTAAAGGTGTGGTTCGCTTTTTTGACTGCTAAAGGAGCTGGAAGACGAGAATTTCATCGTCGCATGTCGGTTGTATGCAAGACTGGCATAAGAGATTCCGAGTGTGTCGTGTGTGAAGGTCGTTCAGGGCAGGTCCATCGTTGTTATTGCTTTTGATGTTATTGCTCATGTGGGTGGTCTTATCTGAGATAATCGATGCATCACTATGAAAGAATTCGTCTTCTTCGTGGAAATTCGTCACGGTGCCATACATGGGAAGGTGGAACAAACGACTCACAGGAATGATTACACTTCTGGAATGCTATTGAACAGCATGATAATACCCGTCCGTACACTGCTAACTTGGTTAGGAAATACCTCAGGAATTTGGTTGGAAAATTCTTCAACATCCTCCTTAAAGCCTAGGTCTATCTCCATGCGATTTTTATAGGACGGCTGAAGAGAAACATTTGTGGATACCGATTTGCATAGGACGAGGACGTGACTGACCAAGTAAAGTATGGGATAAATGTATTAACGATTTTGGAGAATATTTTTGAAGTAATCAATTTGAAGTAGGGATAACCTATGGCGACTGACTCATTTTCATTTGACTGCCCCTTATTTTATTTTATAACCTGGAATGTGTGGCTAAATATTCAAAGCTGAATTTACCTCCGTTGAATCACCCTGTTTCTATGATGATTACCAGCCTTGAGCTAGAATACTTTGAACGACACTGATGCCGACAATCTTGACAGTCTCGGATATCTTTTTCATATGCTTGTTGTAACATTTGGCGGGTCTCCGGTTCAACGTCATGTATTGCTCCGTTGCTCCGTTTTCTGCTACGGAAAGAGCAGCTAACAATGTTGTTACTAAGCAACTATTGTGGGTCTGCTTGGATATTGTTCTAAGAATTGTTTTATGATTGCTCTTTAAGATATTAAAGCTTGTGTTCTTAAAATGAAAATCTCCCAATGCTGCCATACTTTCAGTTGAATCAATGATTACCCACACGATATCATTATAAAAACATATCGATTGATCCTCCCGTATTGCCTAAGAAGAATGATAGAATCAGTGAGACTGAAAGCAATCTCACAGAAGAGAAGTGAAGAAGAAAATCGTCTGAAACATCGATGAAAAGGCTCAATCTGGAGAAAAAAATTGCCCAAGAAAATAAGTCATCTCAAGACATGTGATCAATAGTAAAGACTTGTGAAAGTTTAGGAGAGTAAAGAAAGGAAGTTTATTTGCTTTGAAATATCACTCCTGCCAATTCTGGGGATTTTGTAAGATAATGAAAACGGCTGTGACAATAATGAAAGGATAAGTTCACTTTGAAAACATATTTATCTTTTTGAGCAACTTTTCTTGGGAAATTTTGGATTTTACTGCGAATTTTGAATGATTTATATAAAAATTATTTTTTTAAGCCTTCACATGTCCTATATGGTCTACATCATCATTAATAATAATATATAGATACCAGTTATAAAAAAAAAATTAATTTGAACTAAAATTCGTTTCGACAGATATCCTTTAATATACATGTAACTTTTTTTAAATCTTAAGAATCAAGACTTTATCCTTCAAGCCGATTTATCCATGAATTATTTACTTAGCACTCGATTGCGGTCCCTTTGAGTTTGAATTCATAAGTTCGCCTTCAAGTAAGGCTTAGACTTGAGACATCATAGTTTAGGCTGGGAATGATTATTTACTTTTCAGTAAGGCTAAAAATCTCTGGAGGAGGATCTCAAAGCAGCAAAGAAAGGAATAAAGGTTTTGCAATATATTTTTTGGTGGAATCAAGAATTCTGTATCAGTTAAGCAATAGATGTGCTTCTGAAAATATTTTATGACGGCTAAGCTGAAACACTTCTCATCACATTTCAGAATATTAGGAAAGGATTGCAGAAAATACGCTGATTATTTATTGAGCTGCTTTTTTCTTTCATTTTTATAATAGAAGAGAAATGAAGAAATTTTATTTATTTCAATTGCATTGAAACCAAGTTTTTTTTATACTTAAGGCTGTAAGGATGATTTTGATCGCGATTGTGTCAATTATAAGATTTCATATTACAGGTATTTTTGCTGAAGATTGAAGTGAGGTCAGGGATTTGTTTTCGTACTTTTTCTTGTGTTTTGGGGGCTGATCTTTTCGGGTTCACATAATGACATTCTTAATGGCCCGGAGGTTTGGTCCTTAAAAACCTTCAGTCCCTTTTAGGGCACTTGTATTTTCACACAGAGAAAAAGGCTACTTATAAACATGCAAAACATTAATAAAGTAAAATTTCAGCCAGATGACTCGTATAAAGTGCTTAGATATGGTATTCACTTAACAAATTGACAACAATTAAACAGAGCACACGATGCATTATTTGCCCACAGGTGAATGTTTATCTGCACTCTTGACATAAAGGAGACGATGTGGCCCGTCGCATTTGCTTATTTGTTCTTTCTTCAATATTAGCTGTTTTCCTTTGGGGCATTTTGTTAATTGACTATACTATCTGAACCAGTTTTCCGTTTTGTTTTCCTTTTAGTTTATTTAAGTTTTGATGCTGTTTTTTTAATTTGGTTCCGTATTTACCAAGTATAAAAGTAGGTTGCTATGTGGGGCACCACGTGATTTCCTTGTACGCCTATTAAATTACATTGTTTCTTTGTTGTCTAAATATTCTCAATTGTTGAAACAAATTTTGACAGCCGTTTTTGTATAACAATTTCTTATCTTCATTGTTTCCCCTCTTAGAAGAAACAATCAAACTCTGAAGTCACAAACTGCTCTACGCAAACAAATCTTCATTAAGAAGATGTAAGAAAATTTTCTTTGGACACCACAGATACGCATTTTTGGCCCAGTCGATTGCAGCCAAAAGGGGAGGTGCACAACTAGATGTTACAACAGTCCTAAATACAAAATTTCAACATTCTACGGCTAATCATTTTTGAGTTATGTGAGATACATACGTTCATAAATAC
The DNA here is from genome assembly GCA_023313115.1 of Rhysida immarginata. Classification (NCBI taxonomy): domain Eukaryota; kingdom Metazoa; phylum Arthropoda; class Chilopoda; order Scolopendromorpha; family Scolopendridae; genus Rhysida; species Rhysida immarginata. The sequence continues at coordinate 219,704 of JAHWFO010056023.1, forward strand.
AGACGTCACGCCGAAACTAGTCAAAATAGATATTTCCGTTGAAATCTGAAAACCGAAATTTTTCGCGATTACAATGCTTCCTTTACTTCGTGCAAGGAAGTAAAAATAAACAATTCGGCTCGAAAGAACATTAATTTTTATTTTTGGAATATCGATCTTGTATTGCAAATTTAGAAAGAAATAAACCATTAAGGAATGGCATAACCAAGTACCGAAAGGTTAAACTAAACCATTCCCGGAACCATATTTTTAAACCGCCCTATGTTAACACTGTAAGTTTCTAATGGGCCACAAAGATACCATTAAACCACGTACCTTTGAACCAATTTCGACTATCATTAATTTTACGTGATATTCATTCATGACACATCATTTCAATTTGTTTGATATATTACATGCCATATCTTATCATTGAAAATTTTTGAGGGTGTCATAAGGGTACCATTAGAGCACGTGCCATTGTTTGGATTACAACCAGTTTCAAAATGGTTCATTTCCTGAGCCATATTTATCAATTGGCGAAAATAGTAATTTATATCCGCTTCTATCTCGTCATTACGATTTGTTTGATATATTACTTAATATATCTCTCCATTGAAAATTGCTAGGTGGGGTCTTGAAGTTACCATTTGATCACGTGCTATTGAACCTATTTAGATAATATTTGTGATTGGTTCGTGCCATGTACCATATTCATCGACTGACGAAAATAATAATGAATAACCGCTTCTATTTCGTCATTCCGATTTGTTTGATATATTACTTAATATAACTTCCGAAAATTGCTTGGTGGGAAAATAGAGGTACCATTTGTGCACGTGCCAATGAACCGATTTAGATAACATTTGCGTTTGTTTCGTGCCATGAACCATATTCATCGACTGACGAAAACAGATTTTGAAAATCTTTCATAGCCTCGGAGGAGTTATGGTCACGGACGGACAGACACGTTTCCCCACACTGATGGCATAAAGTACCTTTCGGTACTTAATAAATGGTTGGTTCTTTCTTGCAATACTTAATGTTTGTAATCTCTTGATTTTGAAATTGAAAAAATAGTCGAAACAAGAGTCAGTCTTTGTATAAGGGGCGCCCAAATGAAAGTGAGACTGCTGTCGGTTTGGCAAAGAGTTTAATTGTATCACTGTGGTAAGTATACAGAATAAAGAGTGATACATACATTTTGTTCCGATTCCACACGGATACCACTAACCATTTGCCAAACCGACAGCAGTTTCATTTGGGCGACCGTTGTATTAAACATTAAGTATTGCAAGAAAGATTCAATCATTTATTTTGTACTAGCTTTTATTTTTGCTTTTATTTAATTATTATTTAAGTTAAACATTCTAAACTTGTTAAGCGATAAATATTTTCTATTATTATTAAAACCTATAATTGAATGCAAGCGCGTCAATTTAGAGCAATCTTATAAAGTACCCCGAAGGAAACAGACAGTAGAAATTACATTCGTACTTAGGAATATTCTCAATTATCAAATGATGAAGTTGAGCCTTCTCTAAAAATTTGATTGTAGAATCAGAATTATTTTTGCAAAATTTGCTATGTCGGGGGTCTGAATATAATTTTCGACACAGAAAAAAAGGTACCAGATTAATTATTGTTCTGAGTCTTCGTGCAATATTTGGGATAATAATACTTTTGGATGAGCTTAGGATTTTTATGTATGTAAGCCAGATAAAGCAATCGGATGATAAAGTAGTGATTACTACATAAGAAGAGTGCATCTTGAAATCCTATTACGATCTCTTTTAATTCTTCCCCAGTTACTTTAGAAGCGGTCCTCTAGTTGTGAAATGTTCTTCAATTCTAAAGGAAAGGAATAAACTCATTCGGGCGGTAAAATAATTAGCAAAATTCTTCTCTCGAGCAAGGAGGTCCACTTCTACGGGAGCACTCGGTGGTGATCTGTGCTCTTCGAAGGGCTCTTGTGTGCCGAGCGAAGGGATTTCTAGCCTCTAATTCGCGGCTCGTTTTATCAGGCGATGGTGCGATACGAAAGGCGGCAGTTTACGGTTCTTCACCAAAATCGTTGACAAAAGGAATCGTGCTTTAATTGGTGCTCGTCTATTCCCCCCCCCCTCCCCCTCCACTCACCCTTCCGACGGGGAATTTCCCACTCGAGAGCCATTCGTGTCGAGAATTCTACCTTTAGGGTTTCGGCAATGTCGTCACTTTCCACTCTATTGTTGGCAGGATCAATTTGCTTGCTGGAAGTCTCGAACCCGAAATTGGATTTTACGGCGCACGGCGCCAGTGCGGTTATGATGCAATTATCCATTCATAGAGAGCACTAAGCTCTGATTATTTTTGGCAATTAAATTCTTAAGCATCTGCGATGGTCTCCGATGACAGTTGTTTTGTTCTGTGATAAAGCCATAAATAAAATCGCAAATTGAATTGAAATCGTAACAAGATTCGTTATCAAAGCCCACACACATTAATAAGCGATAACATTTTATAACTTGACATTTATTAGCAAATTGACTGATAGCGTTTATTTGCAAATTTAATTAATTCCCGAGGGTATTCCTTATATTGTTATATAGTCATTACGCATAGATATAACCTATGCAAAAATTTGAGCGTAGTTTATATTGCATTATGTTTTGCTTTTCTCCCACAAATAAGTAAAAAATTCTGATATTGTTCCTATAATTAATCTTGCCATCATCAAAGTTATGACGAAGATTCCAATTCAATTTTAAATACCATCTACAACAGTTACCATTCTAATAGCGTGTTTGTCTAAACTTTCTGTTATTAAGTTTTATGTGGTCTGCTGCCCTCACCCATGGCAAACAATAAAAGAAAGATTCCCAATTGCACTAAGGAAGTAAGAGCAGCCATTTGTCAGATTAAGATGGTTAAAGCAGTCTGTGCCATTTTTCTTAGTTCTCCTAAAGAGTGGGTAAGGATTTACTAGGAATCCAGAGACCTAAATCAAAGTTTAGGATTTTATATAAGCGTTCAACATTCCGTTGTCATAACGTCCTTTAAAGTACCACGATTCAACGTTTACACATTGTCAAAAGCAAGTATGGTTTAGAAAGTAAAAGCTTCTTGGAATAAATGTCATTTTTTTGCAACGAGGGCCTAATCAGCTATTGTTACAGTGATCAGCCAACTATTACTTACGATATTGTTCAGATATTAAAATAATATTCACAGACTAGTATCGATCAACGCCGGATGCTTCTGTTAGTATAGCTGTATATTAAGGCTATAGCGTTCAAAATGGTTATAGCGTTCAAACCAGCAAACCAGTCTCAATGTATGGACTTCTCTCATTAAGGCGAATATTTTTATAAATGACTTGTTTGGCTCTGATGAGCCGCTTTAGAGTTATTAACATCCCCCCCTCCCCACCTCCGACAGATTTTTTTTTTATTAAACTAATTCGTACTTAGAGGAAGCCTTAACTATGCACTGACGTATTTTTCATTGAAATGGGCTAAGAAATTAATTTTTTTCTAAAAATGAAGAAATGGGAGAAGCATTTATTTCATCGACCCAAGCATAATAAAGACGACATGGACGGCCTCCTCTCATTGTGACGAACCTTTTTTGAAAAGAAACTGTTTGGATGCGAAGGTCTATTTCGGAGTAATTAAGGTTTTAAGGACCCCCTTCTCTAAAAATGAGTTAAGTGCTTGTCATCCTTTTCGGCATTAAATTTATTAATTGAATAAGATGTTTATTGTATCAAATTTTATGAAGGTCCTATCAAATATAATTTACACTAGAGATCGATTAAGTTCGTACTAACTCTGTCTCTTCTGGCACATCCAATTAGTGTCACACATCGCAAGCAAGGTGTAAAGATGATTTCCGTTGAATCTAGATTTATTCGCTGCACTACCTAAATTGTGATTCATTGCTTAACCAAACTGACTCTGTTGCTCTAGAATCCATTAGAGTTACTACTGACGCTTAGCATGCTCAATAGAATTCCATGAACTGCTTTTCACAATTCATCACGAACAGCACGAACCCAATTTGTGTCCCATGTCCAGAGAGAACAATAAAGAGATGAAGCAATGCATTCCTATATGGGCGAAGAGTTTGGGATGTTAGAATAAATACGGCTGCTAAAACACGAAGTCCGTTGTTTTCAGAAGCTTTCAGTACAAAGAGAGGCAATGCTGTCGAGACACTCGCTTTCGTGTTCGGCTGTCTCGATTTTCTATTTTAGAGGCCAACCAACATGAGATTGCACTGTTTTCAGGAATTTCTCGAGTAATTCTTCTTGCCACGTAGACTGTGAGCTCATCCTACCGTTACCTCACGTCTAAGAGAATTGAAATACGATACACGGGTCCGGAGCTATGATATACAGAGTGTCGTTTCATTTTTATGGTGACGATTGTTAAAACGTCGTAGCACGGATTTGAAAAGCACGGGGCTTGTGAAATTTTACACCTGAGTTTGTTTTCAGGGTTTTACCATCCTGTGGTCTTTTTTTTTAATTCCAGGATTCTTTTGTCTCGTCCTTCTTTTCTTCTACAGCCTACAGTATAGTGTGTGCAGCCGTCATGAGGAAAATGCCTTGGAATACATATCCTACGGTTATATGGCCCTAGGGCGAAGGACGTGTACATCCACCAGGACAAAGCACCTATCCACACTGCTAAATCGACTGTCCAATATTGCGCTCAAATTGAACAGGAAACTGGGATTAAGGTTATCTCATTCTCAAACATCCCTATCATGTTACCCGATGCCTTTCCCATGGATTTTTGTGGATTCGATCTCCTTAAAAGAACTCTTCATGTAAGACATCTGAAAACACTTTCTAGATTATGGAAAGTCTGTCAAGAGGAATGGAACAGAATCGACCTCGCTGTTCTCCGTTGAAGACTTGTATGCAGTGGAAACTAAGATGTCGAACGACTGTAAGAAGAATGGATCATTACATAGAGAACAGTAGGTGGTAGAGAAATTGGTTCCAGTAGGCCTACAGTAAGTGTATTTTGTCATCTGTATGTAGGCAAGTTTACTTCAGAAGTGGTGTCGTATGTTTTGATCGGATTGTATTTATTGACTATCGTGCTGCTGTAATTGGAAAGTGGATTGCGAATAAACTGAAACTCTTCCCAAAACGTGTGTGTATAATTATATTGTTTTCAAAATTTAAGAAATTTATTATGTCTCTATTTACTAGAACTTATGAATAAAAGCATATAAAAATCTTAGACTATTTTACGTATGATTTTAGAAAGTGGTCATGCTTTTGTCATATAATCATCGGCGAATATTTTATTCTATACATATTTGAGAAATCAAGGGAAAAAACTGAGATTGGCTTTTATTTAACTTTGTGTTTTTCCAGTGTTCTATTTTTATCCAAGTAAATGGTAAAGGAGGGAGGAAAAAAAGACAAATCGGAATCAATATTTTGACTGGAAGGGGGGTTTCTCGCCAGTGGCCACGGCTCTTTCTCAGTAATTGTGCGCTTGCCCTTCTTGCGTGACCCTTTTTTTCAGCCGCCTGCTTCTGAAGGTCCTGTCGTCGCGTGACGTATGTCTGGCTTTTCTCACCAACAGCTGACCTCCCAACGCCATTCACCTCCCTTCTTTTATCTTGGATGAGAAATAATAACCCTCTCTCGTAGACCCCTTCCCCTCTACTCTTCCGTCTTTGTTTGTAGAGAAAACTTTCGTTGCTCAACTTGGGCTAAGGAGTATCTTCAATATAATATTTGCATTTTATACTGAATGTAAAATGAGTAGACCTAATATTCATTCTTTTGAGATCATTTATTAGGCTAATCTATTAACTAATTTAAACGAGGATAGTCTTTTCGTAAGTTAACAGCGCAACATTATGGTAAATTTTGTTATTTTCAAAGTAGCGCCGCCTCTCGGCTTTACCTCGTTCTTTTCTTTCTTAAACAAGGATTTCTCTTAAATTAAACGTAATTAAAGGGTTGGGCATAATGTCCTTGTTGAGTGTTTGACAATACCAGCCTTGACAACCCCAAAGTCCTTTAATGACGAAGGAAAGGCCATGTAAAGGATTTAAGTTCTTAATTAGGCGCTTTCCAAGGAAATGTTAATTTAACATAAGCGAGCGATTAAAGTACATTATGTTAATCATTTCTTAAGGCGCAATTTGTGAGTACATGTTATGAATTGGTTCTTATTCAATGAAATTAAGACCAGCCACTTATTAAACAGAAAAGAGGATCTCGTATTGTTGCAGTGCAAGAGTTTGAGAAGCTCTTGTAGTTGAATAAGGATGTGGAATAAGATCATAAGAAGGTGTTAAAAATGATGTTTTCCCCCCGATATGACTATCATTTCTCTACCCTGGGATGAACTTCAGTGCACATTTGCATTTCATAAACATGTTTTGCGTGTTTATTTTTGTCATCGCTCGACAACCGTTGTTAAAACGCTGAGGGATATGAAAAGTGCATCCGTCAGTGAAATGTTTTCAGAATTGAGGATGTTTACAAACGAAATCATATTTTTCTTTTCTGAATGTTAACTTCATTACGTCATGTACGCTTATTTACTTTTATGTGTTCTGTATATCATTAATAAATAGTGTGTCGTAAGTTTTTAAGAATCAAACAAAATATAATGAAGTTCTCTCAATGTTAATTAAATAAACAATTTATCAGAGACACCTCTTACGGAAAATGGATCGGCCTCCCAGTGACACCCAAACATTGGAACAGTCGAAGCTGTGTATAAAAGGGATGCATTGGATCACAAGTTGCAGTCAGCAGCAGAAGTGGACTGAATATGGGTAAATCCAAGGATTTGACCGACTTTGTACTTTGGGCAAATCCTCCTCTATTTGTTTTTTCCACATGATTTCTTTGGGTATCAGTTGCTTCTTGCTGCCATCCTAGTCTTTGTGAATTCTTCCAGTTTTGTATCTTCGTCCACTGGATGGTGGAAAGCAGCCAGTTTTTGGCTAAAACTGTAATTGGAGTTAGCCTGGTATAGGATGGGACAAAGTTTTGTTTCCTATATAATTCGAAGAAGATTTTATCTCCATTTCTTCTAATAAGCAAGTCTAAAGAAGGGTAAACTCGTATCTTTTTCTTTATTATACGTATGTGAAAGAAACTGAAGAGGATATGTTATTGAACCTACTGAGGAAAGGTCTAAGTTTTGTGTTATCAAATAAAGCAAAAAATCGTCCATATACCTTAATCTAGGGATCCCAATTTTCAAAACAAAAAACTGGGACACTTAAAAAATAACCTGATAAATAAGCACAACGTTAAACATTTTTAATTTTTAAGCCTTCTTTTTAATTTTTTGCGTTACAGGCTCCACGCCTGAATGTTTCATGTAGCACTTTTATTCTACTAAATTTAATTTTTTATTTTTATTTGCACTGTGGACAACCCCATATTGAATCTGGCAATCTGCGATTAGTATCTGAAAAAACTCCGAGCGATTCGAGAGATATCAGAGACAAATCCTGGTAAAATTTGTCTAATAAAAAAACAAAGAAACACTAGCCTAGTATAGTAGCACGTGTATACAGGGTGATTTACATCGAATGTAAAATACTTAAAGGGGGTATTATAGAGGTTAAGATAAACACAAAACGTCCTATGAACATGGGTTCAAATATGAACGATAACTGAGATATGAACAGAAATAAAAATGACGCCACCAAGATCAACAAGTTAATAACTCAGGTTCTGTAAAGCCTAGATTAATGCAATTTGGGGGAATAACAAGGTACATAAGACTGTGTATACCGTTAAAATTTGATTGAATTCCAACGAGAAGTTTCCGAGTTACACAGTCAAAATTGTGACAAGTGCTAGTTAGTACTCACAAGTAAACACGTACGTATTATGATGTTGAATGAGTAACTTGGAAACTTCTTGTTAGAATTAGATCAAATTTTAAAGGTATACACAGTCTTATGTACTCTTTTATTCCTCCAAATTTCATTAATCTAGGCTTTACAGAATCTGAGTTATTATAACTTGTTGATCTTGGTGGCGGCATTTTTATTTCTGTTCATATCTCAGTTATCGTTCATATTTGAACCCATGTTCATAGGACGTTTTGTGTTTATCTTAACCTCTATAATACCCCCTTTAAGTATTTTACATTCGATGTAAATCACCCTGTAGATAGAGAAAGTTTTACTATAGAATGCCTAGCATGCGTCATAAATAGGCCTATACACGAATATGATCATGACTAGAAACGCGTTTGTTAACAAAATCTTTAAGCGACCGCTTTTATTCAAACATTTATCTGCACATCGCGCGATGACTGATCATGCGACCAAGGAAAGTGAAATTTTTACTAATTTAACCATCACTGCTTAGCCATCTACTTTGACTAAATAAAAAGGGAGAATACATCAGCTCGTTAGAAGGGGGGGGGGCCTGGGGATACCCCCCCCCCGGCTTTAAAAAATAAATTCATTTACCTTGGTCGCATGATCAGTCATCACGCGATGTGCAGATAGTTAACCGTAATTTCTTTCAAGCAGTTATTTTATGTCAATCTTGTGGCAACAAGCACGTGTTTCCTCAAAACTGCGTTAGCTGACGGGAATTAAGCACTAAAGACAGCCGACATTTTTCTTGCTAAATCAAGCTGCAATTTCGGGGTTGCTCCACACCGTGCCATGCAATCAAGTGTGTATATGTTTTGATCATTTAATCATGTTTTTTTCTTTTTTTTAAGATGCAAACAATTTTAACACAATCAAATACCGGGGCAATTAGCGTCCCGATTAAATGTTTTCGGGACACCGGGACAACTTGTGAAAAACTGGGACTGTCCCTGGAAAACCGGGACGTCTGGGATCCCTACTTAATCGCACAACAGGAAATATTGTAAAGATATTTTGGCCTTATTCTCAAGGGAGCTAAGATACAGGTTAGCAAAACGCAATGGATACCCGGTAGAAGTCACTGAAAAACTCACCAAAACACTCTCGTGGAAAGAAACAAATAAAGACGGCTACCACTCTTGGAAAAACAGATAAAAAAAAAAGTGAACCAAAATTTCATTCGCTTCCCATACAACAGAAACCTTACCAAAGGCTTGGAGAAAATTTGCAATGATTCTGGATAAAAGGTTTCATACAAGAGCGAGTACACCATCAAACGACTACTGGGGTAGCACAAAGGATAAAATCCCAAAACTATACAGGTCAGGCGTATACGAAATAGGATGCGACATTTTGACTTGAAGTGTACGGATCAAAGTCGCCGCGGCATTAACACGAGCATAAAACAGGCCCGTAGCCAGGGGAGGGGGGTCGACGACCAACCCATTATGGAAAAAGGTCCGATTCAGTGGAATTTTTGAAAAAAGGTCCGACTCAGAGGAATTTTTGAAAAAAAGGTCCGGAATTTTTGAAAATCGACCCCCCCCCCCCCAAGATAACATCCTGGCTACGGCCCTGTAAAAGAGCATTTTAGCCACATAGAAACTGCATACCTTGGCTCACCATCAATTATCTTCACTTGAAACTATGAAGATTCTTAAAAGATCTCCGGATAAACTAAATATGTAGACTATAACATCAGAGTGTAAACACCAATGAAAAGGGTACTAGCTGAAAAAAGTGACAACAAAGAAGCGTAAAGAAAACCTTACATAAAAGTGACATTTTAGAATCTTATATTTTAAATTTTTTTAATGTTTATTTTAATTAACATTGAGAAAACTTCGATATATTTTGTTTGACTCTTAAAAAATAGATAATTATATCTAAAAAAAAATAAATTAATAACATTATGACACACTTATTCTAAATTAAGTTAAAATACCGTAATAATAGCTAAAAAAGAGAAAATTTGTTTATTTGAAATTGAATTGAAAAGCAGTACTAATAACCTACTCTTTCAAGGTTAACATGCGTCAGAAAACGAAATTCAATAAATTAAATTTTCTTTAAAACCGCAATCTAAAGTTTTATAAATAAACATTTAAGAAGGAAGTTTTTAGGTTCAGAAAGAACCAGATCAAATTTCGTTATTTATTTTACTTCATATACATTCTTAAAAAGGGTTAGGTTATTTATATAAAAGGTTAAATGAAGATCTTAGATAAAATCAAGAATAGAGTTGTTTCTTCCCGCCATATATGCTTTTGTGTGCCTGGTTGGAGAACGTTCATTTTTCCTTTTACTATCTAGATAATTGCTATGCATTCGGTTCCATTCTGTTAAATGAGACTTAGACAATGCGATATCAGGCACGAAGGGCACTTGGGTTGGCTTTTCTCTTAAATTACTGTCCATGAGATTTTGATTACTGTTAATGAATTTTAAGAACCGTTTCCCCAAACAGCAGGCTTGACCTTTTCAACTTCATACATAAATGAAGAAATACAATTTCATTACAAAGTGGCAAGTATAAAATATTAATGAAACAGTTTCCAAAGCATCGTAAGTTTCCGGAACTAATGTATTTATTAATGGAGAAGAGACGTTATGTTCTCTTCACTCAATAGACAAATTTAGAAACAAATGGTAAACAAATGCTTGTTAACTCACATGGAACCATCCGAACCTATAATATCCCACATTTCTTTCTCGGAACTGTTGATTCAATATGCATGAAAATTCATTCACATCATATTCTGGAACGTTTCTTGTTTACATTTTACTATTCTCCCACTTAATTTCTATCAATTGCGCGTAGGCTTTGTCTATACCATATAATGTTCTCTTTATCTCTCTGCTCCTTCTGTTTCTTCATAATGTCCTTTACACAGCCCATAAACATTTGTGAATATTAGCCGCAGTTTCTTTTTTCGCAAACAAGAAGTCAATTACAGCTCATTATTTCTAATGAGAGACATTACACACGGAATTTTAACAATTTGCTGCATCTTCGCTGTCTGATAGATAAGCTTATATGAATTGTTAAGATGTATGTTAAGAAACAATGAACAGTATTGTTTGGGAGTTCCTATAGTGAAGGAAAATTGGATATAGAGAAGGAAAAAAAAAGAATTAAGAGAAGAAAGAGGTGAAGAAGGAGAAGAAAACTGGGAGACGTATGATCGGAGGGGAAGCCTTCAGTTTTCCCCTTCAATTTGTGAGTAGTCAAACTTTAATCTCTATTGGAATATACTTATTGTCTCTTGTCGCAATTCAAAAACAACATTGTTAATTAAGGAAGAGTAACCCTGTTATTGAAGGAAGAGTAATAAGCAATGTAAGATAGTTATTACTGTGTAAGATTTATTGAATTTAGTGGTAGATGGACACGACATTGTATGGCAGATGAATTTTGCCGTTGTTGTGTGATAATACATTTTCGGCATTGAAGTGTAATGAGTCATTGCTGAGTAGCCAAGCTGGCTTGTGTTGTATCTCTAGTAGTGATACATTCTAGTATAGGTATTACAGGAACATTTATGTTTAATATGTAGAAATTGAGTGATTACCCAATTGTTATGCAAACTGTCTTATTTGACATACAGGGTGTTCCACAAACGACTCCTCGACTTTAAGAGTAAATATCTCGGAACGGACATTGATAGAAGAATGAAACAAGTGGTCTATCTATTTCGAAAGACCGTAAAAATCTATACAGAATTTTCAAAATTAGTTATAAATTAGTTGGAAATGTTGCCGACAGCCGTACGCTGTAGTCGCAGTACATAGTACGAGAAATAGGCTATACACTGTACTTTACGAGCAGCCATTGCAATTGCACCACAATCGATTAAAAATTGCACCTTTCGCAGCACAGATATGTCGCAAACGAAGAACGAAATGGCTAAGTACAGCGCCACCTCTCGGGAACATTTACAACTAAATTGTAACTTATTCTGAAACTTCCGTATCAGGTTTTTTCAGCTTACGAAATACACATACCACTTGTTTCATTCTTTTATCGATCTCTGGTTCCGGGATTTTTACTCTTAAAATTAGGGAGTCCTTTTGTGGGACACCCTAAATGATAAAAGGGGCATTATGTTCAAAACAATCCTTGTATTCCAATTAATGAAAGCAGATTGGTTGAAATCTGGTGAGCATCGTAATTTTGATTGTTTAAGTGGAGTAATATATTTCTGGGTTGTTTCTCTTGAAAGCCTTCGATCGCAGCCGAAACATTTTAAAAAACTGGAAGAATTTCGCTCGCGCTTTAATAACAGACCGTTTTTGCGAAATTCATTTCATTTAACAGATGCACTAAAATGTAAATGTGGGAATGTCCTTTATGTCAAATCAAGATTAATCATTTCTGGAAATATCTAAAAGGGAACGGTCTTGTGCGTAACACTTTCTGTGGCTAGTTTCGCTAAAATTTTGTTGAATCTACGTGTTCGATTGAGATTTGGTAACTATTCCACACGGTTATTTCCCTGGCATTCATGACAACTAAATTCTTAGATAGCCTTTAATAAAAAGATTAACAAATCGAAGAAATCTGTACAAATAAACAACCAAAAAAAAACGCAAGATAAGAGCTAACAGACATTTCATTACAGTTGTTGACATCATCTTGGCAAGGTTTCCAGAAAGGAATCCAAGCGAGGTGGATGGTTCTATGTCTTAAACTTGTAAAGCAAATATGAAAAAAGCATTAATTTGGAATTTAGATTATGCGGTTAATGCATCGGAACGTTTGGGACATTACGTATTTGTAGTATTGGAAACGTGGATTAATGTATATTTGACAAGCCTATACTATTTTCCTGCAATTGCAAAAAATGTCAAATGATATTATTTAAGAATATGCCATTGTAAAATTCCAATGCTGTAACAGTGGTTTTTATAAACTAATCAACTTCTGTTGCTTTATATTTCAACATGTTATTATCATTGCGCTATAAAGAGAAAGAAGAGAACGCGAACACGAGTGATGGAAACTACCATTAGATCGAGGAAATTGCTATGAGGAAGCTGAAGCGCCTAAGGAGGATCTCCGGAGGCACGCGAATGTTTGTGTGTCCGTGTGCGTCTGCGTGAGCAAGTGTAGAAACCTTAATTGCCGCCTCAATCTGAAGGATCGCCTTCTTGGATACCAAAATGCCACCCGCGAAGATTTCACTTGACGAACCTTCGATCGACTGTGTCGCCTTTCTTAAAGGCGCCGAGTTTCCTGCGGAGGTTTAATGAGTGCGGGCTAAAAGGATGTAAATCCGTTTTTATAAAGAAAATTATTCTCAAAGGACAAGACAGAAATCCCAGCTATGATGAAAATATTAATTTGTGATTTAATTAGTTAGCGCAGGCCATCAAGTGGAATCTAATGCTAATTTTCATTAAAATGTTAAATGGCAATAAGAAGGCTTTTAATCTCTATGCCTAATGAGAAGGGTTGTTACACTGGTAATTAGTAGCATCAATTGATTATGGTAGTGAATATTCATGTCTAAAGTTGGTAAGCAAATTACCTTTTATAATATTAAAAGAATGCTGATACAATCTCGTTAAAAAGTAGTCTTCCTTAATTTTTTGTTCTGGATCAAATGGAGCAAATCCCATAGAACTCTTGTTTCCTTAATTCGATCGACTTTTAAGCCATTTGTTTATTCCTTTTTCTTCATTTTCCTCTGTTGGTTTGCTCAATTACCTTTTAATAATCGTCGGACGGTTCCTCTTTAATCGCAATGTCTGTCGGGAATGGTTCCACGATAAATCTCCACCGTATTGATCCGACCAGCCAAAGGGGGGGTTGCTTTTGGCTTTCTCGAGAGCGAAAACTCTTCTTCCTTCTCTGGTATCTCTACAAGGTTTTGCAATAGAATGGGACCCTTTGAGGAGGAGGAGGAGGCTGGGTGAAAATCTAATTTTCTTTTATATACGTTTCCGTGTTTTGTATCGTAATGATGTCGAGGAATAAGTCTACCGTAAATAGATGCAAATTCTTATGCGTATTAGTTTAAGTTTGTTTTTAAATTGGTTATAGAAATAGTAAGCTCTGCAGTGGATTTATACAAAGTGTCTATAAAAGAATTTGTACCATAAAAATATATAATAACATATTCATGTATCCTTTCTAGCATTTTACAAAAAAAAAATCTCCAAAGTTTTATCTAAAGATATATCTGTCTTTTGTAGATCCTGCTCATAAGAGGCACTGGCGTCGACAGACCAAAAGAGATCTGTATAGAAAAGAAAAAAAAACATTAAAAACATCCGAGATATGAAAGGCCGGATATGTATTTCAAAGACTGAGTTTCGAAATCCGTATCCGACGTTCCATATCACCGATATAAATATGTGGTAACAGCTTTTCCTTCTTATACATGCAATTCCACACCCATAGCTCCTTATGTGTTTCGAGTACAAAAGAAATCGTTTAGCATTCAGAAAGTGCTCCATGTAAGTGGAGATACAGGTTAACTTAAGGTCAAAGTCGAGGATAAGTGTACGTAGCTCTTTACTATCAGTTCAGAGAGGATAAAGGTTAACTAAACAAACAACCACTAGATAAAGGTCGATTAATACCTGGATGAAAATCGTTCTGGAGAATTGTTTTTGAAAACTAAGCGATGGTTTTTATTCGGCAAGCCAAACTACGCACTGCGCTTTCTCTGTCGTAGACACCATCTTGTGTTCTGTGGATGCTTGTGTGGCGATCCTTGGTAACGAAACGTGGGCTGGAAAACAAAGCCAAGCTCTGTTTTCAAATTTATCTTTGTCTCCATTCTCATCTATGGTCATGAGTCTTGCGATCGCGGATACAAGCAGCCGATATGAGATTCCTGAGAGGTGTGACAAGGATTACCCTACTACATTGAGTTCACATCAGCACAATAAGGGAGTCTTTAGGTGTTCTGCCGCTACTTCTTCGCATTGAGAGATCTCAGTTGGTTTGGTATGGCCACGTGATAACGGATGCCGCAAATTGATCTTCTAGGCAGTTGCTATTTTCCAAGTCGGTGGGTAAGAGACCAAGTGGTCGGCCTAGAACTACATGGAGAATTTGGGTTCGAGTCACGTGGGCATACCACTGAGGACATGCGCCTGATGGCGGAAGATCGCGAGCGCTGGAGGTTTTTCATAGGGTGCTGCTCCCGCGACTCTAACGGATAAGTGGGTTTAAAAAGTAAGTATTAATCTAGGATATTTTGTTGAAGTGTAGTGAAAATGAAAAATTTTATGTCAAAAATGCAACATATGCGGAAAGCTTTCCTGCATTACTGCCTTTTAAAGAAAACTTCTGCTGAAAGTCACTGTTTGTTTGCGGAAGCTTTTGGTGGACATGCTGTAGTTGAAAGACAGCAGTGGTTCAGACAATTCAAAATAATAATTTTGACATGGAAGACAAAGAGCGTGAAGGTGCATCAAAATATTTTGAAGATGCAGATTTGGAACCACTATTGGATGAAGATCCATGCCAAAAAATTTACTGTGGCGGACCATACGGACGCCACAATTCAAACTGGAATCTATAGGAATGCATGCAGCGATCTTGCTACTCATAAACGATAAAATTTCATCTATATTTCGTCGTAGCTGAAATTTTCTTTATCAGTAAGAGAGGTATCGGACTCTGGTTCAAACATGTAGAGCTGTATTAAACTTTTTCTCCATCTTTCAAATTTTTATACAGCTTTTTAGCAGGCCAGCTGCAATAGGAAAACCACGCTTGGTGATCCGACCGTTGAATGCGCATGAAAGAGTACTTAATAATTTCCAAGTTTTAGAGATTGTTATCGATCTATTATCGAAACAAATTATACATTTCAAAAGATTGTATAAAGTTTAAGATTGCTAAAGTTTATACTGAATTCATATTTGGCTGGACTTTCCCTTTAAGGCATGAGTCCCATTGGTGCACTAATCTGTAGATTCCCATCTGGTGAAATCCCTGCAGCTGTTGGCATAACAGCAAACTCTACGAACGGATTGTCTACCACGAACACTATTTTCCAGCTTAAACTATTAGAAAGAAGCAAACAGCTAATATAGACGCTTCACTAGTACTTATACAATGCATATAAACAACTGCTTTACGTTGTCTAGGCGATGCCTTCGCGGCTGCGCAGTCCAAACGAGTTTCTATTGAACAATTCTCGTACGATATAAATTTGTAACGTCGAATATTTGCATTCCGAAATTTCAAGCAAAGCTAAAATGTTCTTGTCTGGAAGATTAGAAATAAGATTTGGAAGTTCATGTACGAGAAACAATTGTTTTCTTATTAGACAAGATTACATAAAAACTTCGAGATGCTGTGATGGAAAATTGTAAAAATCTGATTAGATAGCAAGCTTTCTAGAAGAATGAAAGCAATATACGAAATGAAAAAATTCTGAACATAATAGGGGCCAAGGAAATGGAAAAGGAAGCAATATTAAAGTGCCTGTTGTCTTCATTTAGTGTAATATCCTGTTTTCCATTGATTTCACTTCCTCCTCATTTTCTGATTCTCATTCCGGTCGCCGTTTGCGAACGGATGCGGTTGCTTCTGCTGCGCATCCGCAAGTGACATTTCACATTTCCTTCGCAGGGCGACGGCGGGTGTCGCACCCTCGCCTAATTGTTTCGCCGAACCCCCTTGTGAATGTTGATGGTGGAGATTATGATATTTTCCAAAGACCTTTTGGGAGGATATTGAGCGGGGATCATGTGGAAAGAGAAGATGTATTGGCGTTGCCGCG
Source organism: Rhysida immarginata (assembly GCA_023313115.1). Classification (NCBI taxonomy): domain Eukaryota; kingdom Metazoa; phylum Arthropoda; class Chilopoda; order Scolopendromorpha; family Scolopendridae; genus Rhysida; species Rhysida immarginata. Next base: position 236,299 of record JAHWFO010056023.1, read on the forward strand.
GGTAGCCCGATGCATAATCCCCGCCCTCGTTATTTTTCGATATTAGAAATGAGTTATGCAAAAGATTGAATTAAACCCCCCTCGAAACCGCCGAAGGTTAAGCTGTTAGGTGTTTCTAATTGAACATGACTGTCTGTGATTTTAAATCACTGGCTCTGTATGAAATTGATTTGCAAAACCATGCGGCGATGTGGTTTTCAAATATAGGACTCCAATTTCTTGATGAAATTCATACGGACAATTAAGTTATCTCCATCAGTTTCATTTCCAATATCGTTTGGCTCCGACACGATATTTAATATGAAATATGTGATATGGTTCTGTTTTAATTTCGTCGTTGTTAATAAATCTCAATATTCAGCGATCCTTCATTATAATTGAATTTAATCAAATTATTTAGATCGTGAAAGACAAAAAGATCTTGGAGATAAATCTCTCTGTCCGAGTTCTCGTTAATTTTTTTCCCATTTACAGATAATTATTTTTATTTTAGCCCGATCGAGAACGGTCATGTCTCTTATCTTCGTCTTTATACGGTATAAAGCCAGACTCTTCTTGGCATCGTACCAAAATTTGGACATCATCCGTGGAAAATTCACTTCTACCCCTTCCTAGAAAAGTTAGTCGGAATGGCGCCCGATCACGAACCGCAAACTTATTATTTAAGACTATCCTCGCTTGTGTAGTCTACGACATAAATTGGAACTGTCACCTCGCTCGATGTATTTATAGAGTTGAGTGCAGTTTGAAGAAAGGGAAACAGTCGAAAATTTGAGTGTAAAATTGCAATTTCGCTTTTTATGGCTCGATTGAAGGCGATGTCTCCATGTAATAAATGTTCTTTGGAATTTTATTATGGTGAAGCATGTTATATTATTGAAAAATAATAATATTACAAAAAATTTGATGTTGTTACCGAATTGATAAAGAATGTGGTTTATAACACGAAATGTGCCGAAAGACGATAGAATGTTGAAATTAGGCTCTGACTTCTTCAATCACAACCATCTATAGGAGCTCATTCATAAGTTTTTAAGTTGCTTTGCATAGCATGTACTATAGTCAGTTTGCATATTCGGTTTGTAACTTTAAAATATAGATCCATAATAGTCATTTTAGACAAGTTTGAATACAATCCAATAACGTTTTACAACCCTCCTACAACGCGGATTCTCACAACGCGGTTTCCATATAACGCGGAAGAAAAAATTGCGACAGTCCTCCTATTATGATGCTCTTATAACATAGTTTCTATATTAGCTGTACTGTGGTATAGCTTAATCAGATTAACTATAAGCAGCCTCTCTATAGCATGGATTTTTTATTACAGTCTTATGTTCTAAATAGTGGAGAATTCTCCTGTTTTTTGTCATGCACGGGTATAAGCAGGTTGACGATATTATGGACGTCACATGTTCGCATAATGTTTTTTTTTCAAACTGCCGATATAACTGTTTCCAAATTAAACGGTTTCCATATGATGCGGTAAGAATGAGTCGCTTTGTTGAGGGTTTGTTGTATTGCTGTTTGCTTTCTCCAGGTATAATAGTCTCTTAGGCAATAGGTTCGGTTTCCATAAATTTCTGCGCTATAATTTCCACAGTTTAGAAATAAGCAGGAATTTCCAAAGCATCACACTGAACTCAAGGATATTCCTTAAATTACTTTTAGTGCTAAACTACAAGCCAAAATCTGTGGAGACAACGCTAAAGATGTTAAATGAGGAAACCACCAATTCACTCAACAAAAAAAATAGGATACTGATGTGGTTGGAGTGCACTTGACCAATGTATAGTCTATTCCAAAAGCGTTTTCATTTGCTTGTAAGGAGTTGAGCTAACCGAAGTAATTACTTTTATTATTCTTTTTTTATAATTTGCTTCGTTACTACTAATTTTTGTTTTGTTTCAGTCAGGTATATGATCCTGATTACGGCAGTAGTTTACTAGGTGGTTGTTTTTATTTTTACACTGACAAGGGAACCCCACATAGCCTTTTTTTGCGCGCAAGCACACCGTGGAAGCGATAGCGTTGCGCGGCAGTGAAGCGCTCCGGAAGTACTAACATGGCGGAAAGAGGGGAAGCGAACTTGTTAGTGGCGATCGCCAAAGAATTGCAGTTAGAGCACTGTTATTAAGCATAAAATCTTAATTTTGCTGTACAATTATTCGTCTCGAAATAATTTATAAGATGAGTTAGGCATCCATGAATACTATTTTTATTTAAAATTATAAAGCACCGCGATACTAACCCCCTCACCAACGCAAAGTATTACTCGACGTTGCACATGAAGCCAGCCCCGTGTTTGATTACCGAATTACTTAATAAAATGAAATAATAAATTAAGGAAATGGTTATTAATTACTATAGATATTTTGTACTGGAAGGCAATTAGCTAATTGTAATAATCTATTTTTAAAGATTAAGTTTGTTTAGAAATCCATTCAATTGCCATCTGCTGCTGTCTATTTCATCTGAAGTGGATTCGTGCTTATTGTTGTGAGTAGTGGAAGAAAGAAGTTCCGTTAAGCGCATTAATACATCGCTTTAACAATGGAGTCCTTGTATGACTATGTGTGCTCAATTTTTTTTCTTTTTCCTGGTTTATTTTGAAATAAACAAAATTTCGCACTCTCTTATTTTGCAAGCATCTATTGTAGCTTCAATTGAATAATATATTTCAATTTGGTGGAAATCAGTTCGAGGGATTCCCTTGTGAGTGGCCAATTTATTAGGAACACCCACCTAATAAATTTGCCGTAGCGTGGATTCAATTAGCCGCAGGAAGTATTGTTCCGTGATGTTTGTCCATGCGGATACAATAGATGCTCCCAATTGATGCTTATTGGATAATGGTGGTTCCATGCCTCGAATAACCCGTTCCAGCTCATCCCAAAGATGTTCGATTGGGTTCAAATCCGGGGTCACCAGAGGTGTAAGTTGAATACGTTATCGTGATCCTGGAACCATTCCATGACGATATGAGCCTTGTGACACGGAGCATTTTCCTGCTGAAAGTATCCTTCCGATGGGGGAAGTACTGAAGCCATGAAGGGACGAATGTGGTCGGCAAGAATGTTCAGATAGTCCTGACCATTAAGGCGTTGTTCTACCTGTATGAACTGACCGAGAATATGCCAGGAAAACATTGCCCACACCATTACAGAGCCTTCTTCAGCCTGAACAGTGGAAACCATCTCCTTGGTGCAATAGGAAACGGCATTCATTTGTCCAGCAGACCTTCTTCCAGTCGTCGACGGTCCAATGTTGGTGATCACGGGCAAATTGGAGACGCTTTTTGCGGTTTTAGGTGGAGATCAAAGGCACCCGGACTAGCCGTCGGCTGTTGTAGCCCATCCTTGCCAATGTACGGCTTGTAATAAGTTCAGAGATGTTATTTTGCGGTCCAGTGTTGTACTCCACTGTTAGTTGACGAGTCGTGATGTTTCTATTCGCACGAACAAGCATTCCCATCCTACGCTTGCTCCTACGTTTGCGACCAGTAAACTCTGGCTGGTTGTTTTTTGATTGTTTAACCAGTCCTAGCAAACTCTTGAAATGGTTGTTCGGGAAAAGCCTAGAAGACGTGCGGTTTCGGATATACTCAGTCCACCTCGCCGAGCACCAACTATCGTCCCGCGCTCGAAGTTGCTCAGATCCTTTGTTTTCCCCATGGTGACGGTCAAACCACTTACAGTTGACATGTGTGTTCTCGCTTTAAAATGGTGTCGACTGTCACGCGACCAACTAATAGATAGTAATTGCTATGCCAACGGATTTGCATAGTCATGGGTGTTCCTAATAAGCTGGCCACTCCGTGTATATTGTTTCTCTATGGTTATTAGATTCCAATTGCAGCTTACTTTATTCAAATAAGATAAATTACTTAAAAAGCTTCCAAAATGTTGAACTCTACACCACCCTGTATATACTTCATTTGCTACACGATCCTTATATTTATATGGAAAGAAGCATTGTTTTAGACGTATAAAATGGATAAGTTAATGTTATTTAGTTATCTTTAAATAACCCTGAAGGCGATATACCGGAATTGCACTAAATGAATTAAAATAACTAACAAAAAACTTAGGAATATTATTATTTCTTGTTTTTGTCCCATCTGAATTGGCTAAGCATTTGTAAGCAATTTTTCTGAGGACATAGTTAACGGTTGCCATAAAGAGGAAATGATAACTTTGATAAATTTGCTTTTCCAGAAAGTGACAAGAAATTTATGTTGGTCAGGATTCCGGCAAAATTTTAATATAATTCTATTTCTGTTCTGTCATTCACATAAATGAGGCGTCCATATATTTATTTTTGCGCCGCTGATTATATATGGCTTCAACATGACATGTAATTCCAACTTTTTTCAAAAGTCAGTTAGCAAGGGATAATAGATGTTGCTCGTCCACGATTCTCGAAGTTAATCACGTTTAAATCTCTCGTCCTATTTTTAATATCCTGCGTTTGTTAAATTCAAACGTTTCTCGCCCATTCTTGACAAATTGAATTGTCACACTACTTTAAAGCGTTCAGACATTAAGCGAAAGAAATATGGCGAGTGTATGTGACGCCATATTTCATCGGCCGTGACGAGGCTAAGTTTTTAATTTTTTTCCTTTCTTCTATATTATGCAAAGTTTCCTTTATTCGAAGCGGTGTAAATAAAAAAAACATGTACACACACAAAAAACGGAAAGAAAAGTTGGAGGAAAAAAAAGAATGAGAAATGGTCGTAAAACTTGCCAAAGAAAAGGTTAACTGAATGGAAATCGGTCATCCATATGGTACCGTGAATTTCAATTTAGGACAAAGGGGGAAAACCCATTTGCTGGAGAAAACTTTTAAAAGCTAAATTCGATAAAGGAATATTTATATTTAAAATGAAATTGCGAAATCATCTTTTGTGTTTGTGAATTCGTAATTTGATGTGTGAAAGCTTTTAAGAAAAATATGCGCAAATCGATGTTCTGCAAGTAGGAGGCTAGCACGTTCTAAGTAGATAGGATAGATTTCTGCACCCTGGAGTTTGACTATGAATAGCACCTGAACTCCTTAGCAGAAATGGTTCTCTCCTATATAATTTGTATCCTTAAACGTATTCCTTTGAGAAGAATTTTAAGGAAATTATTTTATCATAATACAAGCGGTAAATAAGAATCTACAGTGGTGACTACTGAATTGAAGCTGGGTTGCAATACAATTAAGGCATGCCCAAATGAATGTCAAATGTATGGACAGGATGCCTTATCGACAAGAAAAGCTCAGTTTTGGGTTTCAAAGTTCCAGGATGGAGATGAATCCTCGAAGTTAATCTATTGATCATTGTAGCCAGAGCACTCTGTGACAATAGGGAACTGTGCGTAACCATCTCGTGCGCTGTCAGCAGCGAATAAAGTCCAAGGCTTGACCGCTTGTTCTTCCTTGCTTCAATGTTATCTCAGAGAGCTATTGCGATGAAAAATAGGTCCTCTTTAATAATATTCAAAGCTTCTACCAGGGTAACCTCCTAGGAAGATCACAAAGTAGGACCCACACAAAAAAGAAAACGTTGCTGATTGTTTTCTGCACAGAAATTTGAGGTTTTCTGGAGTAGTGAATTTTGAGGTCTTAGAGCACTTGATTGCTGTGATGTCCTCCAATGAACTCATAAGAAACTCGTCCAACAACCACCTGCAAGGACAATGTAAGATTGCACACAGCTTCACAGACCCGTTCAAAGATTATGCATCTTGGTGTAAGCTTTTCCTCATCCTTCATTCTCAACTGAATCTCTCCCACCACAGATTATCACCTGTTGCATTGGATAGTCATATGCGCAAACAACAGTTGCAAGACTTTTTTCACCTCCAAAAACCATAGATTGAGGATTTTGACATTGAGTTTACACGTAACACGTTGGCGACATACAAGGTCTTTATAATTAAAGTTCCATGTTGACATGGCCATAAAAAAACACTACTGGACCAAAAGCTATAATACTTGGTAATATTATACAAGAGGGCATGGGAAGTTCATACCCACCAAAAAAAATTAGTTCAAAAGGTCACCACCACAAAGTGCAAAAACGAGTTTGCTATCCTGAAAGCTTAAGTAAAATTTTAAGTAGAGAACTTTTTTTTTCTGTAAATAGATTCCAATACTGTAAATAAATTATTAAAAGTTGGCTTCTCAAATTACCTTTCATTCACCACGCCCATTCTCTTAACGGTCAACGGTGTGAGCTGTTTTTCGAAATCCTCTTTAATTCCCATTAGGTTTTACACTGAGACCCATCAACGTCGTCATTAGTTTGGGGGTTCATCTGTTCTCAATTTTCTGCTCAAGTGAGGAGATGGGGTTCTTCAAATCCTCCCTCACGCGTGGACAAACAGGTTTTTCTTCACCTTCCACACGAGTAAGAATCGATTGCATTTATCTCTATGGGCTTGAATTACAGAAACGCGGTCTTTCAGTCGACTCCATGAAAAGATAAAAGATATAAGAGTCGACTGGAAACATTCTTAAATGATATCTTTAATGTTTAGGTGAATTTTTTTATGATATTGTTGCTTTGTTTTCAGTTTTGGGAGAAAATTGGAACACTAATCCGCCAACGTGCTAGGAATGTTGAGTAAATCTGATTTCTTGTTTAAGGGGCTGCTTTTCAGCGTTGTTGTTATGTAGGTTTGTTCATACGAGGGTTGCTCAGAAAGTAATGCGCCACGCATTTTTCTCAGCTATAAAAATAAAGTGAAATATTTAAAGCTTCAATTTGAAGTTTCCTGCGTTTATTTGCGGAATTGCACGGCATTCAGACAAATAGCGCGCTGAAGTAATCTGTTAAAATGGCGTGTTTGAACGACTCGGTTTACAAATAACAAACTGGAATTCAGTGTTTGGTTGCGGATAATGCAATTATGATAAACATTCAAAAATATTTGTGTGCTGTATATGTATGTCGAAAGTAGCATGGTTGTCGGCTGGACTGAAAATTAAAGCTTCAGGAAGCGGAGAGGGTTAAGAGCAGATATAGGCAAGGCATTCACTTGTTAAATTGATGGGGATTATATGAAAAGTGTTATGTACAGGAAATATTAGTATTTTGAGTAATTTTATATATTTTGTGTAAATACTTTCCAAAAAAATTAAGGGCATTGCTTTTGCCGTAGCTCTCAGATAAGCGGAGACGATTTTCATGCTTTTTTTTCCCCTTAGTAAATTTAACAGTCCACGCGCTGCTAAGCAAAACCTGTCGAAAATTTGCTTGTTTTCTACTTAATCACAATCGCCATTTTCTGAAATATGTCTGGCCGATCGGAAATGAGCTACACTCATTATTGTAAACGAATGCGCGGAACGAGGATTTACTGTTATCACCAAGGTTATCAACAAGTCTGAGCGGCTGGCTCCTTCGGAATTGCTTAGTTCGGAAAAATATGACGAGAAGCAGATCCCAGCTGGCACTAACGCGAACCTATTGAAGAAAATTAGCACAGGTGACCAAGAAAACCAGCATTCAACAAATCTTTCAAGAAAGAAGGGAGTATCCATAAGAACAGTCGGATGTAAAAATACATGAAAATATTATGGGGCGTTCATATTTGATCTGGACTTTATTTTTTGTAAATTTCATTGTTGTAAAAATCTGAAAAACAAATTAGCTGATTCATGTCCGAGAATTGGCTTCAATACTGAACATCAGCGCTGGCAGTAGACCATCATCCACGATAAGCTGAAATTCAACAAGATCTATGCCGGATGGGCCCCTAACAATCTCCGAGAATCACAAAATCACCTGAGCGGAAATCTGTTCCATGCTGCTGCAGAGATATGACAGGGAAGGTGACAGCTTTCTATGGCGTTTTGTGACCACCAACGAGATATGGATTCATCACCATACTCCTGAAAGCAAGAGTGCGAGCATGGAGTGGTGACACACTGACTCGCCACGAACCAAGAAATTCAAGATGACACGGTCGGCAACAAAAATGATGGCGACTATATTCTGGGACATTAAGGGTATCATTCATGTCGATTTTCTGGAAGAACGTCGAACCATAAATGCATCCTACTACAGTGACATTTTGAGGACGTCCCTGAAGCCGGCGTAAGGAAAACACGACCAGGACTCTTTACCAGTCGTGTTTGTTTTCTGCAAGACAATGCCAGACCACACATCCATACTGACTATGGACACACTGATGGAACTCGAATGGGACTTCTTAACACATCTTCCATACAGCTCGGATCTCTCCCCTTGCGACTATCACCTTTTTGGACTTTTAAAAGAGTTCTTGGGAGGGCAGAGGTTCGACTCCAAAGAGGAAATGGAAAAAAATATGTAGAGAAGCAAGGAGAGTTCTTTGAGAACTGGTGTGTGTGTGTGTGTGTGTGTGTGTGTGTGTGTGTGTGTGTGTGTGTTTATTTGTGTTTGTGTATGTTTTTTTAGTTTTCTGATTTTTATAAAAAATAAAGTCCAGATCAAATTTGAACGCCCCTCGTATATAAAACCCTCGTAATAACGATAAAAAAGGCCAGACTGGGTCGATCACTACGAATACTTGGTGTAAATTCAGGCTCAAAGCTTTGCAAGAAACATTGAGATGTATGCACTGAATAAAGCGAAAAAATTCAAGTTCATTCTGAATGCCACAACGGTGCTCTTCGACCGACAACAAAGTACTTCTGTACAAGACGATTATTCGTATCATCCTCCTCTATGGCATGCTTTCGTTGACGGCCATATGTGGAACGAGATTCAATCGTGGTTCAATTGTTTCAGACTGCTACTCCGAGAACAAGTAGATAGGCGAATGGTATGGAAATGAAACACTGGCAATTTTTTTCGGGACCTTCTGGAGAAAACTGAGTGTCTTAACGATTTATGCGGCGGGTATTTTGAAGCACTCACTAGATAGTAAGTGGTATAAGAAGTATCGGAAGCCGAGTACGTTTAAAATGTCCAATCATATATTTATGCCTTCAGTGGATACTCACAAACGGGAAGAACGTAAGCCCTGAATTTGTGTAATCCCCTTCGCTTTAGTTCCTGTAAAAGACACAAATGGTATATGGATTATTGAGAAAAGGCCTTGGAAGGGGACGACCGAAAATTGTAGGACTCTGGAGAATTTGTAAGGAGACGTGGTTCAGAATTCTTCACGAATAACTAAGCTAGAGTTTTTATGCAATTAATGCTACGATGCAAAGCCATTGTTCGGAAGCGCGGCCATCATATCGTGCATGATAGACGTTGGCGCAGCGGGATGGAAAACGCTACCAAAGTGGAGACGATTTTATCTACTTCAAGTATGTACGATTAATTCTACTGCACCTTTTTCCTTTTCTTCCTCCAGAGATATTACCTGGAATTTGTTTTTGAGAGTATTTAATCCGAAACTGAAAACAGAAATGTTGTATAACCCATCAAGTTAGAAGTAAAGTTTTATTTAAAAAGCGAGAGTAACATTGAAGGATCAAATGTTCATCAAGGGTACAAAAACTCGTTCGATGGGCACTTAAGTAAAAAAAAAAAAAAAATGAAAAAAATGTTTCGGGGCAGTTCTCAATGGGTCGTCTTTTTTTCTCGCGTATTCTTCTTCGGATGTCCCTTGAAAAAGCTTCCAAAATTACTCTACTAACTTTGTCTCGTTCCATTTTAGAAATACCTTTATGAAAAGTTTTACCATGCTGATCAGATAAGACTCCAGGTTTTGAAGGGATGAAATTAGGTAGGAATGCAGGCAGAGGGTTTAAAGAGATATATCCCATCCCAATGCTTGATACCCGTTCAGCAACTCTTCCACAATCCCGCAGTAGCTGAGTGATCGTTTGTTGCATAAAACGTTTTTGCGCACATTTCCAAATGCTATCCACGCTCGTTTTTCTGTTCTATTTCATTTTTCGGGAAAGTGTGGATTTGAGAACCAATAAATATTCTTCTATTTTTTGCGTCATTCATTGATGGAATATTTCCTTTAGGTAGCCAAAACTTCTTTCCTTGTCCATCGCTTTCACAAAGTCAAGATTTGGTTGGAAATCCAAGCAAGATAAATGATATGCTTGAATTTTCAGAAAAATAAATTTTTCTTGATATAGAATGAGTTTTGCTGAAAAACTATGGGCGACAGAACTTTTTGGGTTTAATATTCGTATTCAGCACACATAAAAGCTTAAAGAACCACATTTTTATGGATGGAAGACTTTCACGTAATGTTCAATAGTGAAATCTTAGAAAATAGCGACTTTAATTCTACTAAATTTTAGAAATTTATTTAAAGCTCATTATACAAGGGAAACGTGAATAAATTTAATAAGAGACTTCTGCAGGAAAACGCGAAATATTCACTTCAGAATACAAACACGTGCCTTCGGCGTTACTGACATTGAAATATGAGTAATAAATATCGTAATGGAAAAGCCGATATATCTGCTTATTTTCAGAAGCCATCATTGAAATTCATTTAATCACGCTCTGAACCGAATCACTGGATATACCTTGTGTCATTAGCGTAGTCAAAGTAATTTACGACATTGAACGGATTTGAGGGGAATGCTTTTATAATTTTATTACATTTTTGGATGTTCTAACTATTTTCAGTATTTTATTTCTGGGTAAAAATAAAGATCGTTTGTGTCCTTTTTATTGAAATGATGACGAATGTCTAAAAAAACTGCCAAAAAAGCTGAAAATGGCAAACAACCTAACGGCGATAGATAATACACGTTATTTACGTAAATATTTATTAAATTCAAGTTAAATAGATATAAAGTGCTTATACTGTGTGTCCATAATTAAAGGACCCTATTACAAAGTTGCCTACAGGCGATACCATTTATCAGAAAGTGTGAAATTTTGCGTAGGACGTAATGAAGGGATGGGAATTTGTTTCAGCGGAAAAAAAAAACATTAGTTACGAATTCCGCCACCAGAGGGCGTTTTAATAACTAATTACACATTTGGCCACCCGTGTGCAATAGTTCAACAAGTTCAACATTTGTAAAACACAACAAATTACAACATTGCATGTTCAACGTGATGGCCATCGTTTTCAGATACTATCTGAAATCGCAAGATGGCATGGTCCACAGCTGGCTGAAGTGTGGCGTACTGACAATGATCCTGTTTCTTCAAATTTCAATATTATTTCTGCATCCCCTTCAAAGTCCGAAATTTCCGTAGAGCAGCTATTACGGAATTATTGTTTTGGTAAAACAATTTCACTAACAACGCGCGATCTCGTAAACGTAACGTCATTGTGAACGGCATATATTGAACACAGGTAACGAAATTCGTAACTCATTTTATTTTTCGCTGAAACAAATTCCCATCCCTTCATTACGTCCTCCTCAAAATTTCACACTTTTCTGATGACTGGTTTCGCCTGTAGGCAGCTTTGCAATAGGGTCCTTTAATTACGGACATCCTGTATATTTAATTATAGAGAGCAGCAATAAGAAGTTCAAGATGAGACCGTTTATTTTTTCAATATGCGATAAGCTGAAAATGGCTCTTAACCTCCCACCTTGTTTTTAAATTCATAGATTGAAGTTAAAAATAGTTGTAACATTCATCGAATGCAGAAATTTGCGACTAAAATTCCAATCGTATCTACAAGCAAATTGAAAATTGTTGAAGAAAATTCTTTGTTAAATTCTTTGCTGCATAAAAAATCGGGTTCTGTGATAAAGAGAGCATTGCATTGGAAACCCGTAAACATTGTCATAAATTCAGGCTGGATATTTAGAAATAGGAATTTTTAATCGTAATTTCTATTGATTCTAATTACCAATAGAAAAGGCAAATATGAAAGAAAATCTGCAATTTTCTAAGATTTTGACACTAAATTCTTATCAACGAGATCTCTTTATTAACGTTAAAGAAGATAGATTGGTGAAATTTTAATCACTTGCTACATTGAGATGATTATATAGGAAATGTTATTGTCGAGGCGTCTTTGAAATGATGTGTAGTGCGCATTAGAGTGACATTGTCTCGCTGCGACTCCATTTCCACAACCTCAGCTGACATCACGTACTCGAGTCAACTGCTGTCACCGGAAAAGCAAAAGGGGAAACGAGGAATCTTCATAAATTGCTGTCATTTCCTAACCATTCAAGTCGTTTTGGTCTTTCTTGTCACTTTGGTTCGTCCACTTTAACGCTGCCGTTGACATTCGTCATCCGAGGTAAATAATGGCTTTAGCACTTCACTGAAACGAAAGACTTTTGCGAAATTATAAGCCAGAAGAGCGGCGCTGGATTTAACTATCAAGAAAGAAGGGGAGAAAAGTTATGATACGTCGGAATTACATGGTCTTTTCAAAAAGATTTTTAAAGCGTCCCTACCGAAATGCGCAGTTCTGTTTGTTATATTGAGCTGAGGTTTGTAAAGGAACATATAAGTAATTTATATGGTTAAATCCTTTAGTTTCATACTGAAACTTTTGACCATTATCTCAAATGGTATATGCGATAAACTTTTTCCCTGATGTTGTCATTAAGGAACAGTCAAATTAGCTGCTTAATAAGCAAATGTGGGGCTGATTGAATAGGGTCCATCAGGCTTCTTATATTTATCAGTGTATTATCTTTGCAATCTGTTGAGGTAGAGTGAGTTTCTTTAGAAGCATGGCTTTAGTCCTGCTCGATTGAGTTTACAATCTAAACACTGTTCGATTGTCGATTGTCTTTCTAAAATTTGACGAGGAAGTAGGATTTGCCTTCCAAATATTTGTTAATTGTTGTTTTCCTGTTTGCCTAGTAGTTAAACATTATCCACAGCTTTTGGTACGCTTTCGAAGTTTATATATCTATACAGAGCATTCAAATATTGTTCTTTCACCACAGATTCTTTCTCTGTAACTAAAATATCAATTACAGAGATTGAAACGTACAGGTCTTTAGCCATAACAAATTAACAAGAAGTTAAAAGTTACGAAATCCTTCTGTTCTTTGGCTTCATCTGTTTACCCCTGAAGATGATGTAAATGGAAACGTGTCGGTAATTAAAACTCTACCTTATTGCCTAACCAACAATGTTATGTTATGTTTTTATTTTTAATTTTAACAATCATGATTTAATTTGATATTGGAGTATAATCGTTTTCATGGGCTAAAATGGGCGGTTGTATGAAATTCTCGGTTATGTTTATTGCCGTTCTTAGTAGTTGCCTCAAACTGTTTTTTAACATTGTTCGATTTAATTTTTGGAAAAAAAAGATAATTACTATTTTTTGATTCTCTGCCCTAGATAAAAATATTCTCTAAGACGATTTTCAAAAAGTTAATATGTTGATTCCCGACGATTTGTTAACTGCTTTCCATTAATTTTCTCTATATGGAGTTCATATACGGAAAACCTGGTTCATGTTTCTAATTTGGTAGGCAAAGAAAATTTTCAACTCGAAGACAAAGGGAAAATGAATTTTGGGTCATTGCTTCTTAGACGATGGCCAAACAGCTTCGTTCAAGCCTCAAGGCAATTTTAGAACCTTCGATCCAAGATTGGGGAACCTAATAAAAAAAATCCAAGGTTTTGCTTGTAGAATATTAATATCGGCTACAGGGTTGGAATAAATAATAGACTTCAGATAACCCTGAAGAAAAAAATTAGAGGAATTCAAATAAAATGATCGAACAGAAAGCCATTCCATTAGCTTAAATCAAAGAATCGATCTCTAGAAATCCAGATTTAGTATCCAACAACTCCCTCCATGTATATAACTTGTAGTTTAATAACAGTATGTAACAAAATAATGGGTTTCTACAGTTGAAGAGAAAGGAAGTTAATATAAAGACAGTTCGACACCGGAAAGAGCATTAAAATTCTGTTAAATGTTTGCAAGGGGCCTGTTCCGGAATCTATTTATTTATTGTATATCTTGGGTTTTAGCTTTTGTATTTCCATTAGCAGAATTATCTCCCAGTTTTGAGGTGAGTTCTATATAGGGTGAGCACAAAGTCTTTCCCTGATAAAGAAAATTAATAAAAAAAAAACTATCAGAAAGATACATACGTTTTTTATACCGTGTGTCTCAAAAGTCGCGTGCCAAATGGTTGCTTTGATTTTGTAGGTGAAATAGTGAAATAGAGGAATGATGGTCATATCCGAACAACGTGTAGAGCTAATACTTTTATGTGGAGATCGCCACAGAGCATCTCGAGAAGCTGCAGACGAATTTCATCGCCGGCACCCTGATATTCCCTAGCCCTCTCATCAAACTGTGGACAGATTGTTGAAGAAAATTTGGATCGTGTGAGATGCTGTCTTCGAGTGCATGTTGCACATTTTGAATATGAACGATAAGCTTGCGAAACCGTGTGAACATAAAGCCAACATTCATAAACTTTTCATATAGCACGCGACTTTTGAGACACACGGTAGATCTTTGTCTCAAAAGGTTTTTACTTCATATAGTTAGTACACTTCAACATGTGCACTTTTCGTAGCTCTGAGAACACCTAGACGATATTCAATTCCTCGCCACTTATTCGCCATTATATCTTATTACTGTGAATATCGCCACCGTTATTCTTGCCTTTAATGTGTTCACATCAGGGACGGAGCAGCAAACACGTTATTCTTAACATATTCCCACAGGAAAAAGTCTAAGCGTGTTATATCCAGAGAACTTGGTGGGTCATCCTGTAGAACCATGTCTTCCAAACCATCGGTTGGGAAACGTTGAATCGAGGCATTCACGAACTGATAATGCCCAATGCGGCGGGGCACTTCCTGTTGATAAATTACCCATCGTTGGTACTTCTCTAATTGAGGCGCTACATAGTACTACAGCATATCCAAACAAACAGGATCTGAATTGAGGATTTAGTAAAAAAAAAAAAAAAAGAAGGGTCTAATAACCTTACCATGCATTAGGCCACACCAAACGTTAACTTTTGGACTGTCCCTTTCATGTTCGACCACAATTTGCGTATTTTTAAAGCTCCATATGCGAACGTTGTGTTTATTCACCTTCCCGGATACATGAAAAGTGGCCTCATCCGAAAAACACACAAGTTGAAGATAATTATTATTGTCATCAATGCGGTCGAGAATCTCCCTAGTATAGGCTTGACGTCGAGGGCGATCGTTTGGTTGCAAGGCTTAAACGATTTGCACTTTATAAGCACGCAGTCGAGCCTCTTTAGTAGAACTTTAACCATTGTACAAGTTGATTTGCGAAAACTTCGTTGAAAAGCTTGACGGATAGCTTACGTCGCACAGTGGAATATTTGACACTAAAAGCTGGTCATAACTGTTTTTTTCCTATTTTTGTGACAATCGCGATTGTAAGTAACTGATACGAAAAAAACCGTTATTATGTCTTGTATGAAAGAATGGTATTTTATTATATTCTATTGTATTATGGAATTTAATATGAGTCCTTAGGACCATGAAATTTTACAAAAAAAGAAACAAATTTAAACTTTACAAGAAATAACTGTTCGCGCGCAGTTTAAAAAAATTCATAAAAAATAAAACGCTGAACTTCCGCTACATTTTTCTTTTCAGCTAACATGTTAAGATGCTATATAACAAAATTCCGTTTCATTTTCTGCTCGGACAAACCCGGAAACATAACAAAAACACTAATTTGTAAAATTTATTGACTGAATTTTTTTTTCACTTCAAATTACACCTCAAAGAAGACAAAAAAAAAATGATTCCTAGGACATTATAACAAGTGAATAATACAGTACACATTTCCCAACATGTCCCATTATGAAAATTTTTCCTAAAGACAGAATTACTCCACTTAGTCGTCGATTAAAATTATGCGGTTTTTAGAGCGCCGAGATTTGCAACGTGCAACGAAAAATAAGACTGGCAAAACAATTGAACCAGGTACAATAACGTCTTAAAGAGCTAATATTTCATGTACCATCTATTGTACTGTACCCTCATGTCATTACAATTGTTGAATTGTGAATTCAAGAAATCAAGGTTATGGCCAGCTTTTAGTGTCAAATACTCCACTATGCGTCGTGTCTTCACTCACATTAGGCTTACCACTTCTTGGAAGGTCAGCAACGCATCCTATCTCTATAGACTTCTCATACCAACGTTTGATGCTCTTAACATCAGGAGGGTCGCGTCCATACTCATTCCTAGATCTCCTCTGCACGCTAATCTCATGAAACACAAAACGCATCGAGCATTCTCTCTCATAGACGTCATTTTCAATATGACCGATGTTAGTGCCACTTACATCACTTCGACTCCTACCGTACCAGCAGTTTAATAACTTTTTGAGGGGAGATCATATCACAAAAAAATCTAAAAAATCAAAAAACATCAAAAAATCGTATGTATATCTGCCTGACATAGCCTTTATTTGTTAATTTTCTTTATCAGGGAAAGACTTTGTATTCACCCTGTATATTTTCTACTCTTAAGAATAGCTTTAGTCTCAGTTTTACCGTTGAGAATGAAGACAGAGCCGACAGTTGTAAATTCTTAATTGGCTCTCACACCGATTTCATCACGTGGAGGGATATCAGTTTGGCATGATATAATTCATATTTTGGTCAAGACTGTTCATAATACAATCAATAGGTTAATCAAAATTATGCACTAAATGGACGAATATTTCGACGAAAAATAGAATGATTTACGGAGACTACATAACCTTTTAACCAGTTAAATTTATACGTATTTGCATGCATTAGTTTCGGAGATACTAATAAATTTGGCCAATCCTCTATTAATAATCTTCGCCTGTATAACAATTCGTTGTGTGCTATCTATTTGTTTATTGAACCGGAAATTAGCTTCTGAATAAAAAATTACACGAATTAAGGCGTGTCAAAATATATCCTACTTCACTTCCAATTGGATCTCTGATATTTCCATATTCATCCGCAAATCGCGTTTTTCCTCTCCCCTAAAAATCGGAATTTGCTCTCAGCTGAAGTTCTGTACTGGCTTAACTGCTTCTAAAAGGCCAATTCCAGAAAGAATTTAATTGCCGTTATGTTAATCTTGAATAAAACTTTATTTTTGTGACGTTAAAAAAATCATTAATTTTAATTAGAATCTTATCAGGAAAAGTTCTACTTCACAGATCTCTCTTTATTAATTATTAAATTCATTACATTTATACATTTTCAGCAAAAAAATTTCTGTTATTCCAGCTTCGTAAAGATTTCTTGGGCATACGCTGGATGCGTCAGTGTTTGCCTCCCGGAGGCGAGAAGGGAACACGCCACCTGATGTTCTTCCATCTTACCTTCCAGCCTTGTTATCAGCTGCACATAATGGTTCCTTGAGACCCTAATGAGACTCCGACTCTCGTGGGCAAAAGAGCCTTCGGGCAATTTATTCCCCACTTTCTCTGCATTTTAACAACTCTATTCTCCATTTAGAAAACAAAAAAACGAATTGTCTTTTCTTTTTTTTTTTTTTGCAAAAGTTGACTGCAAAAATTTTTCCGCTCCGATATGCAAAGTCCTTGGTAAGTTTGAAGCTTAAAGAGACCCATTCGCAAGTAAACCTCTCAATAGAGGCTACGGTGTCTTCTGTATTTCATTGTAGAGGTTGGTCGATTTTTAAGAAATATTTCCTCTCCCACTGAGTGTTTGATTGGACGTAAAGCTACTTTAAATCTCTGCGGGGGAAAGAATGTAGTTGACGTTGATGCTTTCCAGACGCGGGATGGTGAAAAGTAAATCTCGGACGATGGTAAATCATTAACGTTGATGAAAAGCCTATCAAAGGAGATTAGTTTAAATCTTCTCAAGGTAAAGCACCGAAGCTCTTCGTTTGCTAGTGCTTGCTGAATTTGCTACATTTTTCTCTCTTAGCTTTCAAAGATTAGTTGGGCGTTGCTCTCAATTGGTTTGTAAAAAAATTGTGAGCTGATGTAATTTTTCATGGCCTTCAAGTTTTTCTTTCGTGCTCATCAGCTTTTAAGTTCTTTCGTATTTGTTCATATAGAAGAGATTTTTTTTATAATTTGGAAATAAGTGTACAATACTCATTAATGAACAATTCGTATATCTTAATTTTTATATATCCTCCTATCTTAAGAAGCCAGATATAGTTAAAAGCGGATTGTCTACAAAGCATTAATGTATAATGCAGGCAGAGATACAATAGAGCTTCTAGCTTTTCTGGAAAGTATTAGATTCGTTATTTCGATTTAAAAAAAGAAAAGGTAAAATAAAGGGCACCTCTTCGCAGCCATAATATTCTAAAAAAGTTGGACAGATATTATACGACTATCACACAAAAAAACAAAAAAAAAACAAGCAAAGTCAATTTTCAATGGTGGTGGTAAACAAGAAATAACTTTGTTTAATATTAAATTTTCTTTTCTGTTTCATTATCAAAAAATTGTATTGCCGATAAAGCCATATTTCGCACTTTACTGTGAATGGCTTGTCCTTACGTCTCTTCTCCATTTTGAGGTCAGAAAAAATAACAAAACAGTTTAACAAGAAAATCAAAAATTATTTTATATGCTCCACCCCTCCCTGATACATGATCTTTCCGTCCAATCTTTTTAAAAATGAACTCACCCAGACGTTACTGCCGTGAAGTGATGGAATTGTGCAACACAGAGGTCTTCTCTTGAGTTCCGGACAGTAAGTAGAGGTTTCTCAAGGAAAAAAAAGTCTGAAGAAAACATAACACAGATATAAGCAATATGTTAATAACAGGAATGTTTAACAGTAGATTTAACATGACGGGATTCATAAATTGATAGTTAGGATGTGCAGATTATCTGATGTCAAGGTTAATAATCAGTAATGATTTATTAATCAAGTGGATATTTTATAACAGTTGAAAAGTCGTTATTTGGAGTCCTTATGGCAGAATTAATTTTATAATTACTTATTAAATATAAGTTAGATGCATGCATTGTTGTTACTGTTATCTTTCGTTTTAGACTTCGCTAGATTGTTTGGAATGTTACGTTTTTAACAAAAACAAATACTTCATATTGACTATGGGCCGATATGGGCGCCTTGCTTACATAGCCCAGATTTTACAAATTGGTTTCATATAGTTTTACATGAATTTCATGCATTTCTAAGTAGAATTTGAATGCATTTTTTTAGTTTAATTATACAGTGGTTAGTTAGCTGGTGGTGTTAGTAAAAAGATTAATAAAAAATAAAATTTTAAATTTTTAAAAAAATAAACTCAAAAGAAAAACCAGGTAGCTATATAGGAAATATTAAATCACCATTTTTTAAATTCATATTTTCTCCTATGGGGACTCTTAATTTTCTTAATCATTATTTGTATACTATTAAAGAACCGTGGAGCTAAGAAAAAATATTGATGGAAAGCAAATGTAGTATGTATCTTTGGTAAACAATAGGATTACCTTCTTGAAATCTGGTAAAGTATTTGGCATTGTGATTATTACAAAAATCAAACTTTTAAAAGCATCAATATCTAAATAATAAAAATATAATTTTGTAAACGTTAAAACAAATTGCCCATCTCTCATTTTAGTAAGGATTTTAGCATTCTATCATATATTCTCATTAAAGGTAAAAGATGCGTTTTATACATAGCACCCCAAAAAGTAAAACAATATTGTAAGGGAGACCCGCGTAATTTCGACTGTCGTGTAAATCGAACCAGCCTTATTTTGCACAATAGATGGCGCCAATATCCTGATTGAAAATTGATCATAGCCCTTACCTAGAAGCGTATGAAAAACACGGGTTGTATTGCTTGAGTTATTGGAGAAAATGTATCAGATTTTTTCTTTTGGAACGGTTTCATGCTGCTTTGAGGTAAGATAGTAATCATGTATGTAACTACGAGGGGATATCAAAAAGTAAGTTGCACTTCCACGGTATGGCCATTTATTACACCACCTATAGCAGCATACAATGTAGGTTCACTTTTCCACATAGTCCCCAAGAGAACCTAAACATTTATCCGAACGATCAACCAACTTTTCGATTCCGGATGCATAGAAATCTCCTCCAGCGTTTTGTAACCACACGGTGACAGCCGCTTTCACCTCCTCATCGTTTCGAAATCGTTGTCCACCGAGTTCCGTTGTGAGCTTATCAAAAAGATGAAAGTCGCATGGCGCTAAGCCGGGACTGTATGGAAGATGTTGCCAAACCTCCCACTTGAATCGCTGCAGCAGTTCGCACGTTTGGCGGGCCTTGTGAGGTGTTGCGTTATCGTGCAACAAAATCACACCGGCGCCAATTTTCCCCGGCGCTTCTCTTTAATTGCTGCTCGCACCTCAAGTTTGGAGTGGACATCCAGTTGACGCGCCATTTCTTTTAGCCCGCTAGTCACACAAAACACGACGGGAAACCACAGCAACCGTCCTATCCGACGTCTGCGCAGTTAATGTCCCTTTCTCCACTTTGCCCAAGACTGCGACACACAGCGCGCTCCTGCTGCGTGTTAGTGCAACTTACTTTTTGATCTCCCCTCGTATAAGTATCAGTGCTGTTTCATAACTATGTTTCAGGGATAGGTTAAAGAAAAGGGGTCTATGTACTTGTTAATAGGCATGGTTATAGTTGAAAGGTTTTGAAGGTTGGTCGCCATTTTTGATTTTAGAATTGTTGGCGTGTTGTGTAATTTGGACCTTAAGTACTTTGTATAAATTTTGTAAACTCTGTGGCGAGTCCTTCGATGGAAACTGGATACAATGCGAAAAATGTCTAAGCTGGGTCCGTGGACAATGCTCTCTATTACTTTTGCGATACCTGCAAATAACAATCTTACCTTTTTTCATCGTTTTAATATTTGCTGATCATTTGTATTTTTCCACAGTGCACTAATAAACGGATAAGTTAAAATAAAGTTTCTGCTATTACTCGGCCTATTGTGTAAATTGGTCCACCTGGTTCAATTTACACTACCCATTTGTTGTGCCGTGGTTTCATATTGCATATATAGAAACATTAGAAGTCCCTTTTATTGGTAAATTATAATTTATTTGAAAAAATATTCGGGCCATAAAACGTTACAACGGCTAGTCAGTCTCTTTAGTTCTTCAACAATTACAAAACATTTTTAACTCTCAACAATGGTCGCATTCAACTTAAATTAACAATTCATTCACCCAACAATCTCTCCCCTTTCTTCAATTCATTTCAACTATAAATTAATACACATTAATATTGAGTATTGATGCAAATTGATTACATTGAATTAAGATCAGCCCATTATAATCATAAATTCCATATCCATATCCCACCATCTGAGTATAACCCACCAATTTCTACTACTCTGTAACTAATTATCCTCGTCGTCCGACAATCTGCAAACTATCATTTCTCTGAATTCTCTAAATTTTTTTGAAGAGTAAGGGTTTAGTAAAAATATCCGCTACGTTTTCCTTTCCCATGATGTGTTTCATCTCAAATAACCCTTTTTTGTATTGATGATGCACAAACTTGTATTTTATGTCCACGTGTCTATTTCTAACTGACTCCCTACCTTCCTTAACATATAATATAGCAGCTTGGTTATCACTATATATAACTGGTTTATTTATATTAATAATTATTCCCTCAATTTCACCGATTATTTGCATTAACCATATTATTTCTTTTACTGCTTCGGCTATTGCTATCAGTTCTGCTTCCATGCTTGACAATGCTACCGTTTCCTGTTTCACAACTTTCCAATCAACTAAATTTCCCCCAATAAATATAGCATATCCTGATGTTGATTTTCTGTCTCTCGGGTCCCCCGCCCAATCCGCGTCAACGTATACCACTATTCTCTTCCCCGTCCTTTCTTTATATTGTATTCCCCAGTCTCGTGTCCCTTTCAAATATGAAAATATTTTCTCAGCTAGAAACCAATGATTCTTACTTGGATTAGTTGCGTACCTCGATAAAAAGGCTACTGAGTATTCTATATCAGGCCTGGTTCTATGACTGATAAATTGTAATATTCCTACTAAAGTTCTAAAATCTATCCCATCCTTTTCCGCAATTATTTCCCCTTCACCTGAATAAATTCAACCTGGATTTAGTGGTATTTTAGCACATGCCAAATCCTGATTTACAAATTTGTTTAAGCATTTCTCTATGTACCCCCTTTGTTCTATCCATATTCTATCTGTCTTAAACTTGTAATCTATTCCCAATAGTTTATTTATAGGATGATTCACTCTAATCTCATACACATTTTAGCCCGCTCAAAGAGACGACAAGAGGCAAAACTTTCACGTCTGAAAAGGAGGTGTACAGGTTTACCAAAAGCCAAAAAGGCGAAAGCAATCGGAATTTTGCGTTTTCTTTCGCGATATATACTGCAAGGCCTCCATTAACTTCATCACGAAAGGTAGTACAGAGAACCCTCCATTTCATGATGAATCTTCTTAGTTTTATTTGTAATTATATGGGCAAAGAAGTTTTCAGGCCAAATGTTTAAATGCGGTAAAGGAGGTTTCCATGTTCCTCTTAAATTTATTCATGTGGTAAACCTCCTGTAACTTGTGCGCTCCTTATTATATTTATTTGTCGGTAGTGGAGACCATCAGTGTTAGGAGTAGGCGTTGCCCTTTACCATCTGTAGGTACTTCTCTGTAATTAACTGCAGGCTAACCATATAAATGAAATTATCATCCTTCTGCGGGATAATTAATTTGAGCTAACGCACGTAAATTACTTGTTGGGGTTATTCGAAAGGATAAATTATAATAATTAAACTTAACGAAAGGATCATAACCAATATTTGTGCAGCTTATTACATTGAAGTAGGAATTTAAGCTACCCAATGTTGGTGGGAGGATTTATTCGTTACTCTTGGCTTTTATTTTGAAACGGAATTGTTTCATCACCCTAAGCCATTACAACAAGAGTATTTCATTTCTTAATACCTTGTAATAAATTCGAAGTAAACTTAATTAATTCGTTTTATTAATTTAGATTTGAAAGTTTAAGTTTCAATCAGACAAAAATAGCTAATTCCTGATCAGCTCATTCGGCCATGACAAAAGGAAAGTTTTTAATATTCCTTTGAAATGAGATATATCTTCAATCGACTATTGGCTCCTTTTGGTTAACTATTCGTTGAAATTGCTCCAGCGATCTGCGATATATTAGCACACTCTTGTAATTATTCGAGTTTTGAGAGAGCATAGATTTTGCCTTCATATGAGCTTATTCATTAGAGTTGAATTAAGAATTGGGCTGGCCTGTGAATTTACGTGAAGATATATACAATACTTCTAACAAGAAAAATGTTGACATAAAATTCTTCTGTTTATATAATATTTTTGAAAATCATTTTGGAAAAACTAATGTTGGAAATGAAGTTTCAAGGATAGGCCTAAATTGCACATAATCTAGCATCGTTAGGCCTAATAATGTAATTGGTGTGATTCAATTTTGTGGTCTGCGGTAACTTACTAAAAATATGTTACTGCATGATTCTAAAGGAAAAGGATGTGGAAGAAGAATAGTCTCCTGATAATATTTTATATTGCCATTGAAAATAAGTGCAAGAAATGGCGATGAACCTTACTTACGACCTATATACTCGTATGACAGATTCCTTTTCAATATTTTTTAGCCATAGATCAATGGAACCAATCTGATGATCTAGTGATAGCCATAGTAATATGATGGCATTTACGCTCGTGTGTATAAATATACTGGAAAGATATCTTGGAGAATCAGACACCTGCATAAAGTGTCATTCGATTATAAAAACAGAAGATGGCAACCACAGCTCAAGAATATTGAACTGTCAAAAGATTGTCATGACTTCTTTCCTCCAGAAGCAGCAGCAAACAAACAATAACTGTTATTCCTTCCTGGGTTAAATAACGAGATGTATATATGCCCAGACAATGATCCTGGGGGGGGGGGTTTCTTCATCTCTGAACAGGCGGAATTGCCTAACTCTGAATTCTGGAACTAGATGATAAAGATCTTGTGCTCGAATTGAACAACGATTATGACAGTATTGATCAAGTGCTAAATATGTTTTACCAACTCTATATCTGGGTACTCATATCCGCCAGGTATTTATATTTAATTACAAAAGGATATGGATACCTATAATAGTGTTTGAAACAATGAAGCTATTGATTCCCAAATCAGGCATTTAATGAGAAGGCTGTAGCCGATTTTGAGAAGACTAGTATGGATAAGTTTTTACGTTAAGATCAACTAGTTCCGTATTTTCGTCTGTATAAGAGTCTAATTAAGAGCATCAACAATGTTAGCTTGAATAATGAATACGAGATAACATTAATATAAAAATTAAACTTCATTGAAATCTCTTTGTCCAAGTTGATTGTGTTAAGTTGGTTTTTTTTTCTAGGCTTGTTAGCACATTTCCAGATGAGCAAGCTATAATGAAGTGTTTGCGTATTTCATTCCTGTACAAACTTTCAAGATATGTTCCAGGTTAACAAAGTACAATACATATGAACGTGAGGTTGAAAACTCTTCTTTTTAGAGTTATAACGGTTTGCAGAACACTTAAACGGAAATGCTTGTTTTTGGAGTTACGATGCTTTGAAATTGTACAATACTAAAAAACTTATCAGTCAATTAGTTTTATGTCAAAACGGAATGAAGCAGTAAATGCCATGCTCGAATGTAGCAGAAAATCAAGGCCGCCGAATTGCAAACAATCATACGCTCAGCAGTTGATCGGCCCTTATCAACAAATGGGCAATTCACGTCGGTAATAGCCAACAATGGTGCTCCAAGAACGTTTCGAATCTGATGTTGAAGAGAGCACAGTTTTCTTCAAACGGTTCTTCGAATTGTCTTAAATCATATACTACTCCAGGACACCTTGAAACCGTTATAACACTAGAAAGAAAAGTTTTCGATCCCCGTGTTCATATGATATTTTCTGCTTGTTTTGGTCCTTGGAACGTATCTTGAAAGTTTTTTCAAATCCTTCAGAATCGTTATGTATATTGCGAATGCAGTAGGTAGAGATCCTCAGTTTCCTAAACGAGTATATGGAATCATCATGGTACCAAATAACTACAAGCAGTTGAG
Organism: Rhysida immarginata; assembly: GCA_023313115.1. Taxonomy (NCBI): domain Eukaryota; kingdom Metazoa; phylum Arthropoda; class Chilopoda; order Scolopendromorpha; family Scolopendridae; genus Rhysida; species Rhysida immarginata. Next base: position 261,259 of record JAHWFO010056023.1, read on the forward strand.
GGATTTCATAATGCACTTAATTCTCTATTCCATTGCAGTCATACCAGCTTGTTGTTTCTAATTTAAGGGATGCATTTCAAGAAAATGTTTCGGGAGTGATTCCAGGAGAATCACAGCGACTTCCAGCATCGGATTCGGATTTGAACCCTATAGGGAACGTTGAAAAGACTGATGCGAAAAAATACTTCAATTTCTATCTAATTTCTAGAATGCAATCTCGCTTGGTACAAATTAAGCTTGACTATATTGCAAAGGCAGGTTGCTTAGAGGTAAAAAGATGAAATATGAATATTGGTTTTCGATTGATGTTCAAGATCACAGATCAATATTTTTACAGCTTGAAAATCATTACATTTCCCAAATTTCGTTAACCTGTAAATAAGTAATAATAGATACTTCCTTTTAGATATTTCCAATACAATGTATAGTCCAAATCATGAGTTCTAGTTAAAATCGATACGCAGTACATTTTAATGATATTAACATTACAAACATGTCTTAAGCATGTTTCTACAGATAGAAGGAAAAAGTTTCAGAAAAAATTTTTATTTGGCAATGAAAGTAAGAAACCTTGAAATCCATTCGTTTAGGGAATTTTTGTCTTTTATTTTTCCTTCTCAATTCCTTTTCTTACATATTCCTTAAAAAAAAGAGAAAATGGAATCGGAGACTGACGACTACGAAAACAGAATAAGAAACGGAAAGAAAAATTTTCTCGAAAATAAATGTGGGAGGAGGTTCACAGAGAACGGATCGACGCTCTTGAATCGGTTAGAAAATGTAAGAGGCCAAAGGGGTAAATGGAGACGGGTTTGTTTGATGAACACTCGCAATCGGATCATCTTTTTTTTCTCTTCTCATCAATCTTCTTAAGAAAATTTTCTGAAGTTTTTTTCTCCCTTGATAAAATCTTTTTCAAACCATTCGTGTACGACTCATGATCGAAAACTAAGTTTTTCATGCTGAGTTTACGTTTTACCAAAGAAAATGATGCGTGTGTTTGGAAGATTGAAGTACTTAGAGTAAGCCCATAATGTTTCTTATATGAGTGGAATGTTCCTAGTGCGGATAGATATGTAAATAGGGATATGCATCATATAGCATCCAGACAAGCAACATTAACAATTTTTATGTGACATTCACGATTTAAGCCTGGCTGCTCAGTTTCGAAGTGTCGGAAGTATTCTACGTCCAAAACTTAGAACAAAGGCTATTTTAAAAGCTTAATCTCCGATACTTCAAACTAAAGAACTGGATTTCTATGACATATAAAATAATCCTTAAAAGAGGTTTTAAGTGAAGAAATAGTGTTAATTTAATGCAGTAAATTCTGAAGCTATATAAAGTAAGCCCTTTAATTGCCAATTAAAGGGAGAAGCATAATGAGAAACATCAAGTTCTTAATCCTGTTCTTTCTCAACAGACTTTCTTAATTAGATGACTAATCAAAATCCGTCGAAGATTCCTTTTGCGATGTATCTCTTAATGAAGAATGTGTTACTACCTACGCAGGAAAAACTACACTGTTCAAGGCAATTAGGAGAGCATGGGATCGTGACGACATTATGCAAAGTAATCAGACAAGTGCCAATACATGATAACGCAAGTCACATGATACCTAGACAGCAAGTAGAGAAACTTCGACATGTAAATAGCGTCTACGAGATCGGACTATATAATTAAAATGAGAGTACGATAGGATCTGTTAGTGAATTTCAATCTTATTCCAATCAATGTTTCTGTTTGAAGATTGTTTAACGATAGCTCATCAACGGGAGGTAGCGGAAGCCATTGGTGTTTCCGAAGTGTCGTTTCTCGACTGTGGACACGATTCCAAGAGATCGGGAACGTTTGACGAATGCAAGGGCAAAGACGTCCACCAGGAACCTCAGCACGGGAAGATCGGTACAGGCGACTAACTGCTATTCTGCTCCGGCGTCAGCTTGTCATTGCAACTGAACACAAACACCTTCACCAGGGTGATCTTTATCGCACGTAGACTCATGAGATGGATTCCTTTTTTCCGCAAGATAACGTGCAGCTCAGCAAAACTGAACTGATGATCATCATGATTGGGGAATTCTCTTCTGAGTCAAGTCATTCTGCACTCGGGCTATGGATGATTTCTGTTTTAAAGGGACTACAGCACACGAAAACCCAGGTTTTGTTCAGGAACTAATAAGATACGGTGGAGCTGGACGGATGGACTGAACAGGGAAAAGTATGGATAGATATACATCGTCCGTAATGATAAGTGGCAGACCAAAAGTACACGGATGAGATACTGCGCCTATAATCATGTTTTATGTCAGAGCCATTGGTGATGAGTTTGTTTTTAAGGACGATAACATATATAAGTTATATGCCCCATCAGTATATGCCCTTCTTTATTGGTCCATGCAATAATAAAATATTGAGTGCACTGTTAAATTGTATGTTGTAAAAAGTGATCATAGCATACGTATTGTTGAGAAGGAGATAGAAAAAAAAAGAAAAATTTTTGGTCTTCAGGAAGATGGAATAAAAACAGTTAAGGCTGAAGCATTATTGATGAGTGAGGAAGTTTCCTACTGGAAATGAAGTGCGTGGGATCAGCTTGTTGTGGGACAACTAAGGTTACGATAGTACATACTACTCTCTAAATCACCAAAGGTGAATTTACTTACAAAAGCCTCGAAAGTAAAAGGCCAGATAACATCAGAGCTTCGACGGTAGATCGAGATACGCAATCTTGGTTCCTTGGTAAGCATTAGCAACCGCAGAGTAAGGTAAAACTGCATTTTGGTTTGTACCATGGTGTAAGAATAAAAAGTGATAAACTCGAAGAAATAATAGTGCAAAGGTGTGTCCTGTTTCAATCTTTGGCCGCTACGGTGGCGCTGCAACTTGTTGAACATGTAATAACATTCAACCAGGGCAAATGAATAGTCATAATGACAGATTTGGTGCAAGGTATTTTTAAAAACGGATATTCCAAACTAAAAAAAAATGCAGTTTGCAGAATAAAAAATGCATTTTGCAAAATCAAAAATTATTTTGCGGAATTAAAAAGAAGCTTGCAAATTGAAAGAAATCAACTCGGATCACAAAATAATACATTAAAATTATTAAAAATTATAAAAATACCCCCCCCCCCCAAAGGTTTAAAACTTAACTGATATTACATAACAAGGAAAGTATTGATGTCAAAGTTGGCTTGGTCCATTCCGTTCAACTTACTCGTCAATTCTATTGCGAATTGAACATTTCGGGGGAGAGGAGGTATTTTTGTAACTTTTAATAATTTTAATGTTTTATTTTGTGATCAGAGTCGATTAAAAAGCTTTGATTTTTTTATTTTAAAAAATTATGTATTTGATTTCAAATAAAATAAATATAGGAGATTAGTTTCTCACGTGTTGAAATATGTGAGATCAATAAAGTAGATAAAAAGCATAAAAAGTTGGGGGAGGGGATACTTCTTACCCCAATTTTTTATCCCCACATACTTATCTTCACTAATATATTCCAAGGGAGCCAAGAAAATGGAAATCAATTTCTCATCATCTACTTATCCTCAACTTTTTAAGCCCCACTTTTTATACCCCGTTTTTTTGCCCTCACTTTTATCCCCACTTGTAACCCTCATTTTTATTACCAACGCGTATCTCTACTTTTTATCTTCTACTTTTCCTCCTACTTTTTTATCACTTATCTCCAATTGTTATTACAATTTTTAACTTCTAATTTTTATTCCCCACATTTAAGGAAATTGACCCCCTTAAAGTGGAATAAATACTTAGATAGAAGTAACTAATCAGCAGCTGGCATAGGACCGGTGTAACCATTCAGCAGCTGATTGATGGGTTGACAATTTCTGCATCGCCTATGAAAAGTCATTCTATGAAAAGATACATTAATAACCTATTTTCCTACAATTATTACTAATATCCTTTATTGTACCTGACAATGTTGTTTATCCAGTAACTTCAGTCACACATGGTGTTCCAGTGTTTCGCATGCTCCCATAATTCTTTTGAACAACTAAACACTGCATTATTTTATCACTTTTCATGGGCAAGTATACTGCTTTTATGGGATGCCAAAATATTTGGACCAGCTTAGTATGTTATGAGATTTCAAAAGCCTAACACTCATGAAGTTTTCTGAAAGACTTTACACCAATTTTAAATTAGCCCAGCTCTACAGAATTAAAAGATTGATAGGTTCGCTCTTCAAAGGGTGATATCAGTTTTCGGCTTATTCGATAGAGAAAAGAGATGCATTCCACAGAGGGAAAATGAGTTTAAAATGGAAATCCAAAATCCCATGGATTCATTATTGGAAGGATTGGTGGAGGAATGACGACAGATGGCACTTCGTAGTAGCGCAGGAAATGGAACAACCGCCCCCGATTCATCGATTGCCTTGTTTGCCCACTGCCGCGTGCATTACGCACGAGAGGAAATTTGTGGAAGATTACATGGAATAATCTTGGGGAAAAAAAGGAGAGAGAGAGAGAGAGAAAGAGAGAGAGAGAGAGAGAGAGCGAGCGCGAATGATAAAGTTTTTTAGACCCTACAACCGACCGTGGAAAAATAAAAATGAGTCATGAAGAATTGGCGCGTTTTTAACTAGAGAAATGCAACAAATTCTCCTGATTCCATTTGATAAATTATGAAATTTTATTATCAGCATGTTCATGCGCTTAACATATTAATTGTTTTGCGGTAATATATTTTTTAAATAAGAACATCTATGTCGCATGAAGGATATGGAAGATTTTTATCAAGAGAAGATTTTGAATAATCTACTCGTATATGCTCTTAGTTGTCGGAATGAGTTTTCAGAGATCCAATCAGATACTTCTCAAATGGCGGAATTTTAAAAAGTTCCATCCATCATTGCAAATAAGCTGTGTGCTTTCAAAGTACTAAGGCCAGATGGAAAGCAGGAGGTCGAGAAAAAAATCACTCATGTTTACGGTAATTTTATTGCTGTGAATGTGTTTTCTTATATATTTATTTTTCAAATTTCCACTTAACACTCTGAATTAGTTGGTATCAAGTTCACAGGCAAGATCCCATCTTTGTCCTATTGTGCATGTCATTATTTTACCACCACACGATAACATTCCTTACCCTGTCTTCTCGTTTCGGAGATATAATGGTAAATCTCAAGTTTCTACCAGTACCTTCAGAACCTATGAAACGCAGAGCCTTCAGTTTCTTCTCATGATGATGTTATTTTCGCTCTCATTAAATTACCAATTTCAATGATTTCACAAATATTCTTTCCTTGCATAACTTATTAAACCGAGCTAAATGTCCAATGGGAGAAGAACTGAGCCCAACATAACACAAAAGAAGCACCACGTATCTCAAAGGGCACTGAAGTGATGAGGAAAGTGAAGGCTAGCATTAAAGTTAATTCCAAAATTCAAAACAGCATTGCCTCTTCCGTCGCATTATTAACCATGATTTGCAAATGAAACTGCGTTCACAAATTACTGCAACACCATATCGCAGATCGCAAGAGCAGTGCGTGGAAAGTGTATGAGCGACACCTGAGATGAAACAACGATCTACTCTAAGCAATTGCAACATGATTCGAACGATCTTTTAGCGCAAAAAAGGGCCCAAATGCCGTGGAGACTTTCTGCGACAATGCAATAAAACCTCCCTAAAGCTTTATGCTTGTCGCTATGTTTTGCTACAATGGAAAATTTAACGCTGCGCCTACTATCAGACAGACATCCTGAAACCAATTTACCGCTCTGCTATCCCACGTCTCTACGAAGTTGAAAAGAAAGGTTTGGTTTCACTAGAAACCGAATTTACGCTACACTTCAATATCATCGTTTACTTTCATCAAAAGGATAGACGCGAAGTCAGACTGTTGACTTCGGTAACATTCCAGTGACCCACTGTTGCTGCTTTGGACACCTATGCATTTAATTGATTTGCTGCAACAACATTGGTCTTTTAGAAAAGGCGATATCTACCATTAGCACTACCATATGCACTGTCCTACCACAGAATATAATTCGATCTAATTTATTCTAAGAGGATATTAAGTTTTATATTCTAATTATTGGCATTGATGAAAATTTCTGCCGATGATTTATGATTTGCACTATTTTTTATAAAATAAATATATAGAGGAATTAATTATGGAAAGCCTATGCTTAAATGCTTATCTGAATGATGCTTTAAAGTGAACCTTTAGTCAAAACAAAAGTTTTGATATTTTATACATCTAAGTCTAAACACACTAGTCCGCGTGAAAAAAATTCAATATCTACCTTTATTTATTAATAAACAGCATTTTTAGACGAAAAATTATAGCCCATGGAGGCTGCCATCTTTCGCCGAATGCGTAAAGGAACACGGGAATTATGTGACGTCAGGTATGACCTGCGCAAAACAAGGCCAACTATAGATGAGAACGCGCAGCTGCAACAGGCGATCCAGCTTTAAGAAATAACATGGTTTACTGCATTGCTTATGGCTGTAATAATAGGTCTACGACAAACAAAACTTGCAGCTAAAAAATCAACAACTGTCGAAGCAATGGTTGCATAATATTAACAGGGAAAATTGTCCAGTAATTGAAATAGTCAGGATGTGTTCGGATCATTTTACTGAATCTTGTTATGAGAGAGATTTCAAGGGAGAATTGTTAAGGGCCGCAAGAAGCGAAGAAGGCCGCCGTCCTCGTCTCCTGAAGCCGGACGCGATCGGCAACCTGAACAAACACCAAGAAACTTACCCAAACTCACACAAACAAAAACTTATCCAAACAGCTCCAGAAATACAAAGACCGACTTGAAGTAAGTTTAAAATTCAAAATGAAATGTCAGTATTTCTTGTATACATTACGGTAAAAGGAACGA